>BSBK01007231.1:462500-472500 GCA_027943335.1 Chamaecyparis obtusa | reverse complement strand
AGTTATTAATCTCCTATCTTACAAAGATTATTTGAATAATGAAAAATAACACAACTGCAACTTCACCAAAAAATACAGAAAGAAATATGCCACACAATGACACAATATTTTTGGACAAACTGTCCCTGGAAAAAACCCGAAGGGAAAACCAGTACTACAGATGAGAAATATATTAATCTTCAGCAAATTAAGAGATACAAAATTTCTTGCCTCTCACTGGCAGAATTCTTACAATCTCCCAATTTCTCCTGCTGGTATTCCTCCACTGATATCCCCAAATGCTATCACTACGCCCTTGCTAACACTGCAAAATTGCCCCTTGCTAACACTACAAGGCTACTCAAGCTTGTTCTTGCTAACACTGCAAGATTACTCAAGCTTGTTCTCAAACTTGATCTCAAATTTGATGTTAACTTCATTGCCTCCAAATGCCCCTTGACCCCCTTTTATACTACTCCCATTGTTTCTAGTTGCTTCTAGTTGCTAGAAGTTTCCACAAACTAGAAGTTTCTACAAACTAGAAGTTTAGTTTCTAGAAACTAAAACTAGAAGTTAAGTTTCTAAAAACTAGAAGTTTCTAAAAGGAGTCAAATAATTAATAAATACAATTATTTACTAATTATTAGCAAATAGATGAACAACTATCCAAGCTACCAAACTAACAGTTTGCTCCAATTGAACGATACAAAGGAGCAACAAAAAGAGACATGAAACATGGAGCAGAAATAAAATAAAACATTTTAAAAATCAATTCATTAAAAGAAAAGCCTAAGTTACTGGTTCCTGTACGTAGGTTCGTGATTTGTTTTTTCATTTCGGTTCTTATGGGTTCGTGCATATATGTGTTATATATTAAACAAATAAGAGAAATATATAGAATTGTGAAATGAAATGTGTTTGGAGGCTTCATATAGGACCATTTTAGGGTTAGAAAGGGAAAAAAATAACTAAAAATCATGTTTTAAATATTTTTTTGGACCACAGGTCTGATCAAGGAACCTGCCCGGACCCAACATAAGTGGACCCGAACCCAATTCGAAGGTCTAGGGTGCGAACCCAATAACATAGAACAAAACATTATATTTCACAAACTTGAATGACCTTCTGCTTTTCATATACACTCATAGCTTTTAGACCGCTCTGTAGAGCTGTGCACCCAGAAGAGAGTGCTTACAAAATACAGAGTCATGCTATATATAGATTGCTAAACATCTATAGAGAAGAAAGATCAGATATAAAATAATATTTTACTTGCTACCCAAGAACATTTTAGATGGGACAGTGACAAGTTGAAGAGTACATTCAAATCCATTAAAATCTTAGCAAGATCTTCCAACAAGAGGTAGGTGGGATTATACTTTCCAACACCAACGGCAAGACCTTTTTCATTGCAGTGTTCCCAAAAAGCAATTCTGGACTAAAAATAAAAAAGATGTAATTGGGTGATAAAAGCTTCTCCTGTGTATGATCCAACGTCTGAAAATGATAAAGACTAACTTTCATTTTTAGAGGTTCATGTTTATGTCAATTGTTTGAACTCGAAAAGTTGGAGAGAGAAATACCTTGAAATTGTCTGCTAGTGATGGTTTTGTTTAGGATCACTCAAATGCAAATGCAAATGCAAATGAAATGTCTGTTGCCGCTTTTAAAGATCTCGAGTTTCTGAGCTCTGTTTGAGAGGAGGGGAAAATTGTATGACACCGAAAATTATCAGTTTTGATTCCTCTTTACATTGTACATAGGTATTAACAGACCAATTTAACGTCGACAGCCAAATTATTTAAAAAGCCAAGAACCAGAGTAAGGATTGACAGATAGTAATAGACCATGCCAAGAGCTATATTAATTATATTATGTCAAAAGCAAAATTTTAACAATTTTCAACACCCACTTGATCTTGCAGTCTTAAAGAAGAGCATAATAGCGAGCCACCCCTCCACCAAATATATAGTTTGCAACATCCCCACGTACACTGAAGACATATCAATACTAGTTGTCACAGAAAACAAATGCATGTCCTAAACTGACAGTATGCCATTGTGCATTGGAAATCAAAATCTTACATTGCTGGTCATGGCAATCTAGGAAACCCTTGCAAGCGAAGGAAAGGCTCGTCCTCTGTAAAGATCTGCATGTTTTTGTGCTGGAGCATCTGATCTACAGCTTCACTGTCAAATTCTAATATGCACCCAATCTTCAACATCTCACATAAACCCCCAACAAGGACTGGATCAGCTGATAATAACCCCTTTGAAACCACCTCGGCAAATTCAGTTGCCAGTGACAACCTTCCCTTTGGATTGTGTCGATCAGACATCTGTAATAAAATCCTGTTGTTTTCCTTTTCCCAGCGCACATTGCAAGGTGCATTTGCAACAATATTCTCTGTGTTGCCACCCTCTGTTCTAAGAGTCAGAGTGTATAAAATTTGCATGGGTTCTCCGATTTCATAAGCACATGACCCTAAAAAGAGTTTTAACTATTCCATGCCGCTTATCTACTGATATATTGAAGGATGGGTATGCAAGATGAGCAAGTATGATTCTATATAGCCCCCCTCTGAAAAACCCCTGCCCACTTTGAAGCTTGCGTAAGAAGGCGTTATTTGGAATAGAGACCTCAGTTTTTTGAACTGCTTCAGAAATATTTTTAACTCCAAGGGAGTTATACAATGAGAGCAAAAAGTGTAGAGGTATTTCTGAAGAAGGGTTTGGATGCCACACAAATATGGACCTTGCTGGAGTGCTTTTGAATAATAATGTGAGTTCAAGATCATCAGGGATAAAGACCTCGGTTGGAGGACTCAACATAAGGAAGTCTCCATTACTGTTTTGAGTAGGAAATTTCAGATTTTTTGATCCCATAATGGTCTCCACTTCTGAAGGAGACTCTAACCAGTACTTCAGAATGCCTCTCCAAACTGAACAACATTCTGTTTCCGCTACATGATGGTCAGCTGAGGACCAATCGAGCCACAGATCGCAATATTCCTCCACTCTAGGACACATAAGTACTCCAAGATTAGTGGAGAAAAATGGAAGTAGTGAAGCTTCGTAAATATTCTCAAGGACATGTAGTTTGTGATTAAAAAGGCCATCATCATGAATTATACACTTTTCTGAATCTTTCCATTCTCCTCATCTCCACGGCCACCATGTGGAATCCATATTTTGACAGAATTCGATGTCCACTTGAAACGGCAAAGATATTTGTAGAGCCTGGTTATGGCCTCGAAATCTGTGTGCGTTTCAAGATGTTTTGCAACTGCTTCACACCCCTCTCCTAAGTTTACAACCACCCCTATGTATTGAAGGGCATCTCTGAAAACACCCATAGATATCCCATAGAATGAAGAATCGATGAAAGAAAGATCATCTGACTGCAGACCGGCCTGTGACCACTCATCATCTAGCAAAATACACATGTTTGGAGACTGATATCCTCTAGAAGTTTTCAGCCATTTTGCTTCCATGATGCTTCTCTTTAATTCTGTAGGAAGCGACCCACTAAAGGCGTACTCTAGTAAATGTTGAATCCAATCCAGAAGGAGAAGACCTTCCTCTTGCCCGATTACAAATGGAAATCCGGGCACTTGACCATTCGGTGGTTTAAGATGAGGGATATCTTTTGCGTTAAGTCTACTGGTAATAAACAATGTAAGATCATCTAGGCTTGCCCCCTGCCAGTTGAAGAGCCCATGAGGGAGGGCTTAGGTAATCAGCTGACAATATGACAGCTCCCTTCGCAGCCCATCGATTTTGACCCATTAACTTTGCCCACATCCCTATGGCCGCTGGGACTAGATTTGTTTGGCAATTTCTGACTATGGATCCCGATTCAGTCACTATTGGCAATTGGGAGCATAATTTTTGCATCTTTGTAGAATCAATGAAATTATTTTCAGCAGAAAAATGTAGAAATTGTGCTACACGCACTACGAATTCCTTGTTTCTAGAGACGGAAACTTCCTTAATATTCTCGTCAGTGAAAGTCGAGAGGGAAAGTTCAGTGATTTTAGCATACCTGTAGAGCCATTGTAGTAGTCTAACTCCCTGATTATAACTGAGATTTCTAATGGTCACTTGGGTTGCCTCCGGCATGAATTTGTAACGTTTCGTACTCCACGCGTTAAACAATGTAAGCACGAACTCCTGACATTTCGAATCCGCGAGCTCCTTGTTCCATCTTATCAACCATTCAGCCTCCTTCACACTCTGGAAAAAGTGAATTCTATTCTCACAAGAAGCATCTATCTGAGTTAAACTCATCCAATCCACGGCATCAGGGGAACAACTGTCATTGTGAAATTTGAGGAGCCGAAATGGATGAAGATTGACACGAAATCGACTTTCCGCCCAATGTTGTGCTACAAAACAGAGGAGCTGCACGTAGACTTCTTCAGATAGTCCACGGACCCATGCAAAATCAGTGGTAATGCAGAGGGAGTACCACTCATAAGTTACGTTTTCTACTCCCAAGAATAGCAAGGACTGTAAACTTTCCATGCATGGGTGAATTAGAAACACTTCATTTGAGCAGATATCATTCGGCTTTTCCAGGAGTTGACCTTTTGTTGATTTTTGCAATATCTTTCTGAAGGCGGGGAGTATTCCACGGGCTTGTGACGGAGTGCAATACGTCTTCTGGCCTTCACAGAGAATAATTTCTTCTGTTTTCAGGCGGGTTTGAATAGCCCGCCGAACGCTTTTTAACTGAGGATACAAAAGAGGGTGAATAGGGAGGTATTTGTCAAAGCAATAGCTTCTCGAGGATGGCGGCGCTGATTCCACCCCTTTCACAAGAAAAACAAAGGCTGAACAGAAGGCGGCGGCAACGCAGTCGAGAATCCCTCGATTCCACTTATTATCCCACCTTATGCTCTCTCTCGACGAAACCAGCATGAAATCCGCCTGAATGATGAATGGCAATCCAGTCACCATTTCAGTGGGGAGAAAGGCATAAATGCCAGCACTCACTTTGTTTCTTGTTGTTGTCACCCGTTCATCTTGTGGGAAGGCCAGCGTTATAACCCAGTTTTCCACCTCATCTCTTCCTTCCACCCGATTCTCACTCTTCACGGGAAATCGTTGCCTCCACATATAATAGCTGCCCTCTCCCTTGGATTCGTCATTTTCTAGAGCAGTGAGATGCAGTATGAACGATTCACTTTCTTCATTCTTCATACTTCGAAATTCTGTTTCTTTCGAAACAGAAATCGAATTCACGCGCTTCTGATTCTCCTCGCGAACCGAGAATCTCTTTATTTTTGACAAAAACAAAATCATCTCTGGATGAATACTAGCAAGCTGCTGTTTAACAGCTTCAACCTTTTCATGGCGTAGGGGCAGAATGATCACAGTATTAGGTATCTCTGATATACTTTTACCGCCATACACGTTGAGAATGTCTTGAAAGTTGGGTTTTTCATCAACCCACTCCGGGACAATGTACCCAATCTTAGTGTCGGGAGGGGGGACTTCGTTGAAACGAATTTGATAACCATTACTGAAAATGTGCGGGTGTCTGGTCACTAAGAACACGCTCTTAAACCCAATTCCTGTGGATAAACAATATCCAGAGAATTTTTAGTAAAACTTGCATTTGATGACATCAGAATCCATTATGCTGTTCTTTGTTATTATTAGTAATTTTTTATATAAAGAAATGTGATCCACCATTTAAAAAAAAAGAGGCAAGCTAGAAGAGAAAAATGAATCATACTATTTGATCCAAATTGCAATAAAAAAAACCCTAACTTATACAAAAACAGCAACTAACAACTCACATTCGTATTATGTTCATTCAATATGTTAAAAACAGCAACTAACAACTCACATTCGTATTATGTTCATTCAATATGTTAAAAACAGCAACGAACAACTCACATTCGTATATTGTTCATTAAATATGTTTAAAAATAACATTTATTCATGTTAATAACAGTAAACAATCTGATTGCATTTATTCAGTTGTAAATGCAGTGGAATACCTTTCTCTCCTATATAATCTCCACCTTTTCTTTTACCCTTTTTGGTGGACCGTCCAACACTACAAAGTGACTCAATGTTTTTAGGGGTGAAACCATTCTCGTTGTTAAAGATTAGCAGAGTAGCAGAAGCACCCATCCCTGTGATATCTCTGTTTGTGATTACAAATTATGTTGATGGCTCTACTTCAGCTGCATAATCATTGTCTTCGGCATTCTGTCAAGTAACACACGTTATTTAAATGTATTAAGAAAGAATTGAATTTGCTGCAAAATGATAAAATTTCAAGTCATAGATATAATATTTGTCCAGTTAGCAGGAAAATTATAAGAAATTTCTCTTAACAGTAAAGCAGTTGACCTGAATAAGCTCCATAAGAAAATGGACATCCTCTGTATAAAGCTCTGCAGACAGATGTTTAACAGCGTGATGGAGGTCTTCAACCAGTGGATTTTCTTCTCTACCGATTGAGAATTTCTCCCTCTTAATCTGTTCAATATGCTCTCTTGGAGTTGCCGTTTGATTCACACAGCTGGACAAACAAATAAATCAAACACAAGGAAAATTCGAACAAACCAACATAATAAGGAAGTGCATATGAGTATGCAAACAAGTTGTACAACTTATACCATATATCGAGGTGATTAAGCCCACTAAACAGCGTTTCGTTCACACGAAAGGATTCAGAATCGATGTGTGAGCCCAAATGAAAACTTATCACTTATTTATAACTTCAAAGTTTAACCCCGTCACATCTTACCAAGGGGGACACTTAAGTTTTTTTTCAAACTTTTTCAAACTTCCTTTATAAGTTTTAGTTTTTTTTTCAAACTTTTTCAAACTTCGTTTATACGTTTTAGTTTACGATTTAGCCAATACCGTAACAACTTAATGATTTCTAATAAATTTGATGTAAAGGATATCGGTGTAAATGATGATTTCAACTCTGCAGAATCGGAGATTCATGAATGCCAGATCATCTTACTTTACTTAAGTATCTTTAACCTGCTTCTCTGGTCAATCAATCCGCTAGAGAAAATGGCTGGCTTAATTATTTATGGCTGGCTTAATTATTTATGGCCGTCAGTTGCTGTCTTTACAAGTAAATTAATTAAAGATAATTGTGTTATATCACAATATCATCAACACCAATCAGTGGAAGTGAGGTGAGTTCATGGAACTTTAGGAATTTAACTCGGATGATGTTTTGAATTGATTGATAAAAAAGGAAAGGAAAGGAAAGTGGCCAAATCCAAATCTCTCGAAAGCCTCAAATCTGCAGTTGCATGTCTCGTCAAACCCACAAAACATAATCAAATGTAAAAAGTGTTTTTCCCAATAAACATGAACTGTGTAAGCTTACAGACAGTTGACAGAGACCTGAGGTGACTCGATAATTGAAAGCTAACAGCTATGCTCAGGAGTTACAATGAAAATACCAGTTTAAGAGTGGTTGATGCGAAGCTCCCTATAAAATTTACTATTGACTAAATTTCAAAAATTAGAAAACACAATAGATTTTTAAGAAATTTTCAGTATCTGTTCTTCATGAACTGAATATTCTGTAATCGAAAACCATAAAAAATTTGTAAAAAGTTCACTGTGTTTCACAAATTTGAAAAACAATAAGTTTGACATTTTTTTTTAATCTTTGATACATTTTATAAATAGCTTAGCCCGTGCCATTAAGAACTACACTTTCTATAAATTTCCTTTACCAAATTCTCATGTTTAAACTGTTATGTGAAATGGTGATCATTTATAATATATATAAATTGGAAATAATAGAAATTTTGAGTATTATGCAAAATTAATTGAAAAATATAGATTACTTAGAAGTGAAGAATATTCAATAATTATATTTATAATTATCATGCTGAGAGGCTTTCTAATATAGTGTCAGCATGGCGTGTATATAAAAAGAATAGACGGTTACAAAAAAGATTTAAATTAAATGTGAAAAATTAAATAATTAAAGACTAGATACATGAAAAGTCTTACAACGATGATAGTGGGAGTTTTGTAATTGCAAATGATTGGAAGAGTAATCATTTCATTGGTAGGGGAAGAGCACCAGTAACTGAAAGTCCTACAACAACGATAGTGGAAGTTTTGTAAGTGCAAATGATTGGAAGAGTAATTGTTTCATTGGTAGGGGAAGAGCACCAGTATATAAAAAGAATAGACGGTTACAAAAAAGATATAAATTAAATGTGAAAAAGTAAATAATTAAAGACTAGATACATGAAAAGTCTTACAACGATGATAGTGGGAGTTTTGTAATTGCAAATGATTAGAAGAGTAATCATTTCATTGGTAGGGGAAGAGCACCAGTAATTGAAAGTCCTACAACAACGATAGTGGAAGTTTTGTAAGTGCAAATGATTGGAAGAGTAATTGTTTCATTGGTAGGGGAAGAGCACCAGTAACTGAATGTGTTCTAATAGCCGTACACTCCATGTTAAGTAGCTAATAATTACTACACAAATGACCCATTACATAATTGCATCATACACTAATAATTGTTCATTATATTATGTATAATTAAACAATACAAGTAAACAACTACTCGTACATTTGTGTTTATAGTGCACACCAAGTTAGACAAATTTGCTAAAAATTTTATTTAAAAAATTACTTTAATTTTTACAAATGGTACCACAAAGTGACCCAAAACTCATAATATATTCTATTCAAATAGAAATATGCACAACTATTTGATGTAGAACATCCATGTGAGTAGGAAAATTAAATAAATTCAAAAATTCAAATTCCCCTTCTTTGTGCATTCGAATTGAATGACAATGTTACAAGGGACTCTAAAATTAGTGAAAAGTAATGGTTTGATGAGTAACGCAAGTAAGGGTGAGGGAGAGCTTTTAATGATTTTGTTTCGGGTGTCTTGTAGAAGTGTGCTAGCATTTTTTTAGGTTGGGTTGTAGAGTTTTTGTTTTTTGGGGTGGGGATAATTTTTGGATAGTGTTTTAGAAAATAAGCAGAGCTCCACATTTGAGAAAGCTATCTTTGATGAAGCCATGATATGCTAATAAAAATACCATTGTTGTAGGTTTGTGAGAGATCAAATTAAATGGAAATGTTGTGAATTGAAGTCAATAGGATCATCATTTTGTAATACGGATTTGTTTTAAAGTTTAATAATAATTTCTCAATTTTTTTGCATCAATTTATTGTCTTTTTTTTGTTTTGTTTTAGTTTTATGCTTCAAATTGTAGGTGTGTTTGGAGTGTTGGTTATGGCAGGTCTATTTTTATCCCTTACATCAACGATATCAAAACCAAAGGATTATGAGTGTGCAGATAGATTCATCGAAGAGGGGCAATTTGTACCAAGATCAAGCTTGTAGGTGTTTTGAAAATAGATGCAAGAAGAGTGTCATATGATTGGGGTGGAGTTGGAGCTAGAAGTGGAGGAAGAAATCCTCCAAATGTTACATGTATTGATAATTTTAGAGCCCTTAATAGGTAGGTTGAAGCCATACAAAAATAAATCAAAAGAAGGTTTTCTCTAAGGGGAGCACCTAAAAGTGAAGATGATGAGACTAGAGAAACTTCAGAAGAAGAAGAAATTCTAAAGATGAAATAGAAAGAGTACCTTTAAATGATCCTCTTGTTAAAGCATTGATGAGAATCAGGAAAAGATTAAAGGTGGAAGATCCTTTCTTAAATGGGAACCTAGATCCAAAAGAATTAATAGATTGGATATATGATATGGAAGAGTAATTTGAGTTTGAAGAAATAGAAGATCTAGATAAAGTGATACTTTCTAAAATCAAACTAAAAGAGCATGCTAAAATTTAGTGGAAGGAATGATAGGGTTGTGTGCAGGATAATGGTATACCAAACTATGTCCTTAAGTGGCAATGAAATTTTAAAAAAACAAGGTTAGGCAATACAATGTAAAAATTTGAACAAGTTATCAATCTTACATCAAAAAGATGTAATAAGAGAATCTATAGGAAATTGAATGTAGTTTCTAAGCTACTAGTTATTTAA
>BSBK01007231.1:275000-457500 GCA_027943335.1 Chamaecyparis obtusa | reverse complement strand
AATGATAGTACTTTAGGTCCTCTTAAATTAACTAAGAGAACAAAGGTTGATTCATTAAGGATAAACATCTCCAGTATGCACAATCAGCTCCAAAAATGCAAGAAAATATAGTTCCGATGACAAGGAAAACAACTATAACTTTGAAACTGTCCATCCAAGTTCTCCCAAACCATGCCACCTCAAGAGCTAAAACCTTAGACGTAGCTTCCACATACATCAAGGAACAAAATCCTTTCATCGTACATCCCATAGATCTCTAGAGATCATCATAGCCTAGAAACTCAGAAACCTGCCCAAAATAAAGTATTGTATCCCTCTGATAGGGAATTCCTTCAAGACTAAGAAAGATCTTTAGGAACCCAAAATGTTCCTGCATCGCTCTCTCTCTCTACCATATATAATGACTTAGATAGGTAATGCATGAAATATACATTGCATTAAGAATAATTCATAGTAGAAGTATCTAATATTGGATATGTATTTGATATTGGATGCTTTGCAATGGCCCCAACAATAAAATGTTTCCACAATTGCAAATAGTTGGAACTTTTGTTCTTTTAGTATTGTAAGGAAACTCAAGTGCGGAAACAGCTTCCTACGCTAATCTCTATAGGAGAGTATTGTGCAAATTCTTATAAATCCTTACAATTTCAGATTCGTTAACTACTTTAACAAAGATATTGCAACCACATACAATGCATACAGAAAAATAGAGAATGACACAATGATATACCCTGGGGAAAACCTTTCGGTAAAAAACCCCAGCACTCCAAAACCTGCACAATGTATTATCTTCAACACAAAGATTACAATACACTTTCAATGCAAGTTCTTTCAAGAAATGAGAGACAAAGCCAACAAGACTTAAATTTTGTTATATCTCTCCCATAGGAGCAACATCATATATATAGACTCCTCTGGACCCAAAAATGGGCACAACCACCAAGACCCATGCACAAAGCCACATGTACAGAGTTGTTACATGCAATCCTAAGAATAGGTGTCCATCCCTAGAATAGACTATGACAGCTTGTCATAGAATCCGCCAAAAATAACGGTCACAAAAGAAGTGTAAGAGAATTTGTCATACCAACCTATTTTTGGCATATTCTCTTACACACACCAACCACTTCTTCTTGGGTGCCCAAATAGGCCCAAGTCATAAGATGCTCTTACACCTATCATAGCACATTCCTTAAATAGTTCTTATGCGTCATAGGAATCTGTCATGACCGTTTCAGTCATGATCTCCTTATGCACAAGATGCTCACACATCAAGTGGAGTGACACATCAACATGCCAACTAGACATGTACACTCACACTTAATTACATTATTTGCAAAAAATACATTTACAAAACAAATAATAAGAATAGGAATTATCCAAGGTTGAGACACCTTATTCCTAACATTCTCCCACTTGTCGAACATCTTGTAAGAGCAATAGGAACATAACAGGAACTTTAACCGCTATAGGCCAAAAGGCCCATAGACTCCGAACACCATCTGAACTTCTCAGTGCCCATTGGTTTCGTTAATGCATTTGCAACATTCTTCACAGTATCTACCTTTTCCAAATTTACCTTTCCATCTTCCATCATATCTCTCACAAAGTGAAACTGCACATCAATGTGCTTCATTCTGGCATGGAAAGTTGGATTCTTTGCAAGGCAAATAGCGCTTTGACTGTCACACCAAATAGTAATTTGTTCTGCATCAACACCAACATCAGAACACAAGCTTCTAAGCCAAATGGCTTCTTTACAAGCATGAGTAGCAGCCATGTACTCAAGTTTTGTAGTGGACAAAGCAACCATAGGTTGTCGCTTACTCATCCAACTAATGGCACCACCAAACATAGTGAACACATAAGCACTGGTGGATCTCCTGCTGTCAGTATCACCTACCCAATCTGAATCCACAAACCCACAAATACAAACTGAATGCAGAGATCTAGAAGAGTTACCATGATAACATATGGAGTAATCTGATGTACCTCTCAAATATCTAAATACTCGCTTAACTGCATCCCAATGTACCTATCCAGGATTAGCCATAAACTGACTCAGGACTCCCACTGCTTGGGCAATGTCTGGTCTAGTACAGACCATAGCATACATAAGACTGCCAACTGCACTAGCATAAGGTACTCTACTCATGTCCTCCACCTCACTAGGAGATTTTGGACAATCATCTACAGATAACTTTGTTCCCACAGAAATAGGAACACATAGTGGTCTACAATATGCCATGCTGAACCTATCCAACACAGACTTCACATACTTACTCTGACTCAACCAAAGTTTTCTGTTAGACCTGTCTCTACTGATTTCCATACCCAAGATGTACCTAGCTGCCCCAAGATCTTTCATCTCAAATTGTGCTGACAACTAAGATTTAAAATCAGAAATCATACCCTTACCCTTCCCAAACAGCAACATATCATCAACATATAATGCAACAATAAGAAGGTGATCATTTTCAACTTTGAAATAAACACAATGATCTGATTTTGATCTTACAAATCCAATTGACAACACAAAGGCATCAAACTTAAGGTACCACATCCTAGGAGATTGCTTCAAACCATATAGAGATTTCTTTAATCTGCAAACTAAGGATTCTTTACCTTTAACAATGTAGTGCTCAGGTTGTGACATATAAATCTCTTCCTCGAAATCACCATGAAGGAAAGTTGTCTTCACATCCATCTATTCTATCTCTAAATCATATGATGCAGCAAGAGATAACAGAAATCTAATGGATGTCAACTTTGCAACAGGAGAGAATATTTCACCATAATCTATTCCCTCTACCTATGAATACCCCTTTGCAACCAATCTAGCTTTATACCTTTCAACACTACCATCTGCACAGAATTTCTTCTTGAACACCCATTTACAACCAACAGATTTTCTCCCTTTAGGCAAAGGTACAAGGTCCCAAGTTTTGTTTTTCTCCAATGAAGCCATCTCATCATCCATAGCCTCAATCCAAGAACCTGCATCTTCCATGCCCAAAGCCTCTTTCACAGATCTAGGCTCATCAGTGTTAGTAATCAAAGCAAAGGCACAACTGGAATCTAACATAGAATAACCAAACCTTTCTGGTTGCTTTCTTTCTCTCATGGATCTCCTCAAGGGCTGAGGTTGAGGTTGTTCTTCCTCTTCTTCAGAACTATCAGAGCTGCTAGAGCTCTCCTCATCATTAGACCCAACATGGTCTCTTTGTTCAGTCTTCTCAGGGGTAGGAGGCAACTGAACAACATCTTTTTCTTTTTCTTTTTCATCTAGTTGTAGCACAATAGGAGAAGATGTTAGCTGTCTGAAAATAACATTTCTACTATACAACACCTTACTAGTCACAGGATCCCAAAGCTTGTATCCTTTCACACCAGCACTATATCCGATGAAAATACATTTAACAGCTTTGTTTTCCAACTTAGATCTTTTCTCCTTTGGAACATGTGCTTAAGCTTCACAACCAAAAACATGAAGATGTCTAATTGAAGGCTTCTTACCAGATCACACCTCCATGGGTGTCTTACCAACAAGGGCTGATGTAGGAGATCTGTTAACCAGATAGCAAGCAGTGGCCACAGCTTCAGCCCAAAATCTTTGTTCTAAACCAGCTCCACTAAGCATAATCCTAGCCTTCTCCATCAGTGTCCTGTTCATTCTCTCTGCAACTCCATTTTGTTGTGGGGTATAAGGAGTTGTCTTATGCCTCTCGATACCTTATTCTTTACAGAACTGTTCAAACTCTGCTGAGAAAAACTCACCACCATTGTCAGTTCTCACACACTTAATCTTCTTACTAGTCTGATTCTCTATAAGAGCTTTAAATTTCTTGAACCGACTAAAGACTTGTGTCTTACTTTTAAGGAAATAAATCCACATCCTTCTACTCTAATCATCTATGAAAGATACAAAAAATACAGACTTGGAGATTGAAGGAACTTTTACAGGACCAAGTACATCAGAATGAATAAGATCCAAAACATCAAAAGATTTGTGAGAACTAGAGTAAAACTGAACATGATTTTGTTTACCATAGACACAGTGTTCGCAGAAGTCAAACTCGAGATTGCAATCATTTAACCCCTCAACGAGATTTTTATTTTTCAGGGTTCTGAGACCCTTTTCACCAATGTGGCCAAATCTCATATGCCACAACATTATCTTTTCTGCAGGAAGCTTACCTTCCAAAGTATTTGCACTACCATCGGAGCCAATAGCCATAGACTTCTTCACTGCTTGTTCAGATGGTGAGGATGAAGAACTGTTACATAGAGGAATACATGCATCTAACTGAAATAAGGTACCTCTCCTAGTACCCCTTGCAAGCACTATTGATCCTCTCATCATCTTGCATCCTTCTTTCGAAAAAACAACTTGCACACCTACATCATTCAGCATACTTACAGATAATAGGTTTCGTGCCAAACTTGAAATGTGCATAACTCCGTTGATTCCCTTTACTCGTCCATCAAGAAATTTGATAGTGACCCTTCCGCGTCCAACTATCTTTAGGTGAGAATCATCACCCAAGTACACCTTTCCACCATCGAACTTTTCATATTTTAAGAACCAGTTTCGATGAGAGGTCATGTGAAAAGATGCACTCGAGTCAACCAACCACACATCATCAGATGCATGGGCTGCCAAAGCTATGATGAATGCATCGCCATCTTCTTGAGATCTTTCTGAAGCTGAATCTAAACCTTTCTTCTTCTTCTTCAGCTCTTTGTAGTCTTTACGGAAGTGCCCAGATTTATCACAGTTCCAACATTTTGCCTTGGACTTATTGGAAGTCTTTGACTTCCCATGAGATTTGGATCTACCCTTATTGTCAGACTTATTGTCATTTTTCTTCCCTCTTTCAGTGGATCTCCCATGAATAGCAAGGGCTTCTTTTTCCGAAATGGAAGCCTTTCTCCAGATCTCCTTTGATAGCAGCGAAGACACCACATCATCCATTTTGAAGGTGACTAAAGTGCTTCCGAGAGCCATCACAAGATGGTCCCATGAAGCCGGTAAAGAACACAAAAGTGTGTAGCAATGATCCTCCTCCTCTAACTTGACACCAGCTGATGTCAACTGTGCAACCAACAGATTAAATGCATTTAAATGATCCATTAAGGATCCACCTTCCTCATTCACACAGAGTACAACTTCTTCCTCAGGAACAACTTGTTCACCATAGATTTGGCTTGATACACGGCTGCAAGTCTTTCCCATAAACTATTTGCGGTTTTCTCATCTAGAACATTCAGAAGGACTGCATCGATTAAATAGAGTCTTATGAGACCCTTAGCTTTACGGTCTTTGATATCCCAATTTGCTTGAGCTATAGTTTTTGGTCTTGTAGCATTTGAAGTCGCTTCCCATAGGTCACAATCTTCCAACATGTCTTCCATCTTGAGTTTCCACAACTCGAAATTAGTGCCATTAAATTTCTCCACCTCCATTCTTCCATATGATGAACTTGCCATCTCAATCTACAAATAAGATTTAGAATGCTCTGCAAAAAACTCCCACTCAAACTTGAGATTAGCTCAAAAAACCCTACCCAACAACTAGGATCAAAAGTTGATCAAGCTCTGATACCACTTGTAAGGAAACTCAGGTGCAGAAACAGCTTCCTACGCTAATCTCTATAGGAGAGTATTGTGCAAATTCTTATAAATCCTTACAATTTTAGATTTGTTAACTACTTTAACAAAGATATTGCAACCACATATAATGCATACAGAAAAATAGACAATGACACAATGATATACCCTAGGGAAAACCTTTCGGTAAAAAACCTCAGCACTCCAAAACCTGCACAATGTATTATCTTCAACACAAAGATTACAATACACTTGCAATGCAAGTTCTTTCAGGAAATGAGAGACAAAGCCAACAAGACTTAAATTTTGTTATATCTCTCCCATAGGAGCAGCATCATATATATAGATTCCTCTGGACCCAAAAATGGGCACAACCACCAAGACCCATGCACAAAGCCACATGTATAGAGTTGTTACATGCAATCCCAAGAATAGGTGTCCATCCCTAGAATAGACTATGACAGCTTGTCATAGAATTCGCCAAAAATAACGGTCACAAGAGAAGTGTAAGAGAATCTGTCATACCAACCTATTTTTGGCATATTATCTTACACACACCAACCACTTCTTCTTGGGCGCCCAAATAGGCCCAAGTCATAAGATGCTCTTACACCTGTCATAGCACATTCCTTAAATAGTTCTTACGCATCATAAGAATCCGTCATGACTGTTTCAGTCATGATATCCTTATGCACAAGATGCCGACACATCAAGTGGAGTGACACATCAACATGCCAACTAGACATGTACGCTCACACTTAATTACATTATTTGCAAAAAATATATTTACATAACAAATAATAAGAATAGGAATTATCCAAGGTTGAGACACCTTATTCCTAACAAGTATGCTCTATTGAATTAGTATCCGATATCTAAATTCTTGGAAGTGACGCCAATAGCCAAATGTTGGCGCCTATGTATATAAAATTTCTATGCTCCTAGTATCTGATAACAGATATGTATCTAATATTGTATACATATTCGTTACTAGATACTTGATAAACAACATAGTGCAATGGGCCATTCTTTTGATTCCAATGGACCTACATTCTCTTTGTATGCAATAATCACAAGTTTTTAGAATGCAACAAAGAAAATAACACATTTTGGAGCATCGTTTTCTCCAATTCTTGTTTGCAAATCATATTTGGTCATCTTTTTGGTGGTATAATGGGGAGAAACAATCGTCAAAAGCATAAACACAATAGAAATCTTACAAAATATGAAATTGAAGCATATAGACAAAGAGATAGGGAAAACCATAGGAATATGAGACGAGGTATGTTAAATATTAGTGAAGGTAAGGCCCATAGTCCCCCAATAAATGTTATTTCTAGCAAAGAGGAGATTTGAATTTGAATATATTGAGTATAATTTTGATAATGAGAATGAAAATGAAAATGCAAAGATTGAGAATAAAAATGTAGAGATTGGGAATGAAAATGTAGTGATTTATAATGAAAACCTAGAGATTGGTCATGTAAATGTTGCACAAGCTATTCAATTTCGAATTGGCATAGAAAATGTTAATAAACCAAATGAACGTTATACATCTATAAATTACATGAGAAATGAAGTGCCTCATGTGGAAAAAGAACAAACTTCAAATTCAAGACCTTCAAGAACACCTAAATGGTTATTTGAAATCGATAAGAATATTATGAGCAATTTTGAAGGCAAGAGATCAACAAGAATTGTTCGGTTGTGGGCTTCGTATATTTTTTTATGGTTTTTTTAGCAAGAAGATATTAATTAAAAAATGCCAAATTTTTGTACAATTGCTAAAGATGAAAAAGATGAGACCTATTCTAGCGAAATTGAAGATTCATGTAAACAAGAAAATGGAGAGAAATGCTATTATTGTGAGAAATATTTTTAGTGCTCTCAATTCTATTAGGAAGAATATAAAAGAAAATTATAAGAGAACCGCTTATAGGGTTATTACAACCTCTTTAGTAAGTCGTAATTTGAGAAAGACTCGCTTTATGAGACTAACTCATTTTGATTTTGAAACATAAATCACAAAAGTTTGGATAGAGAACTTGCAATAAGAGTAAGACTTTAGGATCCTCTCCAAAATGATACATCAACTTATGGTGGGAGGCTTCCACATTTTGATAAGAAGCTAATTGATAATGTGAAGGAGGAAATTCAACTATTTTGGTACTCTAACTCAAGAGTGTCACCAAATGTTAAGGATGTCTTGAAGTTGATAATTGGTATTCAAGAGCACACACCACATCCTAAACATTATTTTGAAGTAGGTCAAACAATTTTGTTCAAAAAATTTTGTGAGACACATCCAACATTGCAAATATCACAAAGAGCATTTGAATCCTTAAAGCCATTTTATTGTGTAACCCTTAAGACTAGAAATACTTATTGTTGCAAATATCATGTGGAGTTTTCAATACTCCATAAACTATTATGCTACTTTCATTCTACTTTTCATAATGTTGGCTTGTCTACAATACCCATGTTTTAAACTTTTAAATCAAGCCCCATGGACGAAGTTTCCCAAGTCTTCTTATGACTTTATGAAAAGTTGTGCTAATAATGTTGTTGTGAAGTTACGAATTGTGAATGGATAACATAATCACCAAAGGAATTGAACTTGAACATTTAGAGTTCAAAGTTCAAAATTCAAAATGCATGGTGAAGATTCACTGCTTCAAAAGTTCAAAATCTCAAGACTAGAGGCGAACAGATTCGAAGGTTCAGTTTTGAACTCCAAGGATAAGCACACAAGTCAAATTATGATATGTCGATTTAAGCAACCATCTTCAAGGAAGCTGCAGATAAATTCTGAGACAAGTTTGAATTAGGCAAAGTGTACTATTTCTCAAAAGGAAGTCTCTGGGTTGCTAATAAGCAGTTTAACACTGTGTAAAATGATTATGACATGACTCTACATGCAAACTCAGAAGTTGAGGAGGCAACTGGTGAAGGAATCAGTATTCCAGAATATGAGCACAACTTTGTCAAGATTGGCAATCTTGGTCAATTTGTGAATTCAAGGGAACTCATTGATGTCAATGGTGTTGTTCAGAGTGTATCATCGGTTCTCAGCATTAGGCGCAAGAGTAATAATGAAGAGATTCTCAAGTGTGGTATCACTATAGTAGATGAAAGCAAGAAGACGGTAACAATAAGCTTCTGGAATGATCTTGCGAAGAAGGAAGGTCAATAACTCCTGGACATTGTTGATATTGCCCCTGTTATAGCTATAAGGGCAATTAGAATTGGTGACTATGCAGGAGTATCTTTATCAACCACTGCTAGAAGCACAGTCATGATTAATCCTGATTTTCCTGAAACCCAAAAGCTTCATTCTTGGTATGACACGGATGGAAGACGAAGCTCTATGTTGTCTCTTGGATCCACTCTTTTTGGAGGAACGCCAATATGAGGATCCAGATCAATGTACTCCGATCATGCATTCCTCTCTGAAATCATTGATCCTTCCGTGGGTGAAGGAAAGTCAACCTATTTCAATGTAAAAGTGTACATTAGCTTTCTCGAGCCAGATCAAGCAGTGTGGTATCGTACTTGCAGGACTGCATCTCAAACTCACCCTATCGGGTTTCCCAAACAGAGAACCCGATCCCCATGGTTGGAGCATTGACAATACACATAAAGTGTTTGACAGAATGCCGATGGAATACATTTTGATATGGAGGACTATAAAAGTCTCATAATCCCTCGACCGGTTTCGGGCTCCTTGAAACCAAACATCGATCGGATACTCATTGGTGAACCCGTACATATGATGGAAGAAACCAAGTATAGTGCTCGAAGATAAGATCCAAAGCATGTCTATCCAAAGTGAGATACGATCCACATGTAGTCATGATGACAAATATTGCATTTGATGTAATGATGAGAGATGGAGTAAGTCAATCTATTATTGTAAGTGGTACTGGTAAAACAGAGACTGCAAAAAGAGCAATGCAATACCTTGCACAAATTGGAGGTTGTAGAAGAATAGAGAATACGCTTCTAAAAAAAATCCCATACTAGAGTCATTTGGCAATGCGAGGGCACTAAAAAAATGATAACTCTAGCCGATTTGGAAAGTTGATTAGCATTCAGTTCAATAGTTCTGGCAAGATTTCTGGTGTGAATATTCAAACATCTATTAATTGGAATATTGAAGAAACAAGTCAAAGAGATTGTGCTGACAAATGTGGAATGGTTTTTTTTCACTGTTACTCCGCTGTGGAAGATATGCTGGAAAAGTCGAGAATTGTGTAATCTGGCCTTACTAGAGGGCAACCTGTGAGCAATTACAAATTGTTTGGTTTTTAGTTGATTGATAGTACAACAGTGGACGAGATAAACCATCAACCATCACAGCTATTGTGGCTACCAACAATGCCAGAGATTTTGTTCAATGCAGCCTGCAAGCTCACCTAATGGAATTTCATCCACAAATGTGTACAATTCTCCCAAGTATATAGCATGGGAAGGCACTGAAGTGATCAGTGTGCAAGAAGACAAGAGGGAGACTGGTTTTGTTGATGTTCCTTGCATTGATTCAGGCTTTATAGATGAAAAAAACATCAACTGAAAAGGAGTGGGAACACTGGAAGCCATTCTTCTTCCTCTTCCTCTTCATTGGCATCTACTCGTGATTTTGTTGAAGGAAGATCACCTCAATCGGTTACAGATTGTGGTGATTATTGTAAGGACATGGTGCTTCTGGGGATTTGCACTCGGTCAGGCAAGCATTCAAACTGCAATCAAGGCTCTGCTAATTTCAAGCATCCAAGTAAAGAGTCTAACTACTTTCAAGAGAATCCAATGTTTGAAGCCAGGGTGGAAAAGACCAAAGCAGGAGACTTTATTGGTAGATTCCACCCAAAAAGACAAACAGTCTGTATGAAATGCTATGCATGCGGATTTCAATTTGAATTTCAATCAACTGACTGCATGTAATATTCAATTCTGAATCCGGTCTTGGTTGTTGGAATTGATCTGGAATTGGAGGCTCGGAGGCAGAAGAAGAGATGTTTGAGCTGGATCTCAATGCTCCATCAGGCAATGGACTCGAAGAAGTGCAATGTAGTAGTAGTGAGGGAACCCGATACCTAGCAACGAGTTTAACAGGATTGCAGTTTGGTGTCAATATTAATCACTTAGCCGCGTGTCTTTTGATACATTTGTGTCATTGAAGATAGTAACCCAGGTGTATATCAGGCTCGTGGGACTTGGTCCATGACAGGTGTAGAGTCAGGTGGCAGCATCCACACTATGGCACAAAGGAAGAAGGAACAGAACAAACAAACTTTCAATGTTACTATTGAAAATGTTATTTGGAAATACTCAGTGACAGTTATAAACGACTTGGAAAATTTCATTTCCTAATACATCTTCACGAACAGAATCGGTTGGTAAATCAAAGTCATAATTTGATTAGAAAAGCCACCTGTCCTAACATATATTCACTTTGTTTTCATAATCTCTCAATACTTTTATTTTTATAAACATAATATCCATAAAGTATGGGCTCGATAAAATATTGTATTGAGAAGTCATATAAGTAAAAAGGAAATATATGTTGTACTATGATTAAAAAGAAAGAAGGAAAGCAGAGAGACTTCCAAGAATCAGCTAGGGCAATTGAAGAAGATCATCGGGAAGAGAAGCTTTAAAACATGCAGCAAACAACAAAGATGCGGGTTCTGCTCTTTGGAAGTCAGTCGGCTACAGGGAGGGTAGAACATTCTTAGAAATAAAAATTTGTAACAGGGAATGGAGGAGGAAATCTAATTTTGTTTTGCAAATGGATTAAAGATGTGTAGAGATGAAATTATCTATTGGTTATTTTATTAAGTATTCAAGAATAAAGGGAATTTTACATATTTAAATCTATTGGTTCGGGTATATGATTTCCTGATTGAGATTTATCTGTTGGTGATTTCAATCATTCTTAAATACTATTCTGCATCACCTTTTGCTTAGAGTTGTGTGTGCATCATAAGTCTGTGTGCTTGGTGTCCCAACGTACACAAAATAGAATTTCAAAATCTTCTTCATTTTTTATTTTTTTTGTTTGAAGAAGGTTTAATAGATAATCAGTTGGTCATTCATTTCTTTTCCCTGAATCTTTTATATTGTAATCGCATTCATTTCATAGTGATGGATGAATGTCGGCAGTCTTTGTGTCTTTGGGTTAAAGACATACTTTTCATTTAATTCATTGAATATCTTTCTAGAAGGGAGTTGTACCTTTAAATTCAGAGGAGGGTTATCAACCAATGATAACTCGTCCAACTATTAGTACATTTTGTTTTTCTTTTTGGGCATATCGAATCATTATTTAAATCTCTTTCTGAAGGACAAATCTGTATACTAACACATAGTAATAAAATATTATAGGATTGTGGTGCAAGTCATCTTCCAAAATCATCAAGAGACTTGCTAGATCAACTTTTATGTCCTAGAGATGATGGTTATTTGTTATATAGAAATGATTTCTTAAATGATAAGTTCTCACAATGTGGTGGCTTGTTGAAGTTTGTTGAATATTTTGACGAGGGAAATGAACATGAATTTGGAAAGAAAATTGTTCAAAAAAAGATATACGAAATGGTCAAATATACTTTGAAGAGAGGAGGTGAAGGTTCTAGATGCGAGTTGGTTACAAAAATACATTATTTTTTAATTTTCTTTTAGATTTCAATGAAAATATTTTCTACAAGCATGTAAGGCATAGTCACAAGTCTCAATTGTTGGATTTTCAATCTAGGATGCATAATGATTCTTCCTCAATAAATACTATTATATTGGTGGTTGAGTTTGCAAAAAAATAGACTTTGCAGCCACAAAATGAGTTGCAAGATTAGTATTACAATTGCATTCAAATCACTATTTTTGTCCACATAACATATAGACATTTCCCTAATAATACAAAACAAGTGAGGAAGATAATCATAGAGTACCATTTTTATATAAGTGATGATATCTCTCTCTCCTGAGTATGTGAAACATTATTTTGATAATTATTTTGATTTATTATAGGAAAAAGATATTGCAATGGATAGACATCTCATTTTCCAGATAATTGCATGGTTCAATTCTGTTGGAGTTGATGAGAAAACAACCCACAAATCCCAAGAACACCTGCATGCAAACACCTATCACAAAAAGAGAGAAGCAAAAGCTATGGAGGCCTGAATGCAAGGATCCATGAAAGGGGAGACATTCTTGATGTGCAAAAAAAAGTTTCAATTCAATAAAAATAAATGTGCTATGTTAATGTATTGTCTTAAAATGGAAGCACTTCCATGTTAAGAGTGTTTAGCCCTTTGAGTAAGTGGTTTAGGGTCATGATTGACATCTTTGCATTCTCCCTTGTCTTCCACTTCTTCTCTGCACTTGATTTCTTCATTATAGGTGAAATTAGGGTTAAGGTCTTAAGGACTTTCCTGATTTTCTCTCTTCCATGACTCCATTTTCTAGGTAGGATTCAAAAATGAGATCTCCTAGTCCTTCATCACATCATTCCAAGGATTTTCTATCTGTTCCTGACACTAGGTCCTATTCAGACATCAATTTCTAAGTTTCTATCATCTCTGGGATCTCTATTGCAGAACCTGACAAAGTTAGGGTTTGAGGTAAAAGTCAACCTCGACCCTGACTAGGTCAGGGTAGACCTCGACCTTGACCTCTTCCCACCAGGTTTTCAAAATCTCATTTGCCGATAACTTAGCTTTCAGGATAATTATTTCCCACTTTCGGGTCGGCTGTTTCGGGCTCTGAAACAATAAATCCTTTAATTATATTTAATCAAGGTATATTTTCTAAAGGTGAGGACCTAATTGGGATTTAATTCTTCAAGGTGGCCCATCTAGAGGAGTGTGCCCTAGATCACTATAAAAGGGGGCCTTCCTCTCTCATTTTCTACATCTCATCCAAACAATCAAGCTCTCAAGTTCTCAAGGTGATCAAGCAAGCATTCAAGTCTTCTTCTTCATCCAAGTTCTCCATTGAAGATCAGGGATTCAAGCATTCAAGCTATTGAAGGGATTTGGCTCAAGCATTCAAGATCTATCATTCAAACCCTAGATCTAGCCACCATGGTGGTGTGATCTTCCTTCAAGATCCTTTGTTCATCTTCAAGATCCATATCATTGTTTCCTTAAGGTGGATTTCAAGCATAAAATCATGGAGGTTTGATTATGTTCAAGCTTTCATATCAATATATTTGATTACATTCCAAATACATTAGCATATCTATTGAATGGCATAGCTTCATTGTTAGATTCATTTCTACTACTTGCTAGCATTCTCCTATTTCAATTTCAATATTAAGGTTGATTCCAAACCGGGGTTTGACCAAGGCAAACCCCCCCAAAACAAATAACAAAACCATTTTTCTTGCAGGCACAAGTGTGGAATCTCAGATTTGAGAGTGAATTTGGATACCCTTTTTGACAATCTTTCAGGATCTATGAACAGAATCAGAATCAGACTTTAAATAAATAATGTGGTCTTTGACCTTTTAAAAGGTCAAAGTCAACCTATGTGAATTTGGAGAAAAGATTTCTGGGTTTTGTCTTCCGCGACATTTCCAGTCCAAACCAAGTGATGAAATCTTCAGAAAGTTCATACAGAAACTAGAATTCAACATTTTCCAGATCTGCCCTAATTCAAGGCTAGTATTTACACTTCAATTATTTCAGATTTCAAGCTTAATTCAACTATAGGGAAGTATAGGGTTTCTCTCTCTCTTTCATATTCTTCATAGATTGATTCAATTGTGTATTAACCTCTTAGTTGATCAAATTGGATCTCTCCTTTGAGAATTTGGATTTAGGAGTGGATTTTACATTTTCCCCACACACATACACAAATAGTGGTGATTCCAAATTACCACTATTCATTTTGGTGAACCCGACTAGCTTACTCTCTTTCTTTTTGGTGTTAGATTTACATTTTGCTCTTGCATCTATACTTCAAAAATTCAAAAAAATCTATATATTGAATAAAATACAAAAACATATTTCTTGCATCATAAAGATTGTTAAGATGTTTTGGTGCATAATCATGTTTGTTATTACTCTTCTTCTAGCATCTATTTATAATGCATATGATGTTTATGAGGGTATTATTCATTTCATAACATTGATGACCCTTCACTTTTCTCTTGCTTATGCTTTTGTGAAGTTGACTGATACTAGTCTACCTACATTTAAAACTTTTCTTAGGGATTTATGTGGTAGCCTTATTCATCTTTTGGATTATGTGAAGAATTTGGTAGATGATACACCATCTCCTAATCTTCCTAATCTTCATCCTACTCTTCATCCTAATCTTCCTATTATGATACCTGATTCTCCATCTGTTAATCCTTGCTCTTTCCATACTTATGATGGGATTCAAGCTATAGTGCAGGATGCGGATGTGCAAGATTTCTTTGATTTACCTCCTCTTGTTCAGGATGATATTCAAGGACAGGATAAAGAAACTTCTTCCAAACCTATTATCCTACCTTATTCGACCTTTACTCATGAACATGATAAACAATCACCTCCTATAGAAGCTTTGCATGATATGTACACTACTGGATATAATATGGTGAATAAACAAGGCTATAAAGGTTTAGGGTTAGGAGTTAATGAACATGGTATTAAATTTCCCATTAATATACCTCCTAAATTGGATATGTGTGGTGTTGGAACTTCTAAATCTCAAGTCAAGTTAAGAGGTGTGGATCTTTGTCCTCCCCTTAATGTTCATCTCTCTACATCTCTAATGGATAATCCTAACACTCATCAAGAAAATGCTAAAATAGTGTATGTGGAGCTAATGAATTCTAAGAAGGAAACATTTAGACCTATACCTATTGATGCTTTGTATAAATTTAAATGTCCTTTCCACTATCGTAATACTCATTTTCTTGCCGATTGTAATAACTTCAAATTATATGTTAGGGATAGGGTTGCACGTGGTATTATACCTTTTTTCTCGTGTCATCTTACAACTTCTTCATAATTTTGATATAGGGGATTCCCCTCCATTAGAGCTAGAGTAAATGTTCATATCCTATTTTCTCAGGACTGGAGGGCAAGACGCATAATTTTATCCAGTCTTTTTGGATCCATTAGGTCTTTTTATTAAGATTTAATTGGTATTCTTTATGTTTCCTTCTTCCATAATCTTGCATGATGTTTTTATCCATTCCTAGGGATTATATTTTCTTCTAGGAAATCTTTTTTAAGACATGTGTTTTGTAAAAATATCCCTTGTCTTTCATCCCTTGGGGGGGCAAGGTTCTTCCTTCTTTCTCTTTTTCTAGGGGAACTTCTTTCCTTAGCTTAGTGGTATTTGTTTATATTGCAATATTATTTCATCATATTGATAGATATCTTGACAATGGATAACCTTCTTACATGAGAAGTTGTTGTCCTAGGTCGTCACTTCTTCTCTATGTTGCAAATTATGTTCTTTATAAACTCTCACCCTTGCTTTAGTGTTAGAGTTGTTTCCTTCATTCCTAAGATTCCTCTTGCTCTTCTTCACAGGGGGCTTGATGATTGAATCTTTGTTCCCTCCTTTTGAAAGATGATATCTTATCTAAACGCACACTTCTTTGCTAGAGATCTTGGTGATAAGATCTTTTTCATTAGGGTCCTTTTCCATAAGTGACATATCCTTCTCACGATTATCTATACTCTTGGATGTAGGGGTCAATATCTCTTGCTAAGGATATACTATCCATTGTTGTAAGCAGGATATCTTCTTGCTTTGTGAAGTAGGTATCCTCTTCCATCTTTGTTCCTACACTTGGAGGGCAAAGATGCCTTATTCTTCTTTTCTATCTTTAAACATTCACACATGGAGTCACAAATATGGCTTGTGAGTTTGGTAGAAGTACTTTAGCTTTGGAGGCTTGGTATGCTTTTCTATCTTATTCAAATCTATGCATTGTTATTTCCTCTGGTATTCTCTTCTTTTCTAGGGATTCACCTCTTTCCTTGGTTAAGCAGTATCTATCTATTATGTGATATCCAATCATACATAAAAATTATGGTGTGCATTTGTAGACCTATGTCCTTTATGCAAACCTTCTTTGTTGTTTGACATTGGGTTTCCATGGTTGATACATCTCTCACCTTGGAAATTGAATAGTGTGCTATCCCTCATTATAGGTTATTTTCTTTTCACTTCTTGCATGATATCTTTTACATTCGTCCCTTTCATGGCCTCATAGGAGCTGTGACCTTCTTGGCTTGGATTGGGTGTTGTCTATGGATATTGTCTTGATGTTGAAGAAGGCCTTATCCTTGTTCTTTCTTTCCTTAACATGACAAAATAGTATGTTTTTTGCCATCTTAAGGAGGGGGGGCATATATAGAGTCTCCCTTGTAGTATAGTTTTTATTTTTATATGGTAAATCTTGGAAGGTAACGCACATAAGTTGCTAAATCCTAAAAAGACATGCATTCATATGCTAAATCTTTTGAAGGTAATGCACATAAGTTGCTAAATCTTGAGGAGACACGCATTTTTCAAAATTTTCAATATGCTAAATCCTTTGAAGGTAATGCACATAAGTTGCTAAATCCTGAAGGGAAACACATTTCCAATTTCAAATATGCTAAATCTTGGAAGGTAATGCACATAAGTTGCTAAATCCTAAAAAAACATGGACCTATATGCTAAATCTTCCGAAGGTAATGCACATAAGTTGCTAAATCCTGAGAAGACACACATTTGATATTCATAGTGATACAAGAAGGTGTATCTATGGGTATTTCAGAAGCTGTCAGAAGATGCATTACAATTGCAATCACAATTTATGGGTGAACTTGTTGGGCTCTCCCTCCAGGGTGATTCACGGTAAGGTAGGCATCTTATCGGGTGAGGTAATCACTTTCTCTTTTCTCTCTTTTCACTTTCATGCTAGTAGGACTGGATCATGAAGCTATGTTGTCTATAGTGTTTCTCTTGTCTTTCTTATGTAATCATTTATGTTGTTATGATAGCTTTCCAAACATGATATTGGTATAAGAAATATTTCTTAGCAAGGTTTCTTATGCTAATTGATTTGGGTTGTTTAGTACTAACCCTTGTTCTTTTGTATACTCTCATGTATGTACGTTGAGTTAAAATCCTTGGTTTGGGGGCTATTGTCTCTACCTAAGTGTTATTTTATCTTGTTTTGAATCCACTGGGATCTTTTCTCTCTTCTCCTTTACCAAGAGTTTGCATCGAATCCATACTCTTGCTAAAGTGGGGGCTTAATGTATTGTCTTAAAATGAAAGAAATTCCATGTTAAGAGCATTTAGCCTTCTAAGTAAGTGGTTTAGGGTCATGATTGGCATCTTTGCATTCTCCCTTGTCTTCCACTTCTTCTCTGCACTTGATTTCTTCATTCTAGGTGAAATTAGGGTTAAGGTCTTAAGGACTTTCCTGATTTTCTCTCTTCCATGACTCCATTTTCTAGGTAGGATTCATAAATGAGACCTCCTAGTCCTTCATCACATCATTCCAAAGATTTTCTGTCTGTTCTTGACACTGGGTCCTATTCAGACATCAATTTCTAAGTTTCTAGCATCTCTGGGATCTCTGTTACAGAACCTAACAAAGTTAGGGTTTGAGGCCAAAGTCGACCTCGACCCTGACTAGGTCAGGGTTGACCTCGACCTCGACCTCTTCCCACTAGGTTTTCAAAATCTCATTTGCTGGTAATTTAGCTTTCAGGATAATTATTTCCCGCTTCCAGATCAGCTATTTCGGGCTCTGAAACGGTAAATCCTTTAATTGTATTTAATCAAGGCATATTTTCTAAAGGTGATGACCTACTTGGGATTTAATTCTTCAAGGTGGCCCATCTAGAGAAGTGTGCCCTAGATCACTATAAAAGGGGGCCTTCCTCTCTCATTTTCTACATCTCATCCAAGCAATCAAACTCTCAAGTTCTCAAGGTGATCAAGCAAGCATTCATTCAAGTATTCAAGTCTTCTTGTTCATCCAAGTTCTCCATTTAAGATCAAGGATTCAAGCATTCAAGCTATTGAAGGGATTTGGCTCAAGCATTCAAAATCTATCATTCAAACCCTAGATCTAGCCACCATGGTGGTGTGATCTTCCTTCAAGATCCATATCATTGTTTCCTTAAGGTAGATTTCAAGCATACAATCATGGAGGTTTGATTATGTTCAAGCTTTCATATCAATATATTTGATTACATTCCAAATACATTAGCATATCTATTGAATAGCATAGCTTCATTATTAGATTCATTTCTACTACTTGCTAGCATTCTCCTATTTCAATTTCAATATTAAGGTTGATTCCAAACTGGGGTTTGACCAAGGCAAACCCCCCCAAACAAACAACAAAACCATTTTTCTTGTAGGCACAAGTGTGAAATCTCAGATCTAAGAGCAAATTTGGATACCCTTTTTGACAATCTTTCAGGATCTGCGAATAGAATTAGAATCAGACTTCAAATAAATAATGTGGTCTTTAACCTTTTAAAAGGTCAAAGTCGACTTGTGTGAATTTGGAGAAAAGATTTCTGGGTTTTGTCTGCCTCGACATTTCTAGTCTAGAATAGGTGATAGAATCTTTAGAAAGTTCATACAGAAGCCAGAATTCAGCATTTTCCAGATCTGCCCTAATTCAAGGTTAGTATTTACACTTCAATTATTTCAGATTTCAAGCTTAATTCAACTATAGGGAAGTATAGGGTTTCTCTCTCTCTCTCTCTCTCTCTCTCTCATATTCTTCATAGATTGATTCGATTGTGTATTAACCTCTTGGTTGATCAAATTGGATCTCTCCTTTGGGAATTTGGATTTAGGAGTGAATCTTACATTTTCCCCACACACATACACAAATAGTGGTGATTCTAAATTACCACTATTTAGTTAACAAGAGAGATCAATCCTTATACAAGGAGATCAAAACCCTAAAAAGAAACCTATTTTTCATAATAATAATTAATAAAAGAATTAATTATTATATGCCTAAATTTTAGATTAAGTAAAGAAAGAGGTAATAAGTGACTTAATAATTAAATCAATATGATTTAATTTATAAGAAAAATAACTTATTACTCTAACACCCCCCCTTAAGATAAACTTAGGGAGTAGCTAAAAACCTAGAACTACTATTGAAAGCAAATAGGTCCCAACAACAAAGGCTTGATCAGGTACCCAAGTACATAAGAGAGTCTCTATAAAGAGGAGAAATACATAAAACTTGATGGGAAAAATCTACTCCAAAAAGAGACGAAGACTAGTGAAGGACTGAAGAAGCCTCCAAAACTAGAGAATGTTTTAGAAAATAGGAACAAGGAATGAACATGCAGAACATCACTGAAGAAAGAAGTTGTAAAATATGTCAAGAAGTAATTGTTGATCCGAAGAACCTCCACTTACATAGAAAATGACCAGGTAGAGAAGACTATAATCTACATGAGTGCCCTCAAATGACACTACTCGAATTGAGAGCTGGTCAATCAAAGATGGAAGATTACCTCAAAAAATAGGAAAGAAAGAGTGTCCATATGGTAAATGATCCTATTAGATAATTGAGAGGGGGGGTGAATCAGTTAAATTAGTTATCCTACAGTCCCAAACCCTCAAATGTAATTTTTCAAATAAATTCAAAAAATCAAACAACTCGGTAAGATAAGATAACTATCTTTCTGTTCATTTACCGAATACTAATAATATCCAAAACTATCTTTATTGATTAATCAAATATGCAATATGTAAAGTATGATAGAAAAACAATCATAAAAAATAACACTTAACACAAAGATTTAACATGGAAACTCCGCTAAGGGAAAAACCACCTCGGACCGATAACCCAAAATATTTCACTCTTCTGAAGTGAGCTCGGTTAGGAGCCAACCCTGTTAAAGGTTACAATGCATACTATAAGGTGTGACCTGGTTAGAGGATTTATCACTAAAAGTTAAATTTTGACCAACATTCACTATGGGGTCAACAAGAAAACAATTAACATTCCTTGAATGTCATATTGAAATACAAAAGACTGTTAAGTCCACTCGGTTAAGAGATTTTGCTGTAACAATGGTTAAACTAATACAGTAGTGATCTGATTCAAATAAAACTCTATTTGTAAGTATTTAGATCTATGATAAGCTCAAAATATCTCATCTAATCAATAATCAATTCACTTCATCATATCCTCCAACTTACTTCACTCGGTGTATATATCTCTAACACTTGATTATGCTTGTAGTTCATCTCGGTTATGTCTCTAACCAATTTGATCAAGTATGCATGAAAAATGTCTTCATGAAAAATCTTCTGCAGTCTCTATTCATCCGACATAATTAAACAATGAATCAGCCATTATATTGTTCCTCTTAATCTCGTTCGTCCATTTTTCTGCTTCAAGCTTCCTTGACAGATGTGTCAATAACACATTTCATTCTCTTCTCTTTGATCATCTCTAAATTTTGTCAGCCATGGATCTTATAACAAACTTCATTTGTTACCTCAAGAATCATACGCAATTGCCAGGTCATCAATTTCAGTCTATTTTTATAACATTTAATGTTTTCATCCATACTCGGTTAATACTGAATTCATCGGTGATAACAAACTCGATTATTACTGTCACTCGGTATACACAAGACTGACTCAGGGTATACAGAAATCTTCAATTACCGATGACATTAACTTGTTCAATTTTGATCTATTCTTTATAATAGAATAATGCAACATGCTCAAGTCAACATTATAATCCCATAGACTCATCAATAAGTTACCCAATGTATACCTTATCCTTATCTGTCATATTCATCTTTTCCTTATGTAGATGTCTCATTTCTTCACCATTTCTTCCTTCTACAGATGTTCAGATGTTTGTAACTATCATGATAAGTATATTCAAAACTAGTTGACATCAATGACAATATATTGATTGATTTAATCATCTTACCTATCACTTTAATAGCTCGGTGATCTCTAATCACTGTTTCTTCAGTTCATCAAGATATTCAATTAGTTGTAGGTCATCAGATCCATCTCACCAAAATGCATAGGTACTCGACCAATACATCCACTTAGTGCATAGGAATAAATACCGAATATATAGCTCACTTTATCGAACCAAGGAAGTAGAAGAACCAACAATAGAAACCCCCCCATAATGTTGACAAGGAAGAGGTAAAAGGAACACTAAAAAATATTACCAATAAGAACTGCATCATGAAGAACCGGGAACATCGAAGGTGCAAAGAAAGTACAAACACATATAAATACATCTTGAGGCTAATTTCGTGGAAGGAACACTCACGTGACAAAGGTAGATGGAAAAAAAAGAAAACTTAAAACCCCCCATGACACTTTATAATGGAGTGTGAGTACAAAAGGCACAAAGATGTGCAAGATCCCAAGCATGCAATAGAATGACACTTTATCTTAGTGTGTTTGCATAAAAGAATGCTTATAAAATGATGTATACAATTCTCAAAGAAGAGCTAAGGTTATATAAACAAGAAGAAAAGCCAAAGAAGAGCCATCCCATATAGGGAAGAGATTCTAGGACCTGAAACATCCAAGATATTCACTAGAGTGTAGAAATGCAAAAAAATGAATAAAATATACCTAAAGAAGAATTTGGGAAAATGACTCATAGCACTAGAAATATCACAAAACAAGCTTTCCAACGATATCTCATTTGCCAAAAAAGGAGTTCGGATGCACAAGATATGGCTCTCGAAGTGCAAAAAGGAACTTCTGGCTTTGACATATACCATCACCACCAAAAAAGAAAAAGAAAAATTTGAAACCTCTAGATCTGGATAGAACTCAAAACAAGCTTTTTGATGATATCTTGTTTGTCCAATTTCGACACTGTATGCTCAAGTTATGAGCAAAAGACCGATAGGTGCTCCAGAAGGGCCCAAATGGTGCATGAAGAATGTTGATGTGTGTTGATGTTAGCAAGTAATGAGCTTAAATTTGACAGTTGTATGGACATCACCAAAAAAAATTAACAGGCCATGGGGGGCCAAAAATTTTGGCCCTTGGTGTCCACGTGACCAAGGGGCTGGCATAGGGGGCTAGGCTGCAAAGGCACTTGGAGGCTTGTTGGTTGGCTCCATATGACTGTCTGCTTTGCTAGAAGGGGCTAAACCTAGGCAGTTAACCTAGTAGGATCATTGATGGTTACACCGACCGAGACCACTATGAACACAATGGTTAGGTCTGTTTGAGCCCAAAGTGACCAAAAAAGGAGGTCTCCCCCGATCTGACATAAAATCCTCTAAAAATTTCAAATCTAACAAACAAGGATGAATCTCTCAAGAAAAGGATAGGGACATAAAAATATGAAGCTCTGATACCATGTTGGAGTTGATGAGAAAATAACCCATAGCTCCCAAAAACACCTGCATGCAAACACCTTCCACGGAATGAGAGAAGCATAAGCTATGGAGGTCTGAATGCAAGGATCCATGAAAGGGGAGACATTCTTGATGTGCAAAAATAAAAATTGCAATTCAATAAAAATGAATGTGTTATGTTTACAAGAGAGATCAATCCTTGTACAAGGAGATCAAAACCATAAAAATAAACCTAGGTTGCATACTAATAATTAATAAAAGAATTAATCATTATATGCCTAAAATTTAGCTTAAGTAAAGAAAGAGGTAATAAGTGACTTAATAATTAAATCAATTTGATTTAATTTATAAGCAAAACAACTTATTATGCTAAAAAATTCAAGAATGCTTGTATGTTTTATTGGTTGAGTAGAAGAAAGTAGTGAAGGGTGTACCTCATATTTAGAGTTTTTTGGAAGCTAGGCATGGGAAAGAGGAGCATGATGGACCAAGTGCATGTGCACAAAGATGGCTCTAGTTAAGGAGCGATTGAGGATATCAAGATCTACACTTTATGATGCTTATTCTATTATTGATTGGTGTAGTTCAACATTTTTGTAGGGAGGGACACTTGTTTCAACAGTGCGTAGATTCTTTTGGTTGGTTGAGGAGGGAATAGTAAGAGACAAATTGGATTTTCAGACAATTAGAGATTCTTCAAAGATGCAATAATTTCAAAGATAAAATGAAAGTACACAAACCTTTTGGATACAAGAGATATCTTGTTTTTGTTCCAGCTATTTTTAGTGTGATTGGGATTAGTGTGAGTCAAGTGAGTAGGTGGATGCATGGGTTCCACAATATCTAACTCCATTATCTCAAATAATATCCATGATTAACTATCACATAGAGTGTTCAATTGAGTACAACCATATTTTAGATCTTCTACAACTCTAGGATAAATTTTACATTGGTTACATCATAGGGGAATGATGAGAGATCATATTACTTGTTGGCATGGTGTGTATAGGGAAAGAAGAATCTAGCACAAATGAAAACATATGATAATGAGTTCATGTATCCTACTCATTCAATTGTTGTTATAGGAACATGGCTACAAATATACATGATTAGAAAGAATGGAATACTTGCATTTGAAGACTATGAGAAGCACAAAACCATTCTCTTGTATTCACACCTTGTTATAGTAGAAAATGTTAACTTGTTGAGGCATCAAGGCAGACCAAAGAAAAAATAACTTTGGACTATTAGTAATGTTGATCATTAATCAATGTTAGATAACCTTAAGTAGAGAGATGACCCTTCGGGCACACTTGACTAGGTCATACCCAATTACTGTAAGGTTTATTATGTTCAATATTCTTAGATTCATTACATTACTCACACTTTGCTTATTCTTTTTTTGGGTCAATAAATTGAGTCCTCTTGTGGATTGCAAGTGTAGTTGATTATACATACATGATAGATATTAAATATTTAGGCACACTTAAATAACTCATGCCAAATGATGAAAATGTTCAATATTCTTAGGTCCATCATGTTTTATGGTTCATTATGTTTTGGTACATTAACATTTTTGGTCAATAGACTTAATATTATTGTGGCTTGGAAATGTAGGTATTACAAATATAATGGATATACAAAATTCCAGTACCTTTCTTTGGAGCTTATCTTATTTTCATTTTTAATTTATACATTTAATTATTATTATTTCCCTAATATTGATATTTTGTACACTATTGTGATGTAGGTGTCTTCAAGAGGACTAGTGATTGGAGCTATACATTATGGAGCACAAATATTAGAACCAAATGTATTAGTTGTGTATCTAGGATTTTTTGATAGCATTGATGTATTTATACATGATGTGGTTTTATTGTTGATATACAATGTATTTGTACATGAGCACATGAGTATCTAGGATATTTTGATAGTATAGATTTATTTATACATGATGTGGTTGTATTGATGATATACAATGGGTGAATCCACAATAGTGGTTTACATGTTTTTGCCTGAACAGACACCAAACTCTACATTTATAAAAAAAAAAGAGATTTAGATGCATATTGTCATTAAACTATTTGAAATCATAAGATGAAGTAAATTAGAGTCTTTTAGTATTTTCTATCTAGATTATATATATATATATATATATAAAATTATTTTTGAATTAATTTGAATCATTTTTTCTTTCTCCCATGAAAAATGCTATGTTGTTGAAAATGACATTTTCAAAGAGTTACATTGTTTTCATAGAGCATAATGTTTTTTTCTAAAATATATATCAATGTGATTCTTTCAAATTTAGTTTTGTAACATCCATATGTAGGGCATGCAATTGGTTTGATGACATTATCATGATTATTGCATATTTTATAAACGCTTGAAGTTGACTGAATCGTAATTTTGACATACCTTGACTACATAGCTTATAACTTGTCGTTTATTTGTCCAATTTCTTTTTTTTTTTTTTTTATAGAAATATAGCTTTAATACCTAGGGCATAGATATTTTTTAGATTTTTTTTCTCTCATTTACTATTTTTCCATAAGCATCAAACATAGACTTAGACATACGGTGAAATATCTATGTTTAGTAAAACTAAAAAAACAAAGTCATAATAAACTTAATTTATATATTAACATTATAATCATTGGAAAGATTTTTCTCAGTAGTACCTTACAACATATATAGGTTTGTCAAATAGATTCATTTGATCTCCCAAAAGATAAATTCAAAGTGATTTTTTGTCAGCATTTTAATAGGTGCGAAGGAGACTCCATTGTAGGTATGAATGAGGAGTATAGATGTTATATCAATGTTTTTTTTATGTAAGAGGATTTGAGCTAAACATTTGTAATTAATTCCTTCAAATGGAACCTATCAAGGATTGAATCATCATATTTTATTAAAAATGTGTTATTTCAGCAAAAATCAACACGTTTAAAAAAGTGTAACCCACTATTGTGGGGTCACCCCAATGTATTTTTACATGAGGACATAAGTATGTAGTATTTTTTGTTAGAATTGATTTATTTGTAGATGGTGTAGTACATTTCTATTTCCGATGTGAAATGACAGAACAAAAAGCTCTAATAGGATTTATTTCTAATGTGTTGATGAAGCTCTTATAATGTGTTTATTATATGTCCTAATTTGTTTATTAAGCTCTTGTAATGTGCTTATTACACAAAAATAATAAAATAAAATTGATTGTACACTAGATACTATAAATATATTCATGATTACTTTACTTGATGGGAGGAAGATGACATAATTGTTACACTATTTAATGAAGATAGAGTAGCTGATCTATGTCATTTGGGACCAAAATGATGATCTATAAAATACCAACATAGGTAGTCCTAGGTTCATTAGGTTTTTCCTAGGTTTAGTAGGTTGTCCTAGGTTTATTAGGTTTTCCCTAGGTCCATTACAATTGTCTTAGGTCTATTACAATTTTCCTAGGCTCATTATGATTGTCCTAGGTTCTATAAATTTCTTAGGTTCATTAGAGCACTTAAGGGACATCACCGGTAGGGTACATGGTGCCAAGAATTTAGGCAAGTGGAGAGGAAAAATGGGACCATGCCTAGGGTAAACCTTCCTAACCGGATGTGTGTGCACTGATGGTTTGATCCCATGAAAAAAAAACTATTTTTGGGATATTTTACAACTTTCCATTGAATGCATTTGACACTTTTCACATCATTAGAAAAATCACCACCCTATGAAAATAGTGCATTTAGTATTAAAAATCTAAGAGAGGTTATTGTAGAGAGGCCTCACACAATCGTATATGATTTGATAGATCCACAAAAGGTGGCACAAATTGAAAGAAATGGTTTGTTAAAGTTTGAAAATTTTGTGCACTTAGGGAACTTAAGGGACATCGTCGATACGGTATGGAACTGAGGATTCCAAAACATGGGGAGGTTAAACAGGACTATGTCTAGAGTAAACATGCCCAATCAGACATGTTCACACTGACAATTGTACCCTATGATGAACACAACTCTTTTTGGACTACCTTGCAACTTCCTATTGAATGCATTTGACACTTTTTGCATCATCAAAAAAATCATTTCCCTAAAAAAGTCAGATTGATTTTTCAAAATATGAGAGAGGGTATTGTAGAGGGGAATCATATAATCCTATAGGATTAGACAAATCCACTGTATGTGCCAAAAATTTCAAGAAATGGTCCATCAAAGTTTGATAGTTTTGTGCACTTAGGGCACTTAAGGGACATTACTAGTAGGGTATGACACCAAGATTTATGACATGTGGGGAGAAAAAATAGAACCATGCCTATGGTAATCCCTCCTAATCAAACACATTTTTATTGATGGTTCAACCCCATGACAAATAAAACTCTTTTTCCAGGATACCTTGCAACTTTCCATTGAATGTATTTGAAACTTTTTGCATCATCTTGAACTGGCCTACACTTAAGACTATAGGAGAAGTCAGAAGTTTTCATGGAATGACCACATTTTATAGAAAATTCATCAATAACTTTAGTCACATATGTTCCCCTATATTGGAGATAATTAAGGGTGGAGGAAAGGTGAAGTTTGTGTGGACAAATGAAGAAAATTAGAGCTTGAGTATCTCAAGAAGAGAGTGGCCAAGTACCTAGTCCTAGTATTTCTTGACTTCAACAAGGTTTTTTACTATTGAGTAAGATACAAATGGAATGGTTATAGGAGCAGTGTTGAGTCAAGAGGGAAGACCCGTGGCCCTTTTTAGTGAAAAATTGAATGAAGAAAAGAGGAAATACTCCTCTTATGATTTAGATTTGTATGCTATGGTACAAGCTCTCAAGAAGTGGAGGCACTATTTTCTTCCTAAAGAATTTATTACATGTGTACTGACAATCATGCTCTCAATTTTTGAATAGATAGGATAAGCTTAGTCATAAACACATGAAGTTAGTTGAAAGCCTACAAGCATACACCTTCACAATCAAGCATAAAAAGGGACATGACATTAAGGTTGTAGATTCTCTAAGTAGAAGGGTGTTGATAGTACAACAAGTATAGTTACAAAGAATGGGAAGTGAGGAACTCAAACAAATGTATACAAAGGACCAATATTTTAAGGAAATATATAAGGTTTGTAGTGCGTTTGTGAATACTTGTCACAATGATTTTTATGAATATACTTTACAAGATGGTTTTTTGTTCAAAGGGTGTTAAATCTGCATTATTAAGTGTTCCATGAGGGAGAATATAGTGAAGGAGAAACATAGTGGTGGTTTGGGAGGCCATTTTGGGCTTAATAAGACATTGGATTTGGTTAGGAGGTTTTATTTTTAGTCTAGGATGAAGACTAGCACCAAAAGGTTTATAGGGAGTTGCATTGTTTATTAAAGAGCCAAGGGTGTTTCAAAAAAGGAAAGACTATACAAACCATTTCCTATACCAAATAGGCCATGGAAGAACCTGCGTATGGATTTCGTAATGGGTTTTCTAAGGATAAAGTTTCATTTTGACAGTGTATTTTTTGTAGTTGACAGGTTCATTAAAATGGCCCATTTTATTCCTTGTAAAACTAGAAATGATGCTAGTTATATAGAAGGATTAATCTTCAAGGAGGTGGTTAGGATACATGGTTTTCCATTGAACATAGTATCAGATAGAGACAACAAGTTTGTAGGACATTTTTTGGAGGAATTTTTGGAAGAGATTGAGAACTAATTTGGCATTTAGTCTAGCTTACCATCCTCAAATGGATGGTCAAACTGAGGTGGTAAAAAAATATTTGGGTAACCTCCTTAGATGTATGACAAAGGAGCATGGAAATAGTTGGGATATGGTGATTCTTCAGGAAGAATATGTGTACAATGACTCTATAAAAAAGAGTGCAGGTAAGATCCCATTTGAGATTGTGTATGGAAGTCATGCAAGAGGGGTATTTGAGTTGAGATAAGTTCATGGATTGGACAAGAGAAGTGGTCATGCTGAAGACTTTGCAGAGGAAATGAAGGAAATCCATCAATAGGTCAACTATACATTACAATAGAACACTCAAAAGACTACTTGGCAAGAATAGATTAGAAGAAAAGGGATGTTTAGTATCAAATCAGTGATTTGGTCATGGTACACCACAATAAGGAAATATTGCCTAAGGGTAACCTCAAAAAATTGATGATGAGAAAGATTGGACCTTGCAATAACTTGGAGAAATATGGTCCTAATGCCTATAAAATTGATCTTCCTTCTAATATTGTTATTTCCCCAATATTTAATGTTCCTGATCTAACATTGTAAAGGAGTCCTATTGCACTTGAAGATGAAGTTTTATCTATTCAAGGATATGAGGAATGGATAAAGGAAATTACACATAAGGAGACACCAAAGATGGAGTGTATCTTGGATAGCAAAGAGGCCAAGAAGACAAGGAAGAAGACCTACTTTGAAATTTTGGTCAAGTGGCAGGATCTCCCTAAATTAAAAGCTACATGGATGCTGGAAGATGTCAAGAAATAAGGAGATGATATAGAGAAATTGGTCTCCAAGAAGTGTTGAGACAAATTTCACCCAGGGAGTATAGTGCAGGAGCACATCAATAAATGAATGTAAGTCCAATGCCATATTAGTTGCTAATAGGGTAGAAGTAATGTAATAAATCCCCAAGAGTCATTTAGGTGCAAGATGGAATGGGTTGATCCAATTGTAAGCCAAAGATGGAAAAATTAATACATTTAGGACCTTTATGATCAAATAGGGTCAAATGGGTGATGAATTGTCTATTTGAGTCACTTTTGATGTAATTAAGTTGTCAAACAATTGTTATGACAACTTTGCAACTTTGGCAAAAAGTTATATTTTTTTGTTCCAACAATAAATTTTTTTGAAATATGGTTGGAAGTGGTTGCAATAACTAGGAATGATTTTTTAAAACCTCATCATACATTTGATGTCAAGTCAGTGTATTTGTGATTTAAGAGAAGCAACAATATAGTTGGATTTTTTGTATACTCACCTAAATTGTGTAGATTCTATATATTGTTTCAATCAGAAAGTATGAATAATTTGTAGGTTGATAAATGTATGAGTGTTACCTTTAATTTCCATTTGGTTTGAACTTCTGATGTAATCTTTATTTAATTTGGCAAACACATCTTTCTTGGATAGTTTGAAACCTGCACAAACCTAGGACCTAGTAAAATCACAACTTGCAACCTATCATCCTCCAGCCAAATTTATTAAAAATATGACATTTGATAGGTCTCCTATGTTGTGTAAAATTATGTTTCTCATAGGAGATTCCAACAATGTGCTAATTTTTGGCAAGAAGCCCTAGGCCTAACATCTCAATGTGACAAGCATGGATATGTATGTTCAGGGATTGAAACTTGATTGAAGAAATCAGGGAATGGGTTTGAATATTAAGGAGACATTGTTTGGAGTGTGTTAGTGCATTCTATGGTTAGTGATAAATTGGTTTGATTAGGGAAGTCGAGACTTGCTAGAAGACTTGTGGACGAGGTCTAACTGAGTCATATTAGCCCTTTGGAAGCAATATTGGTTGGGTAGTTTGAAAGTTGGTTGGGAAGCTACAATCAAGGGAATGTTTAGAAATCCCAAAAGGGTATTTGAAAAAATATTTAGTTTTTCTAGACCTTTAGGGAGTCAAAATTTATCACCCAATTACTTGATTAGGAAACCTAATTGTAATTAGGCCTATTTAAGGGCATATGTGTCAACACTTTTTGAAAGCTGGACTTGGGTTCTATAATCTTGTTTCTTTTATGTTGTATGGTTATAATAACATCACTCCATAAGTCAGTATGTTGGTTTGGTCTAGTGGTTCATTCAAATCCCTAAGCACATATGTAGCCCACTAAAGCATTCAAAGAAGTATCAATCTTGGTGACTTGTGTTCGTAGTTGAATTGGAGGACCAAGATAGTGATCTTGGTAGAGATTGCAATAATTTTTAAACCCTTGTGTATAAGGGTATTTGGTCTACCCAATCCTTTTCCTCCTCATCACTTAGTGAATCTGAATCATAGAACGTGCATTCATGGAATACTAAAGAACCAACCTATTTTAAAAAATATTGCCTGAAACTCCTTTTTTGTCACCCCCTCCAATGCCCATCTAGTAACCCCCACACCCATTTTCCTTTATAAACCCCCACCCCTCCTCAAAAATACCCCACCCCCTTATTTAGGAAATATATTGCCCCATTTTTTTGCCCATTTTAAATCCCCCAATATGAATGCATGTGGTATTGCATTGTCCCTTGAGTAAAGAACCTGTGTTCTAGGAACTCTTCAGCTCTAATGGATCTTGCACAAAATAAAAATTCAAATCATAATTATGATTATTTAAATTATAAATTGACCCATAATTAAAATTTAATATTGAATTCTTGTATGTACATGTAGTCTACATCTCCTAATGCAGTCAAGAGTCCTAGAATATGTCTTTGGTAGTGAAGAGATTTTGTTAAGACTAGGAACACCAACCTATATATGTTCATAAGAATAATTTAATAAATTATCACTAATAGGAACATAAATTTACTAAGTTCCTAAATTAAAATAAAAAATAGTTGTGTGGGCGAGTCTTCTTCGGTAAGTGTTAGTGCAATCAACAAGGATTTAAATCGGTACCACTATACTTCCCTTGCACTCGGTGTTACCTACAAGAATAAAATATTAGTTAATATAGTTTTAAAATAATGAAAATTTAAATGACAAGCATGTATATAGTTCAAAAATGTGAATAGATAAGTAGACAAATACATATCATGCAACTATCAAGGCCAAATGAAATGGATGAGAGGCTGGGCCCTTCAACTTGTGTCATGCCCTCCTTGGACATCAAGCCCTGTTAAATAGACCATGCAAATTAAATTTAGTGCACTCCAATGATAAGTGCATGTATAATCATTCTCAAGCTCTTAATTAATTTTACCTTCTCATTGTGCACCACTGACCCGCCCCCCCCCCCCAAACATTGCACCCCCCTCACAATAGGTGACACTTGTAATAGTAAAATAAGATGAAAATTTTAACTAGTATATAATTTTTAATTATCATAAGTTGAATGACAAGAATGTCTACTGATAAAAAAATTTAAATGACTAAGTGCAAAAATATATACCATAGAGCTCTCAAGGCCAAATGAAATGGTTGAGAGTGTGGAATTGTGCACCTCTCTCATCTCCTCCTTTGTCACCAACTAAACATAAATAGACCAAATATAAAAATATAAGTGTGCAGTCATAATAAGTTATCTAGTAAAAATATTTGTTTAAATTTAAAAACATTATTACATTAAATGTTAAGTCTTACCATAACATGAGGAAGAAATGATGGTTTCACATCCTCATGTCTCATGTGCAAGGACTCTCCATAGTAAAGTCTACTCCCTGTTGTCAAACCTGGTGCACCACCTATATCACCAACCTCATACTCTGCTGTGTCCATAGGGTACTCGACAAGCTCAATGAGGGGACCCAAGCATATAGTTTGACATGTAGTACAAGTATGGGAAAAACACATATTTCCACCTGAGGAGGATGTATCAATAATACTAGGAGGTTGTTCTAGAGATGAAATTTGTGTAACTAAATGGCTTCTCAAAGTGTGAATGGCTATAATGGTTTCTGGGGCAACCTATGAAACAATGTCTATATGCTTCACTAGAGGAGGGGTAACATATGGGCCCTGCACTACTTGATGTGCCCATGGTCTCTCTTAGGTTTTCCTCCACCTACACCCATGAATTCTCTCATACTCCAATATTTGACATGATGACCTAGCACGAACTCAACATATTTTTTTTAATAAAAAAAAAGGGGCATCCATATTTTTAATGAAATGAATGCTCTCTTGTTCTTTTTCAATTGTATGTCCAAATAAACAAATCCATCACTTGGGGGATAAAAGTGTGTCATCCTTTATCAAGAATCCCTTTACCTAGAACTAGGGAAGATGTGAATTCTTGTTCTCAAGTTCACTTTATTCAATTCAATGATGTTATTTTGGTCAATATTTATTCATCATGTTTAAGCATCCTTCAAAAGAACCCTTTACACTTGTTTCATGATATCTCTTTGCATTCATCCCTTCCTTGGACTCATAGGAGTTGTGACCTCTTTGGCTTGGACTAGGTGTTTCTTTTGGGATACCTCCTTAGTGTTAAAGTTTCATTATCCTTTTTCATCTTTTCCTTAAGATGTCAAAACAATCCCATTTTTCCATCTTAAGGAAGGACATATACAACCTCCTTCTTGCAAATATTCTAATTACTTTCAAGCATGCTAGATTGACTGGATTAGCATGATACAATATGCTAGGGTTAGATGACTCTCCTTTTCACACTTTTTAGGATTGGTTGAATAGGATAACATAATTTTCTAGATAATTTGACCTATCCTTTTCATGGGTTGACTAGTATAACACAATTTTATAGACCATTCAACCTCTTATTTGCATAGATTTTTTTGAGTTGACTAGATTTATAGACCATCAAATCCCTCTACACATTTTTGATGGGTGAAAATAGCATAACACTATTTTATATACCATTTCTCCCTCTTTTATTTTCCTTTCTATCTCTCATGGATAACCTAGCACAAAACAAATGGCTAGCTTGTGTCATCCATGGTTGTCTTTTCTCCCCTCCATGATTTCGTAGCATAATGGACTTCTCTATTTGATTGGATTATGGAGTCTTGTATTATCTTTGATGTGTATTCTTTCTCTTTCCATGGGACCACTTACATTCTTTTTCCATATCTTTCTGAGCATGATGCTAGTAGTTGAGATATTTTTTATTGAGGTCTCTTTAACTAGTTAACTTGAAATCTTAGTAAGATTTAGGGTTTTGTTATTATTTTATGTTTCCTTTCACATGGTTGTACAAGTTAAGATCCTTTTTTGGGGGTCTTTTACCCTTAAACTTGAAATTTCTCTCTCTTTGTAGTTTTCCCATGATATTCATCTTCATCTCTTTTTCTCTTTCTTGTACTTTACCGTGAGCATAAGGTGGACTCATACTCCCACTAAATTGGGGGCTAAATGTACTATTCTAAAAAGTTATCACCTATAATTAGATGCTTAATTAGCTCCATTTTAGCATGTAGGTGTTCCAACATTCATTCCACACTCTTATAATGCTCATTGAACCTTTAAATTAGTATTATAATTCTGTATTATTTCAAATTCACCAAATATTAATGTGATCCCTGATATTTAGTTGTGCTCCTTTTTAATTTCTTCTATTCAATCATTTATTATCCTACATGAGCCCTATGTTACCATTTGTGGCTTTTTTTACTTATTCCCAACCTCAAAATCACTTGTGCCTCATATTACAAGGCATCTACCTCATCTCCATGACACCCCATTGAAATTATGCTTCAATCTCCTAGGTACACAACATGCAAGATGTTTTTTTCCCCCATAAAAGGGGCCCAAAATTGAATAGGGGCCTTGTTGCAATGTTTGGGTGGGAAATTAGATCCTATGGTCAGTTGAGCTTGATTTTGAATCCTGAAATGTGTGAGAGGTATATAAGTGGCCTATATCTCCACATTTTTGTATCCATTATAAAATGAGGAATACAATAAAGCAATTGGAATTGAAGATCTCTTCTACACTTTCACATCCAAGTATTCTCAAGGTCTCAAGGCATCCAAGTCTTCAAGCCTTTATTCTTCCCTTTCATCAAGAATTATGGAAAATTACAAACATTCATGGTGAAAATATTATCTTACACAATTTACTTTGAGGTTTTTTTGTGGATTCAAAGGTTATTTCATCAACACTTTTGATTACATCAAAATAATCATCACACCAATAAGGTATAAGATAACTTACAATTAAGATCTAGCTTATATTTTATATCAACAATATTCACTTTATACAAGTTTGTTTGCATTTTAAGGTTGATTCCTAAACAAGGGTTTGAACTAGGAAACCCCATTTCCACAATTTTTTTCCATTTTTCTATGTGTAGAAACATGTGACATATCTATTGGAGCTAATCCAAAAAGTTTAGGACCTATCAGATTGGTTATCAAAATTTTAGGCAAAATCATAGGGAACATAGTGAAGATTTGAAAATTTTTCTTAGGTACAAAACATTTATTTCATTTTGTACCCTACAATATATTCTCAAATTTAGATCATAGGTTAGTGTAACTCTTTGGTTTCCATTTCAAGTCATTATAGGCTGACCTACTATTTTTTGCCAGTTTGTATCTCCTAAAACTAAATATATTTTCTTATTTAACCTTCTATTTTACATCATCATATCAAATACACTCAAATTCAATCATTTACCAATATATCATTAACAACAATGGGTCATTGAACCATGTAGTGCTTAAGTCCCACTTGAGATTATTGGGTCATCTTCCTTCCAATTGTGCATTAGGAAATTGGATCTCCCCTTTGCTTTCTTTTTCCTACTAGATACCTCCAAATCTAATCAAACATCCATCATACTTTCAAATTTCATAAACTTAATTCTATTACTAGTCATATGATTAGAAAATCTACTATTAATAATCCATTCATGTATGTATCTTTTTACATGTAAAGTAAAAGTCACTATATCTGCAAGCTTAGTATCTACTTTTAGAGTCTTAACAAGATTAGAAAGATAAGGCTCTCTTTAATTCCTAAGAACAATTGTTGATCATCTTCTTCATAATCAGACTCATCATCAGAAATGTTAGCATCTTCTCTAATATAATAAGCTTCATATTGAACTTTCCTTTAAAATTTCCTTATTCTTTTGTTCTACAATTTTGTCAGGACACCTAGAAGTGTAATGAATCATGTTTCCATAGTGAAAACATTTGAAGTGTAAATTACCTTTGTATTTCCTAGTTCCTTTCTTCATTATTCTTACAAATTTGACCTCTACCTCATCAAAATATTCTTTATCATATTCCTCTTCCTTTGTAGGTTTGGCATCCTTAAATGCAATTTCTTTTCTTATGTCGGTAGTACCAAATTATCTCATCTCAAAATAAAGAAAATATCTATACATCTTTCCCTCATATACTTATTAAAATTAGAAGCTCTTTCAATGGAAGAAACTTTAGATCTATATACATTTGTAAGGGTTCTGAGTACCTTTTTCACCACATCATTTTCTTCTAGATTGCCACCAAGACTTCTAATCTCATTTAACACATCATCAATATTTTTCATGTACCTATTGTTATGTTGTATTTTTCCTCCATCCAAAAACTTTCATAATTAGCCTTCTCATTCTACAACTTATCTTATTTGAAAGTATCATTTCCTTTATAAGTGATTTTCAACTTTTCCCAAACATAATGAGTAGTTTCCAAAGATACAAGATTTTTCAATTTAGTTTTAGTTAGAGTGCTAAAAATTGGATACATTTGTCTTTCATTATTTTCATATGCTTCAATCTCATATGAAGTGCTTGAACCATTTTTGGTTTTACTTTTTGATTTTCTACAAACTTCTAGGTCTTGTAACTAAGAAAGACCAAGTATCCTTGCATCTGCACTTTGCAATACACATAATTAGATCCATCAGTAGTAGGGAGTGTTAGTATGTGTTCCATTAGGATATTCTTAAGCTTTTAAGATCTTCTCCAATGAACTAAAGCTCTAATACCCATTGTTTAATATGTAACAAAATTGAGAGACACGAGGGATGAATCAATTATCAACAAAATTTAATACTTTAAAATTTTAATTTGTTCCACGAAGCTCACTTTAATATTTAGTTGAAACAAAATGTAAACATGAAAAAAAAGTAACCATCATACACATGAGACACTATATTTATGTGGAAAACCCTATTAAGGGAAAAACCACAAGGAATATTATTCTCAAATATATGAACATTTTTTAGGGTGACACTGATTAAGGTGAAAGAAAGGCTCATTACCAAAGGGATCACTACTCAAACACGACTCACTACTAGATGGATCACTACCTAGATGAAGAAGGATAAGAGAAAATAGATTCAACACTAATACACACCAACTCAATCAAAATGTCTACATGTACACCTTTGGCTCACTAATTCTAGTAGATAATGCATTAATGTTCGCATTTATCTACACCACACTTCGTACTCTTGATTGATGCAATTATGAAGACAAATTCTCTTTCATTCATAGTCATTTCACAAACACATCTGTTTATAGTATTAGCATAAATACACACATATGCCCCACATGCAACACTAAACCATAATAATTTAAACTTTATTTACACCAATCCTTTATTTGAATTAGGTCAACACTAAACATTATCTTAGAAAAGAGGAATGAGAGGTGGACCACACCACACATTTTTTGGGACCAAAAATAAACTTACACACATTAAATTCTATCTCACATATGGGTAAAAGTACAAACCCGTGTCACACTTTTATAAAGGAAAAGGATGACAACATGCAAATTTTTCAACTTTAACGACATAAAAGTGGCATTTGTGTTTAGAATTTGAAGATGATGTAAACTAATGAAATGTGTAAAATTTGATGAAGTTTATGCTTATAAATTTTTTAAAAAATTTGAACAAAAATTGACATAGATTTTTAATTTTTGAAGTCCATTTTTTTATTGCTGAAATATGCTAAAAATCTAGGGTCTAGTTCCTACCAAAAAATTATATGAAAATAATATTTTTTTCCTCTGATTTCAGAATATGTTTTAGTTGATATGTATAGCTAGTGCATAAAAAAAGAAAAATTGGATTTCGGTATATATTTTGTTTGTTATAACTATCCAAAGTCGGTGTTATCCAAAATTAATAGTTTTTTGTTCCCACCAAATTTTCCCTATCAAATCTACACCCTTAAAAAAAAAAATTATATATTCTTGAAGAGGACTCTCTCCTCTAGTGTTAAATATAAAGTTTAAATTTTTCTGACATGATTTGTTATTTTTTATTTTTTTCAAACGAGCGTGTTCTTAAATGTTAAAATACCTACTTGAAGTATTTTCAACTTATAATATATTATATGAAATCAAAACATAATAAAAATTACATGACCATAATCTTGACTCCAAGCTCTACAAAAAAGTATTTTTAGATTTTACAGATAGGTAAATTTTGACAGAGAATTTAAATCCAGAAGTGAGAACTTCTAAGAGTCACCTTTTTTTTGCTTATTTGGATGCCACATAGGATTCCACATGGGTTCGGCTGAATCAGTTCCGGCTGGAATGGGTTTGGCCAGAACAAGTTTGGATGGACCTATGGGTGACCAAACACAATCCCGTGCATGACCAAGCCCCTTAAATCCAAAATTTAAAAAATCCGGCCATTTTTTAAAATAAAATCATTTTTTAATAGATTTTTAATAGTTTTTTTGAAATTTATTAATTATTTTAATTTTATTTGCAAGGAGTTAAGTGATTTTTATCTTGAGTTCTAATTTATATTTTGGTATTGCATGTCAAGTCTTGATTTAGTGTTTTCAAGTTAAGTGATTCTTTTCTATTTTTCACAGGGAAGTTTACCTGTTTATGGTGTTGCATGCATTAAAACCCTTATTCGGTTTTCTTTATTAAGAGGATTTTGGCTAGTATTCGATATACAGGTTTATAGATTTTGGCTCTAAGGTTGAATTGGAGGATTGTGAAATCTTTGGGAAATTTCAAGGTTGTTGGATTGTTCTTTGCACGATTTCTATCGAGTGGTGGTTTAAGGTGGGGTTTGAAAACCTTTTTTACAATTATTCTTTGGAAAATATTGTCTTCATTGTGTCTTCCTGATGATTTTGGAGTGATTGTAATTTTTTCCATTGTCCTTGAGAAAATTTGCAAGATTAGATTGTTGTGATTTTGTGAATGATAAATATGTATATATTTTGGTTGCTTATGAGCATAAGCTTTTATAGAAATGTGTGAGTTTTTCTAGTTAGGGTATTCTATCAATCTGATTATTCGAACCCTTGCTTACTTTCTATCTTTACATACCTTCAAGAAACCCAATTTATTTATCTTTGCATGCTTTTAAGTTCATTTTTTTCCCACCAAAAAACTTGAAGTCCATTTTTTTATTGGAATATTAAATATAAGAATATTTAATTATTAATTGTTGATATTTATTTAATATTTAATTATCATGCATAATTATTAATATTTCAGTGTTTTCAAGTTAAGTGATTCTTTTATATTTTTCAATCTGAACAGTTTTTGCAATGGGGAATAAAAAGAATAGAACAAAAAAATATGATCGAATAAGGGATGACAAAATGAAAGGTCATACAAAACATAATCAAGGTCAACTCGTTGAAGTTTAGGAAGAACCTATTGATATTCAAGAATATGCAATTCAAGCAGGGGAACAAATTGGTAGTTCTGGACACTAGTACATTTGACCTCATTTTTCTACCAAAATTTCTGACCATCAATTAAAAAGGTTTAGGTTGGTCAGATTATAGAAGGAAAAATTTCTCTTTTTTTTAATCCATGCCTGTGTTGGTCAAAATTTCAACCAATACCATGTAGGTCAAAATTTCAACCAACACGGGCATAACTTTAAAAAGAAAAAAAGTTTCATATCTCATTTCATTATTTGGTTTTAACTTGGAGTGCGTGAAGGAGGAGTGCCTGCGAGGGTTTTAAATTTTATTTGGTGAGAGTTTTAGGAGGAGCGCCTATGAGGGTTGCCACTGTTATTTGGTGTAAAAGGAGGACTGCCTATGAGGGTTGCCACTGTTATTTGGTGTAAAAGGAGGACCACCTATGAGGGTTGCCACTATTATTTTGGTGTAAAAGGAGGACTGCCTATGAGGGTTGCCACTGTTATTTGGTGTAAAAGGAGGACCTCCTGTAAGGATTTCCTTACTTTGCATTTTTCTGGCATTGTTTTATGCTTCTATGCTATTGGTACTTGTTGGTTACCTACTTAGGGCTCGCGAGCAATGTGTAGGGCATCATGTATTGTGTATTTGCTGGCACATTTTTTATCACTATATAAGTGTTTGAGATTTTGATCTTTGTTTATATACATCGTTGCTATTACATTCATGAGGTACTTATTATGTTCTTCACATTACATGAAGCTAGGGCATCATTATTTTGTGTTTATCCTAAATTTTCTACTCATGAACAACTCGTGAGTGATTTATTGTTCATCCAAGGCACCATTATGACTTGTTGGTTACCTACTTAGGGCCCATGAGAAATGTGCCAGGACATCATGTATTATGTATTTACTAGCACATTTTTTATCACTATATAAGTGTTTGAGATTTTTATCTCTGTTTATATACATTGCTGCTATCACATTCATGAGGTACTTATTGATAAGCCAATGGATATGTTCTTCACATTACATGAAGCTAGGGCATCATTATTTTGTGTTTATCCTAAATTTTCTACTCATGAACAACCCGTGAGTGATTTATTATTCATCCAAGGTGCCATTGTTACTAGCTGTTAGGGATCTAAATGGATTGTTATGGTATTATGATGCATTTACATTGAAGTCTTGGATAGTTTCTATTAAAGTTTGGAAGTGTTTAATCCCTCAAAACATGACTATCCCTATACAGTCAGGGTATGTAACAGTCTGTTAAAATAACCCCACCCCATATAAAAAAACCAAAAAAGATCAATACAATTGTATCGTCTTAAAATGGAAGCACTTCCATGTTAAGAGTGTTTAGCCCTCCGAGTGAGTAGTTTGGGGTCATGTCAAGTGCCTTGATCAGGTCTTTGCATGGATATGGATTTCTCCCCCCATTCTTCTTCTCTCTCCACCTATTTTCACTATCTTTCTGCATTTCCTAGCACTCTGGATTGAGGTCCTGAGGTTTTTGACCTCAAGGTCAAAGATGACCTTGAGGGTCAAAGATGACCTTGAACCTGATCTAGGTTAGGGAAGACCTCGACCTTGACCTATGGGGGGGTCTACCTCATCCTTGACCTAGGGTTCAAATTTCAAGGTCCCATGATTTTCGGATGTTGGGTTTCAGAAAGATTTGTTTTCCCGCTTTCGGGTCATCCATTTCGGGTTTCAGAATGGTAAATCCTTAAATTGCATTTAATTTGGGTCTATTTATAGGGGTTAAGGTTAATTGAGATTTAATTCTCTAATTTCAGCCTTCTCTAGAGGTTTGTGCCCTAGATCACTATAAAAGGAAGCCTTCCTCTCTCATTTTCTCAATCAATTCATATCAAGTTTCAATTCACTTTCATGATCAAGAGCTCTCAAGGAGATATTCATCAAGCATTTTCAAGGAAGAATTCAAGTCCTATTCTCCATTCAAGTTCTCTTTTGAAGATCAAGGATTCAAGCATTCAAGCCTTTGAAGGGATTTGGTTCAAGCATTCAAGATTCATCATTCAAAACCCTAGATCTATCCATCATGGTGGTGTGATCTTCCTTCAAGATCCTTTGTTCATCTTCTTGATCTATTCATTCTTCTATCAAGGTAGATTCTAAGCATATAATCATGGAGGTTTTAGATTTACATTCATGGTTTTAATTTACATTTTTCATTGTTCAAGCTTTTATATCAATATACTTGTTTACATTTGAAATACAATTGTGTATCTATTGAATTGCATAGCTTCATTGTTAGATCTACTTCTACTACTTGCTAGCATTCTCCATTTCAATTTCATATTAAGGTTGATTCCAAACTGGGGTTTGACCAAGGCAAACCCCTCATCCAAAGAACAAAACCCTTTTTTTCTTGCAGGTACAGGTACAGGACTGTAGATTGGGGCTTGGATCTGGATACCCTTTTCGGTGAACTTTCGAGATCTATGAACAAAATCAAAGACAACCATTAGAATTCCAAAGTAGTCTTTGAGCTTTTATCGGGGTCAAAGACTACTTGCTACCAGAAAGATAAAAGTTTTCTGGGTTTTCTCTATCTCGACATTTCCAGCCTGGAACAAGTTGCAGAATTGCCTGAAATTGCACACAGACATCAGAAATTAGCATTTTCTAGATTTGTCCCATTTTTGAGGTTAGTATTTGCATTTCTTTACATATTCATAATATTCTCCATCACACTACATTTCTCAATCAAACCCAATAGGGTGAACCCCATTTTCACTCTATTCATTTTGGTGAACCCGACATACTTACCCTCTTTTCTTTTGTGGATTTAGATGCCCTATTGTGTTAGATTTAATATCTTCTTGCGTTAAGATTAGGTTTATTTTTGTTATCTCTATTTGAGCATTAATGATTGTCATTGGTATCAAAGGTTGTCAATTACATCGGTCGGTTACATATATGAACCCAGTCGGTAACTATAAGAAAAATAGGCCAGTCAGTTAAGTATATACACCGAGCATCAAACAGTTTACCAAGCATCAACAATACTGATACCAAGCGATAGTAAACACTGAGCATCAGAATAAATACAGAGTAGTTTATACAGTGTTTACCAAGGATCACAGAAAATGGCATAGTAATCAGGAATGGCACATTCTTCTATGCAAATGGTTACAATAGATCAGAAAATGTTTTACCAAGATCGAGAATAATTTATTGTTGAGCTACGATGAAGATCTTCTATAATATTTTGATCTAGGTTATTTTTGTACATCATAGATCTTAGGGTTTTTGTCTAAGATTTGTAAACCTAATTTTGTTTAAGTGGCATAAAGTTTTATGTTATATATTTTGTATATTACATCATTTTTTATGAGAACTGATGTATGAGCAAAGAAGTACTTGAAGCATTCACCTACCTTCAAGATTATCAGTTGACAAAGTAGAACAGTATTCAAAGGAAATCAGATTAAGAAGAATCAAAGCAGGCTAACTGAGCAGTTCAGAGTAGAGATTCATCATAGTAAAGGTGATATTTTATTAGTACTTTATTGATCTATATTAGAAAATTAATTTGTCATTAGCAGATAGTTACCTATTGCTCTCTAATCATTGTAATAGAGTTTTTTAAAAATCTCTTAACAGTCTTTTTGTAAATCTCTTAACCGAGTGCACACTCAAGTAGTGTTGCTAAAATCCTATAACTAGGTAGATCTAGCTGATCTAATATGTTACTCCTAATAGGGTAAGATCACCAGAAGTGATCAAAACTTGTAGCCCTAACAAGAAAACCTTTTCTATCTACAGTAGTGAAGAATTTTTGGGTGTCATCCCAACCGTAGTTTTTACCTTCTAACAAGGGTTTCTACGTTACCAAAATACTTGTGTTATGGGACTGTTATATTGTTGATTTCATATTTTTTACTTTCACAAGTTGAATGGATGAATGATACATGTATTAGATACAATTTATTTTGCAAGTCTACTATTTTTTGTTGTTGTAGATCTGAAAGGTTGATGTGTTAAAGTTTTTGTGGGCACTGATTCACCCCTCCCCTCTTAGTACCCTATCTCTCGTAATTCCAACAATTGGTATTAGAGCTCGGTTCTCTTATTGGAATAGTTTAACCACCGAAGGGTAAAGATCTAATTCATGGAGAGGTATAAGTTAGATAAGTCTATTGAGAATAAGAAGATTCAGATGCAGATGTTTGTTGAACATTATAAGCAGGCCAAGGAAGGACTGAAGAAATTACTGGTTGAAAGGAAGAACCTAGCTATTTTACAAAATGAGATTGGCTATCATGAAGAAGAAATTGATGATACATTTGATCATATTGGATCTAGTTCTGGAAGTATTTTTGATGGATCTGAAAGCATGATCTCTGATTTGTCTGAAAAGAATCAACATTTAATCGAACAAGTTAAAGCACTGCAAATCGGTCAAGAATCTGAAATGGTGAGAATGGTATAGATAATGAACAATGCTAGACAGGATGAACAAGAAAGGAATTTGGCTATTGAAGACCGAAGATAGACAACTGGAAAACTACAAGCTAAAGAGAGTGAGATACAAAGACTCACCAATCGTCACTTTCAAGTATCTAATCAGATGATGACTGTGAATCAAGAAGTCAATCGAGTGAATGGAGAATTGCCTAGAAGACTTGAAGATGTTGCAATACTTAGAGAAGAGAATGAGAAACTAACAAATGAAATTAAGACACAAAACCAACATAATGAGATGATGAGGTTAGCTAAGAACAATTCCAAGAAGATTGATGATTTTCTGATTAATCAAAGGAGATTTAGAAGTAAATCTGGACTAGGCTATACTAGCAAAGGAGAATCATCACAACAAGCTAGACAAGTCAACAACAATCAAAATCAAAGACCTAAGGTGTTGACATGTTATCACTGTGGAAAACTGGGACATACATCTAATGTGTGTAGAAGCAAAGCATAAGGTAAACCTCTTGTCACTCCTAAGTTCAATGGTTATTGCTATTATTGTGGGAAGTATGGTCACCAAGCGTATGAGTGTAGAGCTAAACTGAATGATAATGCTAACAATACTACTATGGAGAAATTATGCTATACTTGTAATAAACATGGACACATTGCATGAGAGTGTAAGGCTAAGATGAAGCAAGTATGGACTCCTAAGAAGAAGGCACAATGCAAGCTACATCAACTGAAGAGACAAGGTAATTCTTATGTTTGGGATTATAACACATGGGCTAACTGTGTTGCATGTGGGAGATATGGGCACATTGCAATGAATTTTAATAGGAAAAGATGGGCTGGACAATCAAGAAGATAGACAAGCACTGGAATGGCATGTATGCATTGTCATAAGGTCGGTCATTTAAGCAAGGACTACAGAGACCGAGCACCAGAAGAAGATCATGTATTTGAGAGTGGAAAAATTATTGTAGATATCATGAGTTCATAAGGAATAACATGTGGAAGATAGCATCTAATGAGATTGCAGAGTCAAGTAATGCTGTTGGTGAAACCTCATCCACTGGATTGGGTGACATCAGTACCTCCACTTAAGGTGATATAGGTATGTATGGGACTGACATTTCAAAATGATCACATTTTACATACAGTTCCTTATATATGTTGTGCACATACCAAATCTACATGAATGAAGATGCCTTATGGTTTATATGTTTTGAGCTATTAAAGTTACACAATCAGTAAAAGTGAGACCGATCATTAGTTACCCGTTGGTAATCACTATTCAAGGTTAACTGAATAAAAATATCATTCGAGAAAAGAAATCTTGTGTTAACTGAGCTGATGAAAGATTGTAGCTGTCACTGAGCTGACAGTTGTCAAAAACTGAAAAGTAGTTCAAGAATTTATTGCATAAAGTTTTGAGTGAGAATATCAAAAATTCTATAAAGACATGGAAGACAGAGTTTATTTTTCACATTGCTAATTTCAAGGAGCTAAGAATTCACAAAGCGAGTTCAAAAAAGAATCTTTCACACAAATTCAAGTAGTTGTAGATCGAATTGAGCACACTCTTTGATACATTCCAAGTTGTGGAAGAAGAAGTTAATTTAATTGTGTTAGAAAGTTACAAGTAACCACCTTATAAGTTACACCCTGAAGTTGCAAGCAAAATGGATTCAGCAGGAACTTTTTCAAGCATCCCACCTAGGGTTTTGTTGACGGAAGACATTTGATCATACATACACTATAAAATTAGAGAAATTGGTGATTTTGAAATGTATGTTGCATATTAGACACTTTGTGATGAAAATAATAAGCTGAAACCAAAGCACAAATTGGTTGAGACACTTCGTCTTACTCATGCCCTAGATGTCCTGAAGGATATGAAGAATGAATGGATTAGGGTTGTGCTGAGCTGCTATCATGAGAGCACATTCTAGCTAGATAGATTGATCAAGATCACAAAAAGGATGATTAGAAGGGTTATTGGCTACCCTACTACAGATAAAGCTAAAGCATTTTTAAGCTCATCTTGAGCTGATGTTGAAAAGAATACTGGTGCAGCATGGGATGGTAGAGCACTAGAAATTTCATCTATTGTGGATCTTGAAGTTAAGTTTGTAGGACATATAATTGGGTACAAGATATTTTAGTCAAGTAGATTAAATAGCATACCCTATAGCGTAGTTGACATGGCTCACAAATTGATAAAGAAGGGTCATTAGATTGACCTAGCCAAGCTACTACTGAGATAGATTGAGGAAAACATGAAGACAATAAGGACATAGAAGTCCAATACCTATAAGTTTGGATCACTACTAGTATGTTTATTTTTCTATCTCCAAAAATTCTTTCCCTCTATCAGTCACACTGACTGGATAGATGATACACCTATCACTTCACAAATATTTGATATTATGAAAGGTTTGGGAGATAAAGCTGAGAATGTAATAAATAGTTATTTTGAAGATTTTAAAGTGAAGATGAATTTAAGAAGTAGAATTCCTGATGAATTGGTCAAAAAATATGCGATGGATATTTGTTTCTTAGTGAACACCGACCACACTATGATAAAAGATGTAGAACCAAGGAAAAAATGGCTAGCACCTATGGGCTATGAATTGGATTATGATTTTAGTTTGAAATCTATTAAGGCACTACTAGCATTATCAAAGGACACTAAGGCTTCAAGGTTTGGAACCTTTGAGGAAGCTAAGTTAAGAATTAAAACTAATCTGGTCATCGGTAAAATGATAAGGAAATCAAAGAAAATGAAGAAAGTTTTAAACGAGCACTTTGGAGATATATTAGACTCATCCGAGGAGTCACCAGTTGAACCTTCAACTGAAGGTCAGTTGATGTTGGCTAACAAACCATATGACAATGAGGAGACCGAATCTGAAAAAGAACAAGTGGCTACACCAGTTCCTCCTACTAAAGCTCCAAGGAAGAGGTAGTTGCGAGTGTAAATAGGTGCAGGCACAAGGTCATCAACTACAGCTTCCCCACCAAAGAAGAAGATAGCTGAGAAGGTAACAAAATGAAAATCTGCTACACCGACAAAGACTTATGCAAACAAAGGACCCAAGGCTATAGTAGAGGAACTGAAGAAAAGGAGAAAATTGATAAGAAATAAAGAAGACCTTGAGGATGATGAAGATGACAACAGTCAATTCAAGGTAGTCAGTAATAAGAACAGGTCAATTGATGAAGTTGCTATTGAAATAATTGAAAATGGAAATCTTGCAGATCTAGAACTTAGTAAGTTTGAGGAAGCAGTCATCCAGATGATGATATACTTCAAATGAGTTCCATTAGAGTTTGAACTTTCACTTCCCAAGGAACTTGAAGAAATAATTAATCAAAAGTGGTCCTATTCCTTGGACATCAAGAAGAGGATGAGGGAACAGGCCCTAGTATCAATTGCACCATATTTATCTCTTGATGAGATTAAAGAGCTTATGGATACTTATGTGTAGAGATTCAAATTCAAAAATTGAGCTATGCAAATAATAGATGAGAACCTAGCAGATCTCGATGAGTCTTGTCAACTTATCTGGAGTTCACTTTTAGCTGTTAGAGAGCATAATGAGAAAGTTGCATTTCAAAATTTGTCTAAAAAGAGAAAGAATTCAAAAGCTAAAGGTATATTCATTGATGATGGTACAAATAAGAAGAAAATAGAGTCCCTTGTATCACTTAACGTGGTGATTGATACAACAATTGGTCAAGAAATTAAGAATAGTTCACAAGATGCACTGAATCCAGAAGTGATTCAGATTGAGGATACAAATGACAAGGATGTACTCATTGAGGACATCACAAATGGTGATCCTAAAGATAGGGATGATGATGTTGATGTGAATAATGCACTAGATAACACACAGGATGAAGTACAAGTTACCGAGTGTGCATTTCCATCACTATTGGGTGAGCTTCCTGTACTTGTTGAAGCCATAGAAATTCTATCCCAGGAACAACCCGAAGGCTCTATCCTTGAGCCACCTAATGACACAATAGGGGAACCGAGCAATGAACCTCCTATAGAGACAAACAAGCCTGAAGGAAAAGAGGCCAATAAATCATAAATTCAAGGACATGAGGCTAGTGAAATAGAAACAAAGGCACAAGAAGAGCCTAAGACAATTGAGAACACCCCAATAGACACCACATCTGAGGCTCCACCTCATTCAACTGACATAGAGGTTACTGAGGAGAAGAAGGAAGATAGTGTGTCTACCGAGAAGAACACTTCGAGGATAGAAGACAAAGCTATTGCCACCGTTGTCAAGAATTCACCACTTGCACCGAAGAAGAAGAAGAAGAAGAAAGTAAAAGGGTCAATCACTCTAGACGAATTCATTGTAATGCCTAACTATGACTCAAGGACCCTTAGCCCTGAGGAATTACAAAAATATGGGGAATTATGTACAAGGAAAGTAGCACAAGAGAAATTGAGACAAGAGAGTAAGAGCAAGGAAATACTGGAAATGTAAGAGACATCTTACAACAGATCATCATTGAGATACATGTAGATGAGGACACACTGATTATGGACCAACTTTCTACTCTTGTTGAAGGAATCAATGCCCCAGATGTCAATGCTGACAAATGAATTGAAGAGCAGGAAGAGTAAAAAATACAAGATAAATTAGCTGAAAGAATAAGTCAAGAAGTGGTAGTCAACAAGGTGAAACTTTCAGAGGTAATAACTAAGATTCAGTGTATTACTAACTCTATTTTCCAAATCTTGTATAAGCTATGCACTGTTAGAACCTTCACTTCAGAGATCAGTGAAAAGATTAAACAGTTTGAGAATGAAATCTCAGTCAGTGCACTAGTAGCTACAACCGAGCCACAAGCTATTGCTAAGCACATACTTTGAGTTCAGGAACTTAGGTGGTTGATAGCAGATATCAAGAAGCAATAAGAGCACATAATTGATCAGGTTACTGAGTTACAGATAGAACTCCTTCCATGCCTAAAATTTTTTGAGAAACATATTGTCAGGGCACAATCACTTGTTGCAACATGAGAAATTTCTGTGTTGGATAACATATTTGATATGCATGCACAAGTCGGTCTTGAGCACATTGCTCTCACCAACTTGAAAGAGGAATGGGAAAACCTCTTGGAGTCACTGGAGAAATCCCATCAGCACATTTTTGACAAGTTGTAAGTATACAATTTTTGTATTTGGCATTAATATCAAAAAGGGGGAAATCAATGTATATGCCAAATATGTAACTTTTTGCTAAGTATACTACACATTATCAGAGCATGCACCAAGGGGGAGTATTTATAAATTTTTTGACATGTATATGTATATGGTGGAGATATAAGTTTTGAGACATAAGGTCTATATACATTCAAGTTTTGATACAAATGCCAAAGGGGGAGATTGTTATCTCTATTTGAGCATTAATGATTGTCATTAGTATCAAAGGTTGTAAATTACATCAGTCAGTTACATATATGAACCCAGTCGGTAACTATAAGCAAAATAGGCCAGTCAGTTAAGTATATACACTGAGCATCAGATAGTTTACTGAGCATCAATGATACTGATACCGAGCGACATTAAACATCGAGCATTAGAATAAACATCAAGTAGTTTATACAGTGTTTATCGAAGATCATAGAAAATGGAATAGTAATCAGGAATGGCACATTCTTTAATGCAAATAGTTACAACAGATTAGAAAATGTTTTACCAAGATCAAGAACAATTCATCATTGAGATACGATGAAGATCTTATGTAATAGTTTGATCTAGGTTATTTTTGTACACCATAGATCTTAGGGTTTTTGTCTAAGATTTGTAAACCTAATTTTATTTAAGCAGCATAAAGTTGTATGCTATATATTTTATATATTACATCATTTTTTATGAGAAATGATGTATGAGAGAAGAAGCACTTGAAGCATTTTCCAACCTTCAAGATTATCAGTTGACAGAGCAGAACAATATTCAGAGGAAATCAGATTAAGCAAAATCAGAGCAGGCTAACTGAGAAGTTCAGAGCAAAGATTCATCACAGTAAGGGTGATATTTTATCAGTACTTTATTGATCTATATCAGACAATTAAGTTGTCATTAGAAGATAGTTACCTATTTATTTCTAATCATTATAATTGAGTTTTGTTAAAATCTCTTAACAGAGTAGACTTGGCAGTCTTTTTATGAATCTCTTAACTGAGTGCACAGTCAAGTAGTGTTGCTAAAATCCTACAACTAGGTAGATCTAGCTGATCTAATATGTTACTCCTAACATGGTGTTGGGTATATTTTAGGTTTTTTGAGGTTTTTGCTCATCTTGTTTTAAATGTCCTTGCTTATGTCTTTGTCTAGTTTAGGGTTTCAGAACTCCTTAAAATTTGTCATATTTGTGTTTTTAAACCCTTTCCTTAGACATTTTTTCCCTAAGTGGTTAATTCTTTGGTTAGTTTTGAGTGTGCCCTAGTTCTTTCTATTCACGCATTACTTTTTGGGTCACTTAAGTCTTCCAAATTTGCACATGGTCTTTTTCCTTGTCTTCATTGAATTGCACAATGGTCTTCCTTGTCTTTAAGTCTTTTAGTGAATTGGCGATAGTGGTGAGTCCTTTGTTAAGTTTTCTTTAGTCACTGAATCTCCTAGTCTTTGTCATGGTTATTCTTAACATCCAATGATTCAACGACTGAGTTGTCTCCTATTTGCTTGATTCTTGGTGGTTTCATTGAAATATTTGGCAAGTTGGCATGGCAGTTATCTCTTGTTCTCTAAGTCAGGAAATTAAGTTCATAGTCTTCCAGTGATCTAGTGAATGCCATTGATTTTATTTGCAATTGGTGATCAAGTTTTAATCTCAAAAAGACTGGGTCCTACTCCAAATCATTTAGCGACCTGGAGACTGAGTCTTATTCTCAGATCCTCTAAGTTTGGCAGCTCTGATATTTTAATTTGGTGAAGGATAAAGTTTTCCTTTGTCGCTTGATCTCAAAAAAAGATGGCAATGCTCTAAGTTATTTGGTGACTAAGCGAGTAAAGTGTTCACAGGATCTCAGAACCAATTAGTAAAGTTCCAAATCTTTCAGTGACCTAGCAAACAAAGTAATGATTGAGACGTGTCTTCTTCAGTTGTGCATTCTCAAAATAATATGGTTAAGCTCAATAACCTTGGGAGATTAGGTGAATGCAATGGTTGCTAATTCTCATAATTAAAAGGTAAAGGTCTAATGGATTGAGAAATTCAGTGACAACCACCAATTGTTATATGGTCAGCGTGTAACCTCAAGATATAACCTAATGTATGAAAAAAATTCAGTGAATTGGAGATATGGGTTATTTGCTCAATCTCAAGGCCTAACCATGGTTAAGCATTTATTTTTGAGAATGTGAGATAGCCTTGTTCATTGAATCATGAGATAAAATGAGAGTTAAGCATGGCTTTTCAAGATTAAGAGATTTAGTTGTTCGCTAATTCTCCAGATGTGATCGCGGTCAAGGTGTCTTGTTTCTCAGGTTGTAAAATCCTTTGTTCACTAATTCTCTAGATGATTGTTGAGTTAAGGAAAAGGTTGTGAGAATTGGAAAAGTCATTGGTTGCTTGTTCTCTAAGTTTAACCATGATTGAATCAAGTGTTCCAAGAACATGAGATTGCTTTCAGTCGCTAAATCTTTGATTACAGCGGGGTCATGATAAGTTTCAAAAGATAACTTAAGGACAATTGATCATCTCTAAGATCAATGGTAGTCATTGAATCTCCAGATAAGGTCATGACTTAAGAAATCACTCTAAGATTCCATGAAAGGCCTTGTCACTGGATCTCCAAACTTAACCTCAGCTTAACAATCTTTCAGAGATCATGAGTTCTTTTGTTCACTAGATCTCTGAACCATGTCTGCTTAAGTTTTCATACCAATCAATGTTACGAACCATTGCAACATGGAAAAGGTACTTTGCCAAGTTGGAAAAAGGTAAAATGCCATCCAATCAAGTTTTAACAAGGGTTTGCATCAGTAATTAAGGTTTTAATGTGAAAAAGCCATGATCATTGATCTCATGCTTTATTTGTGATTTTTTAAATCATCTTGTCAACATCCACACCATGACTAGCTATGATTTGAAGGTTGGTAATATGCAAAATTGAATGTAGAAGTGACTTGGGCTGGATTTGTTACGATTTAGCAATTGTATGCATTTAATTCTCAAAGTATATAGACATGACTTCATCGCTTTTTGTGCTCAAAGTTATTTTGAATCCAATTGAGATTGTCGGCGCTAAAGCAGTGAGTGAGAAGTGCAAAAGTTGTAGTACTGTGAATTTCTTCTCTGTCAAGATGAGTCATCTAGAGGTGAGTGTAGCATCATCTAGTGGAGCTGCAAAAGAACAAAGTGGAGAAGATAAGGGAAAGACAAATTATTTAGATGAGTTCATCAGGTTGCTCCCTAGTTTGAATCAAAACAAGAAGGCCATTGACACTGCATTTGAGGATCTCATTGAAAAATGCAAAGACCCTATCTCTCCTTTGGGTTCAGGTTACTCCATCTTCTCATACTTCTATAAAAATAGGCATAAAGCTATACCTATTTGTAATGCTTGGGTGTTGGGGATGGAAAAGTTAATTGTTCCTGATGTGTTCTTAGATGTTGATTTAATTATTGAGTTGGCTAGGCTGTATGACCCCATCTCTAAGACCATTAGGTGAGAAGATCAGTCTATTTTTATTTCCTTGGATAGGGGGTCTTTCATGAAGGCATTTGATTTCTATGCTTCTTCTTCCACTACAATAGATTTGAAAAAAGAAAGACAGAGATATGCCAGTAATATTAGGTTGGTAAAATGCTAGATAGTCAAGCATATGCCCAAGTAGGATAAGTACATAGCCCCTCTCCTGACAAGTATGAATGCCCCTTACATATTTTCATCCCTCAATCATTATATGAAGTTCTTATGTCATGGGTTGTGTAGGATCTTAGGGATAGATGGGGATGAAGAAAAATTGCCTGTTGAACTTTTAATGATAATCCTTGACCTTCATAATTCCCACACCAATACTGACTATGATTACATCTAGTATGTAATTGATAGGATGCATGAGGGGCTAGTGTCTATCAAGGAGAGTAAGAGACCTATTATATTCATGCATTAATCCATCCTTATGCATTTAATTTTGTACTACCATGTTAATAATCTTGATGCAAGAATGTTGAAGTTAAGGACTTCCTTTGAGGGAAATCCAAACCCAGTGCAATATTGGTTAAGGGTATGGAATTACACATCCAATGAGTGTAACTTCTTTGTTTTCCAAAACTATTTTGTGCATCCAATTCTCTAGATGTTGGGAACAAATGTTGTGAGGCTGTCAACTAAGGTCTTGAGGGTGTTAAGGCCAATACAGTATGAAGATAAATGGCCGGGGAACCACAATTGGGGAGATTTCTACCTAGGAGGCAACTTCATAGTTATCAGAGTTTATGGCTACCCCAACCTCGACACATGCTACCTAGATTCATACCTCCTAGGATTGCTATGATGGAATTCATCTAGCAATTAATGTGGATTGACAAAGAACACCTAGCCCCTCATAGGAAGGGTACCTTCACGTCAAGGCAATTCAGGATTGGTAGTTTCTTGATTGGATAAAGAGCACTGGACCAAGTCAGTAGTTGGCTAAATCATTTCAAGATGACTATAGGTACCTGCAAGTATGTTGATTTTGAGGGTTTCATCAAGATTGCTAGGATGACCTTGATCCCTAACATTTGAACAATCAGTGAGGATGAAGGCCTAGATGAGGAGGATGTGATAAGAAACATGTTGGACCTAGATGAGGGAGGAAGAAGATGGACCAAATATTTTTATTTTCTAGACATAGAGGCCAGATTGAGGAAGGCACAAATTCATTTTAGTGGTTTTTTCCCTAAGCTCCCATATCTTCAAAGAATGGAGAAAATGATAGAAATGCATGGCACCCTATCTAACCAGTTGGAAGGGTTTCTTGAGGAGAAGTTGGATGTGCCAAGAAATTATTCTACTTCTGAGCCTAAGGAATTCACTGATGATTCACAAGAGGGTCAAAGTCCACCTCAAGGTGGGGACTCACCAATTATTGACTTAACACAAGAACCATAGGAAGAAGGGGATACTTTAGAGATACCATGAAAAAAATAGAGGCTTGAAGTAGGTGAGCCTTCTAAGAAGAAAAAATAGAAGAAGGTACTTAATAGTGCTTCAGCTCTTGTGCCTGGTAATAGAGCCTACCATAATCATCTGAGAAAGGCTATCAGAGAAGGAAAGAAAGTTGTATCAAAAGAAGAGGGGGATTTACCCTTATTGTTGGGAAAGGATGAAAGAGAACTTTACCAAGAGGAGTTTCTCAGTGATGACCAGTTCATCCAAAGCAAAGAATTTAGGGATTTCCTAATTTGGAGGAAGCAAGAAGAAGTGAAAAAGACCCTACCTGAAGGAATGCAACCAAGTGAAGAGACTTTAAGGGATCTGACATCATATGATCCCAGTCTTGAGAGGATTACTGTGGAGGAGGCAAGGGAGATGGTTAAATCAAGTGGCATGCTTCTAATTCCTAGATGGGTCTTGACCTCTGCCTTCATCATTGATCAAATTAGGAAGCAACCAAAAGGAAGCTTGTCATATGAAGTACAAATTGATGACATGATCAGAGGGAGTGGTTATGACCCCAAGTCACAAGCTGTTGCACTTTGGTCTTTGGCCCCTAGAACTTAGAAGCCCTCCCTAGTAAGCATTGAGGACAAGATGGAAGGAAATAAAATTGTTTGGACTATCCAAAACATGACTGATCTTGAGGTGTTTAAGGAAGTAACACACTTTTCTCACCTTAATGAGGCCAAAACCATCCAATTGTCAGAAAGGTATGACAAATTAGTTGAAAATTCAAAAAAGGTTGCTAAGGACAGGGATCTAAAGCTCATGTTAATAAAGAAAATAGAGGATGAATTAGAAGAGCTAAGGACTAATCTAGAAGAAGCATATAAGACAGTATGTCCCCCTCCTTTGCAAATTGAGGCCCCTTCTCAGCCAGAGGCAAAGGATCTTGACAGGCCAGTTGAAGATTTGGAGAAGGTGAGGCTAGATGTAGCCTTAAAGACTATGGTAGAGGCTGTGCAACATAGACAGAAAAAACTAAAAGAGATGGAATTAGTCCATCAATCAATTATCTTGTTGTAGAGGTCAAATGAGAAAATAAACGAGTCACTGGCTACAATGGAGCCACTTTACATTGCATGGTCTGGGAGAAGATTGTTGTTTGAAAATCTTGATGCCTTGCAGGAATAGAAACCTAATATTCTTGAAGTGGTGATGGAGGTATATGAGAAAATTGGATTGGTAAGTGTTGTTTCAAAGTTCATCAAAGGGAAATCAAATCAAGTAAAGGCCAAGCTAGCCATGTTTGACAAAAATTACAATAAGTATTTGCCTGCTATTTATAATGATGATGGAGGTTTACTAAGTATTGATGAGTGGAAGTCATCAGTGGATCAAGTGCTGATTAAGCAGGATGCTTTCCTTGGTGAAGACAATTCTTTGGACACACAAGGCTGTAACAACATAATCAAAAACTTGTTCAAAGTTGAAAATGATTGCATGAAGTTTGTTACAAAGGTTAAGGGCATCACTGATTCTAGGAGGGGAAAGTAGTTAAAGGTACTATAGGAACTACAAAATTATAATTGGCCATCTAATGATGATGTGATAGCTTGGGATAAAAGTGCAAAGACAAAGAAGAAGAAACCAACTATCCTAGAGTTGGATGAAGAAGAAGAGTGAAGCACACATGGCACCTGATCCAAAATTCCAGGGAGAGCATGTACCAAACAAAGGATGATGTAAGTTATCCTGTAATGGAGGTCATCATTCATGCAACAAGTTAAAGTAACTGCTTTGAAATATCTCCAGACAAAGGTGCCACCTATGAAGATGCTAGTAGTTGTGAACTACTTTCTATTTTTCTAGTCCTTTTCATCATGGTTTGTACCTTTTATCTATAGTGCAAGTCATTTTCCTAGCCATCTAAAGCTTGTTACATCCTTTTGAGGATTCCAAGATGGCTAGTGGTATAAGTAGCAAGTTTTTCTCATTTTGTAGTGGTGGCTGAAGTTTTTTGTAAAGAAAGTATTGAATATAGGATTTGACTTCTTTTAAGTTTTTGTTAAATTTATATGGATACAGTTGAAAATTAATACAAATACACTGGAGTTTCATTGCTATCTCTTTTTGTCTTTGTTTATGGATGCTTTGATTTTCTTGTGCATTAATTTGTAAGGCTCTTTAATGTGTTGTTCACAAGGTGAATATAGGGGTTGAACTCAAATTTCTCTCTAGGAGAGAATAAACCTTTAGGGAGGTCTCTGGGAATTGAATATCTATAAATGAATTTGATGGTAGGGTTTGGAATTGGGAGAATGAATTGTTAGGCATTTCATTTAAATTTCAGTATCTTTGTGTTGATAGAATTCTGTAGATGTTAGGTTTTGACTCTGGCCTAATGAATAAGGCACTGGTTTTAGCTTAATTTGCATCTGTTCACCACCAAAATATCAAAAAACTATTCAATTTACTTTTATTTGTATGTTTATGAATTGCCTTGACTATGTCAAGGACATAGATCAATTTTATAATGCTTTGTAGAAGCAATTGTGAAAGGTAAACCGGCCTGAGTTTTACACTCAAAGTGAAGAAGGCTCAAAGCCTTAATACCTTAGCATTTAAATTGTCCTAGATGCATCTATTGTGAATACATGAGTCTTAAGTTCAGTAAGTTTTTTGAATATTTCAACCATCTACAGGTTTAAGTGCTAACAAAACTGGTGACTCTACTGGGGATCGAATGAGAATATGCAGTAGATTTGTGCAATACTGTCTATTGTGTTTGTTGCAGACCAGCGTTATAATTTGATTCCCACTTATTCATGGGTGGTGACTCTAAAAATTTGTGTTTACCAGTTGTTGGTATTTGTAAAATTTTGTTATATCCTACTATGACACACCATGAGTCAGCCGATATTTACTAGGTCTTATTTTAGGGATCATCCAGAAAGCAATATGGGTGATGAGCTCTGTACACCTAGTAGAAAATAGTGGTCTAGGAGAGGTCACATTACTACTAACTCCCTAGGCCCTTCAAGAGAAAGAGTCCCTACACCACTTCCCCATGAAGCTTCTTCCTCTTCTGATGACCCCGACCATGTTAAGAAAGTCATGCCCAGTGTTCATTTTCCCTCTCAGGAAGAGGAGATCATAGAAGTAGGTTTCTTCCCCACAAGAGAAGCTCTAGATCAACTAGGTGAAACTTCTACTACAGAAACTATGTCATATGATTCTAAAAAATTAAGAGAGGAAGTAATTGCTTTAAGGAAAAAGGAGCATGAGAAACTACTAGAAATTTCTAATAGAAGGAAGACTAGGGAGAAACAAATTTATGAATTGCTTATGGAAAGGAAATATTTAATTAGAAAAACTAAGAAAAATGAAGTCCAGGCTAGGGATCTAAGCCAAGATGTTCAAGGTTTAGATAAATAATTTTTTGGTGACATGGGAGCTTTAAAAAATTAGGCTGAAGGTGGTAAACCAAACCAAGATGAATTTGAGGGAACATGCCATGTTCTCAGGCAATTACACCCATCTGAAATCTAGATGAATGAGGATGTTAGAAATGCCACAAAGGAAATCCCTAATAAGGAAAAACAAAAGATGGTTGGCATAAATATTAATGAGCCTAAGAAAATGGTTGTTACATCTAGTGTACCCTCCCAAGCAAGCCTAGAGTTGGAAAAGGCTAGAAAGGCCAAAGAAGATTTGGCTCTCTAGCTTGTGAAATTAGAATTGGAGGCTAATGTAGATGAAATGAAGAGGAAGATTGCTTTCTTTCATGCCAATATAAATACATCTACTAGTAGCTCAGTCCATGTTACTTTAGTAACGAATCCATTAAATCAGCCTTGCAGTTCAATTCCTAATCCCCAAGCCTCATATCCTAGACAAAATACACCTGGACCAAATCTAAATACCAATCAAGCTCCCCCTATATCTGGTGGTACAATGGGAAATGTATCTTGTCAAAATGTTGGAGTAGCTCCTCTAGTCCAACCAAATTTCCAAAGGAGACCAGTTCATTTGGATAGGTATAGGCCCTTATATTTTGATGGTATCCCTGGTCAACCTAATGTTGTCCCCAATGAGACCAGGGAAAAAATCCCATTATTCACTAGTAACAATGTGATCACATGTGAAGAGCATCTAAAATTCTTCATAGACAAACTCAATGACTATGAAATTGAGCATAAAGATGTGGTAATGAAGCTCTTTGTTTAGTCATTAGTTGAAGATGCCAAGGATTGGTATAGAGGTCTACCCAAGAATAGTATTGCATCATGGGATGAGTTTGTCAGATGTTTCAAGGAACAATATGTAGAACATGTAAATTCAAGTTACATGCTCAATGAATTTAATAATATCAAAAAGCACTACAATGAGAGCATGTCAAAATTTAATGGCAGGTTCTAAAAGGCCATGTACAAATTGTTCCAAGTATTGAGATTAGATGATGTAGTCTGCCTAACCACATATTTCAATTCTATGGATGGTAAAATGTCTTATCTTATGAGAGATAAGAATCCTTGTGCCCTAAGGGATGCCTTTAAATTGGCCATAAATATTGAAAGCAATTGGAAGGCATTTGGTCAAATGTATAAAAGGGATGAGGGTAGATTGTGGAAGGAGACTAGGCCGCAACCTGCAAGGTTATCGAAGGATGATGATAAAATGGATAAGTTGGCTAATGTTAACAAAGACTTCCCAAAAAATTTTGAAAAGGGTGGTAGAAATTTTCAAGATGCAAGACCACCTTATCAAAGGCAGGATAGACTCCCTAATTTACGAGATATGCCCTATAAGACAAATTGGAAAGATGGGAGGCCTGTCCTTGATAACAATGAGCCTTAAAAGGGGAGAGATACACCAGACCCTTTGAAGAAAAGCACAACACACAATGTGGAGAATAATCCTTGGTGTGTGGCTTGTAACATGCCTCATTCGCCTTTCCAATGTGCTGTGGCTCAGGCCTTGGGGGAGGAAGCTAATAACTCATATGCAGGAGATTATGAAGAATTTGAAAAGCCTGTTGTTAATATGTTTACCAATGAAGTGATGGGGGATCTCTTATCTTCAGATGATGAAGAGATTTGTTTTGATGTAGATAATAAGAGGAAGATTCTCTCTGATTATGATCAGCAAGTATTCACTCACTCTAATCATGATGAGTCTGATAATGACACATGTAAAGCCAATATGGTAGGATCAGGATCAGATGACAAACAATGGAGAAAGCCCAGTGAAGAGGAGATTATAAATCTAACTGTAGCTACTATAACACAAGCTAGGTCCTCATACAATTTGAGGAATAGAAGGGTGGATACTGATCAAGGAGTCCTGAGGTCAGTATTTGTCAAGGATAACCCTCAGAATAAGGATTCCCCAAAGCCCAATGTTGTAAATAATAAGAGGGAGGGGCTTGTAACTGAAAGGAAAAAAAATGAGGAAATTGTTGCTGACAAGGTTAAGAGGAGAGTTGGTAGACCAAAAGATTCTCCTGATCTTTCTATTGATCCTCCTACCTTTGATATAAGAAATTCTGTGTCTCAAATGAAGGTTTCTATCCCTTTACTTGAAATGTTGAAGATCAAGGAGCATAAGACTGTAGCTCTGGCTCTCATAAGTGAGCAAGGAGTTGTTCCTATTGTGTAAGAGAAGGGGAATGCAATGGAAGGGCCTATTTCAATTGATGACATTTCTAATGTATGTGTTGGAAGTATTGTGACACAAGAACCTTCTTCTATTGAACCTTTCTATTTCACACTGATAGTGAATAATTTTCTGCTAAAAAATTATATGATTGATTCTGGTGCTGGTAAAACTGTAATGCCCTATCATGTAATGAAAGATCTTGGATTACAAGTAGACAAATCTAATGATAGATTTTATGCTATGGATAATAGGGTAGTGCCTGTTATAGGAACTCTAGTTGGAATTGAAGTGAAGATTGCTGCATTTCCAGAGGCCACATACAAAATGGATGTGGTTGTTGTTGACACAAAGCCTCATTATGGTATGCTACTATCAAGATAGTGGGCTGCAGTAGTGGGTGGAAAGTTGCAATTGGATCTGTCATATGCTACTATTCTAGTCAATGGGACTGAGGTAAAGTTGTATAGGGAGCCTCGTTCTTCAGTCATGGTTGAAAAGGTTGCACCAGAAGACTTGAATTGTTTTGTGGACATTGACATGAATAATTTCATGGTTGAAGAGATAGTGCCTCAGATGAAGAACATAGATCCAATAGTGGATGAGTTAATATTGCAACAAAATGGGCTTTTGCAAATGTTTTTTGATGGTGGATGCTCCAAGGAAGGATCAGGAGTTGGTGTTGTGTTCATTTCCCCATTAGGTATTACATTTAAATACTCATTCTTGTTAACCTTTGAATGCACTAATAATACTGCTGAATATGAGGCTCTAATATTGGGATTAGATGTTTCTATAAAACATGGTATCAAATGTTTAAAAGTCCATTGTGACTCCCAACTAATTATAGCCCAAGTGAGATCTGAATGTGCTGCTAAGGATGAGAGATTGAAATTATACAAACATGTTATCTGGGATAGACTAGAGTTCTTTGAAGCTTTCAATCTCCTTTGGGTAGGAAGGTCCAATAATATCATGGTAGATTTTCTTGCTAATGTTACTCTCAAAAATAATGACATTACCCTCACTGGTGTGTCCATGTTAGAAATCAAGAGTAGGTCTAGAGTGCCTGATAATGTGTATAATTGGAAAATTTTTGAGGATGATTTTGATATCCTTAGGTTTCTTCAGGGTCTAGATCAGTATGATGGGAAAAAAATAGATTTCAATGAGGCACAACAACATGTTGAGGGAAAAGAGTGCATTATGGGAAATGAGATAGTACAATTACCTTCAAATTAGATACCAAAAGGGTTAGTTGAGTTAGAAGGAATGTTCAAGATAAATGATGGTTACTTGTCTCAAAAGTCTAACACAAAAATGGAAGACTTAGAGGAAATAAACCTAGGATCTAAAACCTCCCCTCGGATGGTATACATTGGGAAGAAGTTGAGCAGAGAAGTTAGAGGAAATTTGATAAGACTATTAAAGAGATACATGCATGTATTTTCCTAGTCTTATGATGATCTCAAAGTGTATAGAGCTGATCTGTTTCAACATGAGATCCCTCTAAAAGAAGAGACCCAGCCTTTTAGACAAAAATAGAGACCTATCAACCCTTTACTAGATACAAAGATGCAGGTTGAACTAACAAAATTGAGAGATGCTAGCATCATTGAGTCTATTAGGCATTCTTCTTGGGTCTCTAACCTTGTACAAGTAAGGAAAAAAAATGGTGATATTAGACTCTGTGTTGACTTCAGGAATTTAAATGTTGCCTCACTTAAGGACAATTATGGATTGCCTAATATGGAAGCTATGCTGCATAGAGTAACTGGCTATGAATTGTTGTCTATGATGGATGGGTTTTCAGGGTACAACTAGGTACTAGTCAAAGAATCTAAACAATTCAAGACAACATTGACCACCCCTTGGGGAACCTATGTATATGTTTGCATGCCTTTTGGCTTGAAAAATGCTGGGGCAACCTTTCAAAGGGCAATGGATGTTTCTTTTAAAGAATTGATCAATGTCCTTATGGTTGTATATCAGGATGATCTAACTGCCTACTCTAAGAAAGCTGAGGATCACTGCAAGCATTTGGAGAAGGTTATTGTCAAAGCTTTGGAGTTTGGCATCTCACTAAACCCCAAGAAATGTCAATTTTCTATAACTTAGGGAAATTTTATTGGTCACATAGTGTCAAAAGAGGGGGTTAGAATTGATCTAGAAAGAGTGGAAGCAATCAAAAAGGTCCTTCCTCCCAAAAATATCAAAGGTGTGCAATATTTTCTAGGATAGATTAATTTTGTCAGGAGGTTTATTGCCAATTTTGTAGAATTAGTCAAACCTATTGTGAAGATTTTGAAGAAAGATGTTAAGTTTGATTGGAATTGTGAGACTCAAAAAGCTTTTGAAAAAATTAAACAAGCAATCCAAGAGGCTCTTGTTTTAACATCCCCTAACTATTCAAAGCCTTTCTCTCTATTTTCTTTTGCATCTTTTCATACAATTGTAGCTATTTTGTTACAAAAAGATGAAGAGAGATTTGAACATCCTATTTCCTTTTTTAGTAAATCATTGCAATCTATTGAGCTTAATTATGAATTGATGGAGAAGTAGGAATATGCACTAGTAAAGGTGGTTAAGGCTTTTAGACCTTATCAAGTATGTGCTAAGGTAAATGCATATGTACCTCATGCAGCAGTCAAATATATTTTGAGTTAGAGTGAAGTTACTGGAAAAAGGTGTAAATGGATCAATATGATTCAAGAATTTGACATTGAACTCCATATAACCAAGCTTGTGAGAGGCCTGGGACTTGCAAAGCTTATGATAGAGGAGAACATGGATCTTGTACAAGTAAACAATGTAGCCATTGGTGAAGATGTGACAAGTATTAAAATGCAACAATGGTACACTAACATTGTCCATTTTCTCAAATATGTTGCTTGTCCACAAGATTTGAATGACAATCAAAGAAGGAGCTTGAGGTTGCACGCTCAAAGGTATGTTTTGATACAAGGTGATCTATTTTGGAAAGATAATGATGGAATATTGCTTTTCTATTTAGACAAGTATCAATCTAAAAAGGTTTTAAAAGAGATGCACTCTAGGATGTGTGGAGGGCATCATTTAGCTAGGTCCACAGCTCACAAAATTCTAAGAGCTAGATATTATTAGCCAGTCTTGTTTATGGATACCCACTCATATGTTAGAAAATGTGAATCATCCCAGAAATTTTCAAAGAAATTAAAATTTTCAAGTGCTTTGCTATTAAACCCTATGGTTGCAGAGGCCCCTTTTGCTATGTGGGGCATGAATTTTATTGAGGAATTCTTAGAGAAATCCAGTGGAAGGCATAGCCAGATTTTGGTGGCCACTGATTATTTTACTAAATGGATAGAATCCATTCCGACCAAAAAGGCAACCAGTATAGTAGTCATTGAATTCTTGATGAATAACATAGTTACTAGGTTTGGTGTACCCATGAAACTAATAATGGATAATGCTATGAGTTTTAGGTCCTAGGAATTCACTGACTTTTGCTTTGAAATGGGAATAGTTTTGTCATATTCATCCCCATACCATCCATAGGCCAATGGTCAAGCAGAATCTAGTAACAAGAGTATTTTGCAAATTCTAAAGAAGACATTGGAAAAGAATAAAAGGATGTGGCATGTGAAATTGAAGTTGGCATTGTGGGTTGAAAGAATTGTTGAAAAGAAAGCAACAGGAAAATCCCCTTTTGAAATGGTGTATGGTGTGAAGTCTAGACTTCCTATGAATAATCTATTGCCTATCTACTGTAATCACCTAAAACTAGGCTGACAGAACCTAGGGCCCTATTTGCCTTTAATTTGGTATGTAACTTTAATTATGATAATTTGATCTTTGATTATTAGTATAAATTCTCAAAAATTCATTAAACCCCATCAATTTCTAAATCAAGCATTTATCACTAAAGTTCAAGCAAATATCAAGGTTATTAACTCTAGGCCTATTTAATTACTTAAACCCCATCAAAAGCAAAGGCTAGAGTTATTAATTATGAAAAATGCATAAATATCTCCTAAATCAAAGAAACACAACAAACACAACTTAAAACAAGGAGGCTTGCACATGGATCAAGGATCAAGCCAAGCTACGTCTCAGCCACTCCTCATGGATGCATCTCAACCGTTGATTCTCTTCCAAATCTTATAAAAGAGAGCTTTCAAAGGCTTTCCTTCTTCTTCTAGCTCCTTTAGGTTTTGAAAGGCTTCTTTGACACATTGCTAAATTACTTCCAATCTTAATGTTTAGACTCTCATTTGCTCATGGATTTGAGGCTTCATGATCCATGATTACGAAATCTCATGCTTTGGAGAATTTGTGAACTAATGCTTGGATTGATAGTTGTTTTCCATGATTTCAAGCTTTTATTAAGTAGAAAACACTTCAATTTGGGTTTTAATGGAAGAAATTAGGATTTCATGCTCTCATTTAGGTTGTTACATGCACTTTGAATCTCTCATTTTAGTGTAGATTGTCACTATTTTAAGGGTTAAATCTGAGAACAACTAACCCCTATTTCATACTCACATTAATTAGAGAGCAATAGGATGCTTTTGCTTGTTAGCATTTTCAATTAAATCTTCATTTTCCTCTAACAAGTGATGTTATTATCCTATTGAAGTGTTGTGTGGTAGGTCAAAAACTCACACACACATTTCTGGCACCCACCGTGGGGATGAGCCCCTAATTTTCTATTTTTTTTTGACATTTTAGACAAATTATCGCCGTACTAAATTTGATAGAGAATCGCATTTGGTAAGATCATCAAAATACGGTATTCTTAGATCATATCCTGTATTCCATGATTGCATCTGGTTACAAGGTCGCACCTATTTGAAATATAGGATCGCATCTTGCAGATCCAGGTCACTTTTGGAAAATTGGATCGTATTTGGTAAATAGGGTCATTTCTGGTAATTTGGAGGGAAAATCTAGGATCGCATCTAGGGAATTTTATGGCATTTTTGGGTTTTCTAACACTTGATTAATTGCATTATTGATGTCTTTGGTTTTTGGCAGCTTGACTATGGTTTTGCAGGTTTAAAATGATAGAAAATTCATGAATACTAACTTTTGTCTTTGATTTGCTTAAAGGATAAATGAACAATTGTGCTTTTGTTTTCAAACACCTAATGACAATTTGATCTCATTTTTTAAATCAATTAGAGGATTATGCTCTTTTCTCCTTGAGGGAAAATCAGAAACTCAAAAATTGGCTTATATTTTGGAGTTAAGTTGAGAAATGAAGACTAACAAATTCGCATGATTATTTTTCCTTACAAGTATTATCTTTAGATTTTGAATTTTCTAACCCTCTAATCAGCTAATGGGCGATCTTGGTGTTCTTGATTGATTTTGATAGCTTAACAAGTGTTTGTAGGATGTTTATCGAAGACCTGAGAAGGGAAACAAAAGACTACTAATGCTCGTTATGCAGGTTGCCTCTAAAGAAAATCAACAAAAGAATTTTGTGCTTGTTTTGTAGGAACTTAAAACAATTTGAGATCAAGTTGCAAACCGACTAGAGGATTATGCTCTTTTCTCCTTAAGGGAAAAATAGAAACTCAAAAATTGGTTTTCCATTTGGCATCAAATTGGAGTAATTGAACTCTTACTATACATGATGAGTTTGGGACTTGTGATATAAGTTAGGAGATTATGTTCTTCTCCTTCTTGGAGAACCAAAAATCTCGAGCTTACTATCTCTTGTCTATTTTCTTTATTGTACACCTTTAGAGGGCCTGCCGGTTGAGGAAAAAGTCTCCCAAGAATGACCCAAGTAGGGAAAAGTCTTTCGCTGACTCTTCCACCCCACTATAAAATTTGACGCTCCTTTGAGGTTAAAGCCTTGGGAGACATGATTCATCTTGTCTTGGGAGATTGATGATCAATCCCAATGACTGACTTGGATTTTGTGTAGAGCGGAGCTACTTTAATCTCACTTCTCGAGACTACACACTTTCAAGTTCCTATAGGGTTAACAGCCTCAATCCTACTTGCGGGACTATGGGAGATGCTTATGAATGGATGCCTTCATTAAAATCTTTTTGTTAGATGCTACCTAGATCACCCCCGAAAGGTTGTTATCGCTTGTGTGAGGCAAATAGTAATTTCCCCAAGACATTCACCATATCGAGCCCCCATCGATGTTAACACTTGGAAAATATGGCCTCCAATATCCATTGCATGTTATTGGACTGTGATATTCTGAGGAGTCTTTGGGTGTGTTCTTAAGTCAGTGAACAAGTGGTTTCAATCTCTACCTAGTATAAGGAAGGTTAGGTGTGTTTGCTCTAAAAATGATTGCTTAATGTGTCTTAAATAAAAACTTAGTTAATTTCCCCCAAATGAACAAGCACACAACATTTTTCAAGCACTTACAAACACCTGACAATCACTGGAATCTGACATACATGACACATTTTCTGAGAAACACTGAAATTGCAAAATCTTGGTCATCATAAGATCGCATCTGGTATTCCTATGTCACACCCCGTATCCTGGATTGTATATGTTCAAAATAGAGTTGCTTTTGGTATCTACACCATTTCCTAAGTCACACTTGGTAACCACAACATTTCCTGAGTCATATACCGTAAATCTTGGATTGCATCCGATGTTCCAAATTGTTTGCCAATCACTGTTTAAGGTCACATCTGGGACAGGGAGCATTTTCGTACCATCCCAGAAGAAATTTTTTCACATTCCTAGATACCCATTTGGTCAATTAGTAGGTTCCTATTGCTAAAACACAGTCATCTAATGTCCAGAATGAGTTATCTTTGAGAGTATATTGTTACCTTACATAGTCTAAATCTACTTTGTCTCCTTGTGAAGTCAGTTAACCCAATCAGTCACAAATAAGTTCTCAGCTCATAAATAGGGCACTTTGACACCCTATTGACACTGAAACTTTCAAGTCCACTTGTACTTTGGTTCCCAACTCATAAGCAGGGCATTTTAACCCCATTTGATGTTGGATCCATAGAAACATTTCAAACCCACTTTTGCATCCTTGAATTCACAATCAGACATTGCAAAATTATCAGACCTACCTTTTAAACATAAGACTCTCGTTGGTTACTCAATCCAGACTGCATGGTTGTTACTAGAAACAAGACTTACGATTTGAAAACAAACCCGTTCTTGGGAAGAAAACCTAAATTCACATTGGAAATGGGAGAAACTTTAGAACCCAATCCATTACATGGTGCTACACCTAATACTACTCATACAACAATACCCAAATCTACAAACATGGATGATCAAAAGGAATACCGATGGGATGAAAGATTTCATGCACAAAATGAAGAAGCAGAACATGAGGAACAAAAACTAAAAGCCCAATATGATGATGATGATGATGAGGATGATATGGCTGATGACAATGCAGACCCTATGAAAAAGGAATACAATAGAGCTTTGAGAAGAAAAATATTTCACAAAATACTTGAAAGAGCCTTGGAAGAAAACAAAGAAAAATACTTCTTAGAGCTTGCTTCACGAGGTGTGGAATTACCCAAAGACTATGATGTGGAACAACTCAAACAAAAGGTAGATATAAGTCCTATGTCAATCCTAAATAGACAATTCCTTGCTATGAAAGAAGAAATTCAAGAACTCAAGGACACAAAGGATAAACCAAAACAATAATATTCTTTGGAACACATATGTCCGTTCCCTTTTGATAAAGGACTCACAATGATTCCATTTCCTAAGAATGTTACAATACCAAAATATGACAAGTACATGGGAGATTTTGACCCTCAAGATCATGTGAGGGAATTTTGTACAACTAGTATGGAGTTCATGCATGAACAAACATACCTTATGAGGCTATTTCCATGAAGCCTAGGTGGAAAATCTATAGAATGGTTTTCCAAATTGCCTATTGGAATCAAGACATTTGATGAGTTGGTGCAAAAATTCATACAACACTACTCCTACAACATCCAACACACCATCACCATGTTGGATTTGTGCAATACTAAATAGAAAATGGGAGAGTCATTCTTGAGTTTCCTACAATGATGGAGAAAGATATTTGCACGATATGCTAGAGAGATTCCTGAAAATGAAAAAATGGACATTTTTGTTAACAATTTGGTCCCAGAAATGAATTTCCCAATTCAATTACAAGGACCACCAAGCTTTGAAAAAATGATTGATAATGCTCTCAAGATAGAGAAAGTTCTCATCAAGAAAGGTGAAATTACTATTCACAAGGAACATAGAGACAAGTCTTATACCACTAAAGACAAGTACAAATATGAAAACAAGAACAAAAATGTGGTTAATGATGGAGTGGTTGATGCTCCTAATTCAAAACCAAAACCAGAGGCTTTTAATCTAACCACAAGTCTTCAAGCAAACAAGAGTCTGACTCCTACTGAGACTCCAAAGATGAATAATACTTTCAGCAAATCTCGAAGAGAACCTTGGGCACCACACCCTAGGAGAACATTTACTCCATTGGGAGATACCATGGAGGTGATTATGAAATCACTTGTGGACAATAACATTATTACAATCCTAGAACCAGGTAAACCTTGGGATCCAAAAGATAAATGTAAGTGGTGGAATGATAATGACTATTGTGATTACCATCATAATAAAGGATACACCACTAATAATTGCTTAAAATTGAGACATGTTATTCAAGATCTTATTGAACAAGGGAAGGTTAAGGTAGATGGACATCACATGAATAATGATCACAAGGCATTTCAAACCCCGCTACCAAGCTATGAAAAAGGAGAAACTTCTACAAACAATAATGTTCACTACATGTACACTAATAGTGACATTGTAATCAACATGATGGAACCATGTGACTATTCCATCAACATGATCACTCTCAAAGGGGTGAAGAGAAAAACTGAATCTACCAATGCTGTAACATGAAGCCAAGAAAAATTTACTCTTAAAGGTGTTTCAGCATCTAACACACCACCTACAACAGAAACAACTTCTATACAAGTGGTTCCCTCTCCAAAATTCAATCTTGTGGAACAATTGCAAAAGACACCTGCACAGATATCTATCCTAGAATTGTTGAAAATTTCTCCTAGTCATAGGGAGATTCTTGATCATGCCTTATTAAGCACACATGTACCAAAAGAATTAGATGTGGATAGATTCCAAGCCATGGTTGGCCACATGAGTTCACCACATTACCTATCTTTTTCAGAAGAGGATGACAAGTTGACAAATCAACCACATAATCAGCCCCTTCATTTAGAAGTTCTTATTCATAAACACTGAGTCAAGCGTGTCTTGATAGATGGAGACACTGGTTTGAACATCTATACTTACAACTTGGTACAACAACTGGGTTTCTCTAAGCATGCAATTGATCCTAGGAGAAAGATAACAATCAAGGCATATGATGAGGAAGAGAGATCCTCCAAAGGATTGGTTGTCTTACCCATCAGAGTAGGGCCTCTAGAGAAAGACATTCTTTGTCAAGTTCTTGATTTACCCCTTGCTTACAACATTCTTCTTGGAAGACCATGGATACATTCAATGTAGGCAGTGCCTTGTACATATCATTAATGCCTAAAGTTTCCTCATAATGGAGTGGAGGTGACCATTCCAGTAGATACCACACATAGTTGTAATAACCTCAAAAAAACTAAAAGAATGGTTCCCCATAACAAGGAAGGGTCTCCCAAGGTAGAAAAATCTAAGGACATGGTCTTGAGAAGCTTTTCTTAGAAGATCAATATCCAAGAAACTAGCATGGGAGAGTACAAAATAGATCCTCCAGCATCTTTGACAGATCTACCTATATCTCCTAGGACACAAGGAATGCCCTCATCTACATCTACACCTTCAAATGGTAGTGCTTTAACTATACATGAAGGAACCAGAATGGTAAAAGCAAAAATATCCTTAGAAGAAGAGAATGAAGAAAAGGCTATCGTGCAATGGCTTTACAAAGAACCTGAAGCAGACGGGAATGTGAAACATGTTGAGATCTCTTCGAGAAAATATGGGAAAGGATATGACCTTATGAAACAAATGGGGTACAAAGGAAAAGGACCATTGGGACAAAATAACCAAGGACTAGTGGAACCCCTACACATGGATTTCCAAAATCCTAAAGACAAGACTGGAATAGGCTTCAGAGAAGCTAGATTTCACCCTACAGTAGGAAAAGGTCTAGTATTTGATACATCAGGAGATTCAGATGATGAAGAAGAAGTAGTAGGATAGCCCATTCCTTATGAAAGGTTGTTACTTTTACAAGGAGATCCAGAGGCTACATTCCTTGGTTCAAGTATTAGACAAGAATCAAAAGGAGAACAAGAAGATGAGCCTGATGAAGAACAAGAGCCTGAAGCAATGAATCCACAAGAACCATTGCAAGAAGAAGTGAATCATGCTGATGAAGAAAATGAGGTGCCTATGACCATTGCCAAATTTTTGGGAGTCTTAGATTATAGCCAGGTGGATTCACATGAGTATGAATGGGATGTCCTTTTTGATGCAACCATGGACATAGAAATAGATGTGATACACAAGTTTGCCCCTAGAGTCTTGATGGAAGAAGCAGAAAGTTATAATGTTAGATCACTAGAGTTAAATCCATATAACATAAACATAAACTCTAATAATAATGAATCTAAATCTAATAATCCTAACACCTATTGAGAAGAAAACTTAATAGATAATGTTTTGCAAGTTATAAGCGATGATAATAATGTGGTGTTGTCTCTTGAACCTGTTGTATCTCTGTCCTTAATAGATCTTGACTTGATAGACTGGGATGAATCCATAGACACAAGCTTGTTATCCTTTGACAATGACTATTACATAACCTACTATCTTAATTCTTGTGAGCCATTACATTCTTCCACCAGTGCAATGAGCGAAATCATGACTGAGAAGGATATCTAGTTTCTTAGTCTCAAAAAGAAAAAGAAAATGAACAAGAGATCTGATGGTGAAAACCACTTAGTGGCAGTATCAGATCCTAAAAGAGAAAAAGAAAAAGATGCATCCAATGGTGAAAACCCCCTTGGGGCACCAAAGGATTGGATGCTTGATATCCTCCAAAATCATTTCCAAGAAAGGTCCCCATTTTTTATTGAACCAACAAAAACCATTAATTTGGGAACAACAGAAAACCCTCAGTTAATTCACATAGCTCAATCATTGACAGAAGATAAGAAAATCCAATTCACCAATTTCTTCAAAGCAAAGAAGGTCAACTTCACCTGGTCTTACTCAGATATGCCTGGATTGGATACAGATTTGATTATGCACCATTTGTCTATTTCACTAGATGTGAAACCTATCAAGCAAAAAATTAGAAAATTGAATCCACATGTGGCAGTACTAGTGAAAGCAGAACTAGAAAAATTATTGAAGGCTAGGTTCATTAGAGAAATTGATTATGCAGAGTGAATCTCCAATATAGTTCTTGTTTCAAAGGTGGACAAATCAATAAGGGTGTGCATAGTTTTTAGGGATCTCAACAAAGCTTGTCCTAAAGATGATTTTCCACTCCCAAACATAGACATGATTGTGGACTTAACAGCAGGTTATGAGATGTACTCCCTAATGGATGGATTTTTAGGATATAATCAGATCAAAATTGCTCCTAAGGACCAAGAGAAAACAACATTCACTTGTGCATGGGGTACATACTATTGGAATGTTATGCCGTTTGGTCTTAAAAATGTAGGTGCCACATATCAGAGTGCAATGACCACAATCTTCCATGACATGATGCACAAGAATATGGAAGACTATGTTGATGATACTGTGGCAAAATCAAAGATGAGGTCTACACACATAGAGGATCTGAGGAGAATCTTTGATCAAATGGAACAGTTCCAATTAAGACTTAATCCTAAGAAATGCACATTTTGTGTATCATCTGGAAAACTCTTAGGATTTATAGTTTCAGCTAAGGGAATTGAGGTGGATCCCACAAAGGTGAAAGCAATCCTAGACATGAAACTTCCAAAGAATATTAGTTAGATGACAACCTTACAAGGCAAGCTACACTCTATAAGACTGTGCATATCTCAGTTGGCTGATAAAGCACAACCTTTCACAAAGTTGATGAGGAAAGGAACCACATTTACTTGGGATGCACAGTGTGAGGAGAATTTTACCCAAGTTAAGAACTATTTGATGACTCCTCCAATTCTAATGGCACCAATTTATGGAAAACCTTTGTTTCTCTACATATCAACTACAGACACATCACTAAGTGTGCTCCTCACACAAGAAGATGAGACCAAAAATGAATGAGCCATATATTACATCAGTAGAACATTGGTCACATATGAGCTAAAATATTCAATGATAGAAAAGGCATGCTTAGCAGTAGTGTTTGCATCTCAAAAACTGATACACTATATGCTAGAAAAACAAGGTGAAACTAATGGCTAAAATTGATCCACTCAAGTACCTATTGAATAAAGCAATGCTTACAGGAAGATTGGCTAAGTGGGTTTTGATGCTAAGTGAGTTTGATATTGAATATGTGGATAGGAAGGATATTAAAGGGCAAGTGATTGTTGATCAAATTTTTGAGATGACAGACTAATAATAAGCCATTGCTGATAGAATTTCTAGATGAATAAATTATGCATCTAACTGAACACCCCTAGAAAATGTACTTTGATGGGTCCTTCACACAACAAGGATCAAGAGCTGGTTGCTTATTCATTACACCACAAGGGTATAAAATCCCAAAAGCTTATAAGATGATATTTTCATGCACTAACAATATGGTGGAATATGAAGCTCTTGTGAATGGGCTCAAGCTTGCAATAGAGTGGAAAATCATTGAATTACACATATACGAGGATTCACAGCTCATCATCAATCAAGTAAATGGTGATTATCAAACTACGAATGAAAAGATTATGCCCTACAAAATAATGGTGGATGATATTTAAAAGTACTTTATCTTCATCACTTTTCAACAGATCCCAAGGTTAGAAAATAGAGTAGCTGATGCGATGGCTACTTTAGCAACTATGTTACAATTGGAAGAACACCAATTTTTCTATGACTTCCTAGTGGAAGAACTCCCTTTTCTAGCTTATGATTCCCCTACATGTCAAATTGTCTATGCCCTTGAAACTCAAGTGTTGTCTAGATATGCCTCTATCTATTCTTATCTCATAGACCAAATCATTCCTGAAGGCTATTATAGAAATGAAAAAACATCCCTTATAAGAGCAACATCTCGCTATGTGATCATCGCTAATGACTTGTTTAGACATAGTCTAGATGGCACGCTTCTTAGGTGTTTAGAACATGAAGAGTCTAATCGTGTATTAAAAGAAGTTCATGAAGCTATGTGTGGATCACACTCAAATGGTTTTTTGTTAGCCAAGAAACTCCTAAGGGTTGGATACTATTGGCCCACCATGGAAAAGGATGCTATTCATTTTGCAAAAACTTGTAAGAAATGCCAGATTCATGGTAACCTCATACATGCACCAGCTAGAGAGCTGATTCCATTTATAAAACATTGGCCTTTTTAGCAATGGGCCTTTGATTTGGTTGGTCATATATATCCCAATTCATTAGGTGGACACAAATACATCATCACCACAACTAAATATTTCACAAAATGGGTGGAAGCTGTCCCATTGTCCAATGCAACAGGAAAACAAGTTTCAATTTTCATATTGAATTACATCATTTGCCATTATGGTGTGCCCTCGTCGATTATGACTGACAATGGGGACAATTCAAGAAAAAAGACATAGATGAGCTGTGTCTTCAATTTAAAATCACTCAGCATTGCTCCTTAATCTATTACCCTCAAGGTAATGGGAAGGCTGAGGCATCCAATAAGAACATTCTAAAAATCTTGCATAGGATAGTAAACAAATCAGGAAAGGATTGGCATTTACAAATAAATCTAGCCTTATGGGCTTACAAAATGAGCATAAGAACTTGAACTGGTGCAACTCCATTCGCACTAGTTTATGGGTTAGAAGCAGTTTTACTAGTTGAAGTAAAGATTCCATCACTAAGAGTATCACTGAAACATTTAGTCACTGATGAAGACTATAGAATCTCTAGATTGCAAGAGCTTGAATTGCTGGATGAGTGCAGACAATAGGCATTTGATCATCTCAAAGCTTACTAGAAAAGAATGTCAAGAGGATACAATAAGAAAGTGAAACCTAGAAGCTTTCAGATTGGGGATCTAGTTCTTAGAGAAAATCCAAAAAACCAACAACACAGAGAACAAAAGGGAAAATTTGAACCCAATTGGTTGGGTCCCTTTGTCATTACCGCAACATTTGGATCAGGAGCCTATCAGTTGGCTACACCTAAAGGAGATGTGTTGCTAGATCCTATCAATACTTTGCATCTGAAAAGGTTTTATGCCTAACATTCTTAAGGAAGCCCCTATACAGAGAAAATGGATCCTGAAAAAAATCAAAAACAATGGAAAAAGTCCTAAAAAATGACCATCTTGGTGAGAACCTAGCAATAGGTGCCTTGGTGAGTCCAAAAAAAAAAAGGAAAAAAAGAAAAAAAGAAAAAAATAAAAATAAAAAAGAGAAAAAAGTGTCTTGGTGAAAACCTAGTAAACAGGCGCCATTATAGAAAAAATAGAATAAAACTTTGGCCAAGTAGTAAAACCTGGTAAACAGGCGCTACTTGTAATCAACTCTCTATCTATCAAGACAATGCTTGCACATTTGGCCAATGTAAATATCAACTTGTATATATTTTCCAGTCACTTTCATGATGTGCCAAATCCTAAAAGAACTTTTAGACAAATTGTACCTTCCTAAGACTAGAATCTATCCACATTAGGGTCTTGTTGCCCAAAATTTCCTATTCTACAAATTTGGCCAAGTTTCCAGGTCTCTGTTTTATTCTACCCTGCTACAACTTTTTTTCATTTGCGAAGTTGATCCATGAAGTTTTATGATGTGCGATCTGAACCTTATGATCTTTAATGTGTCATTGTGCTTTACTTTAGATCACATCACCTAATTCACAAAACTCAGGAAGATATTCAAGTTTGAATGGTTGGAGGAAATGCTCAGGTCGCAGGGCTCCAAAAAATATTTAGTGTCAAAAATTCTCTGTGTTTTTTACCTCTGGTTTGAAAACCCTCTGTGTTTTCAACCTCTAGCTTGAAAACCCTCTGTGTTTTCAACCCTAAGCATGCAACTCCGATGGGTGGGCCCAGGTTTGAGTTCAGTAGGGTAATCCCCTGACGAAAAGGGGTGTGCCAAAGATGAAAAGTTCTAACAACTTGGCAGTTGTCGCATGATCGCATAGGCCTTTTTGCCCCTATGCAATCATGTGACTAAGGGGTTTCTTCTTGCACCCTAAATTTTAATGTTACCACGGGCTCATCCAAGTAGTTGACAAGTAATAGTTTCATGTTGGTCACATGATCCCATGCAGTATCTTGACCACATGCACCCATGCGACTAACCATTAGTAGTTCATGGTTGGCATCTTGCAGTCAACTCCAAGCAGGCAATGGGTAGCATTGTGCGGTTGGTCACATGATTACATGTGATCTCTTGACCACATGCGACCATGTGACAAGCAGTCAATGGGTCTTTGGAAGCTACTAGTGGGGCTTCAGGTGGTGATGTGTCTATTTTGCGGTGGGCTCAAAGTATAATAGAGACCCCCATAGACTCAAGATCTATGGTGGTCCCATGTTCGCATGGGATCTTCCGATCCCATGTGATCATGCGACCACCATGAGATCCTCCTAATGCTCCTATGTAGTGTTGTTGTGGGTCTGACTGATGTGGTCAGCTCTTGTTGGGCCATGTGGTAAAGGTTGGGCTAGAGGTGGCAGGTCTTGCGGGCCCAGTTGTCTTATGTGGCAATGGAGGTAGATCCAAAGAAGGCTAGTCACATGATCACATGCAAATTTTTCACCACATGTGATCATGCGACTGACATTTTTTTTTATTTTTCAGTGTGATCTCGGGCCTGAGTTTTTTGCCAGTGTTTTTCTGCAGGCCGTGTGTGAAGCAGAGACAATTTTCAGGGGCTAGTTGCATGATCGCATGAAGAATTTTGGGCTCATGCAATCATGCGACCAGTTTTTTCAGAGGTAGATTTCAATCATTAGTCACATGATCACATGAAGTATTTTAGACTCATGCAATCATGTGACCAATTTTCTTTCATTAGTGTGACTATTTTTCGCAGGCTTTCTTCTGAGTGAGATGTTTGCAGCGGCGGGGTAGCTCAGGAAATTGATGTTGCTAGGATGGTTGCAGGTTGTGGAGTTGATGAAGGAGGTCTAGCTAGCCATTAAGGGTTGTTTCTTGGCCCTATAGGGTACCAATCAGTGCATTCATGACTCAGTGGGCTTGTAGGGAGGTTGTTGGATCAAGGTCTTTTATCTATAGGCATGATCAAGTACAAGAATGGACACACAAGGAAAGATATTTTTGATCTGTTCGGATATTTTCAGAAAAGCATTTATGATCAGAGCTATCTTTTAGGGTTTTTTATTATTCTTTTGTAGATTTTTGTGGCCCTAATTAGGTTTGATTCCTGCCTACATGTAGAGATGTATATAATTTGTTTTTTGGAGCTTTTGAGCACAGAATTCACATTTTGTAAAAAAGAAAGTCTCTTTCTTGGGAAGCTATCCGTGGCATTTCTTCCTACCCCCCTGGTTTCCCACATTCTATAATTCCCATTGATGAATTCAAACATTGTAGAAGTATTTTTGTGACAATTCTTCATGTCCCTGTGCTTCCTTGTCTGGATTTATTTCTTATTGGATTGAAGTCTATGAATGTGATTAATGGAAATTGGGGTTCCTTTTCCCTCTCATTTTCTATGATTTTGTGTGTTACTGTGTCTAATCTAATTTAGATGTTTTGTGGGTATACTACAGCCCCTAGTAGTCTTGTCTCATTCCTACACCCAGTTGCAGAAAAGGATGTTTTTTTGCAAGTCATAGGTTGAGTTTTCAGTTCAAGCCCACCTGTGAAATACTTATGCAAACCTATCTAGTGAGCTGTGACTTATTAGACCTGATCCCTCCATTGATTTCATCCCTCTATACTAAGATCCAAACCCTAGTTTTGGTGCATCACCTAGTAGGTAGTTTTCTTTCCTGTTATTTCCCTTTCATGCATTCCTTCTATCCCTTTCCCTCAAAAGATTTAATTTCATGTTAAGAAGAAAATCAGGGTGACAATCCAAGAGGAACCAACCTAGAACCTGGAGGTTTCATCTTGGTTAGCAAAGGTCCCACAACCTTGAGATGATTCCCAAGTTATACTGAGTTATCAAGACTAAGAGAGCTTGAGACAAGGTGCAAAACTCAGTGTATAACATTTTTGGCATGCCTGATGGGACCAAAGTTTAGATTCATGTTAAATATTATGCTATCTCTGATATAATGGTGGCATAGTGAAGACCTTAGAGAGGTTAGTATTCAAGTATATTTGGCGACTCCATTGGTGTTATGAAGATCATTGACCCAATTTCTAATAGAGCCTATGAAGAAAATAGACCCTTCTGATGGCAAGACAATTTGCATTTGCACCCTTTAATCAGGGGAGTCCATTAAATTTTGCGCAACACCATGATGTACCCTTGGTAGCATTAAGAAGTATACTTGATTTCATAGGTGAAGGACAGACTACATCCCTTGAACAAATTAGGGATGTGGCCACTATCTGCAACATACATAATATAACTCAAGAAGATGCCACCACCAAGTTGTTGGCTACCTCCTTTAAGGGTAAGGCCCTAGAATGGTTTAGAAATCTAGTAGTTGGCTCCATTACTTCATGGGATAGACTTGGAGACCTCCTTAGCAAATACTTTGAGGATAATTCAGACTCTTTTTCTCTAGTAGAGCAACTCCAAGTTATAAAGAGAGATCCTCGAGAGCTGATGATAGATTTTAAGGGTAGATTTCTCAAGACATGGAGTAGGATTCCAATTAATATAAGGCCTTTAGCAGATTGTTCTTTCCTTTATTTTTTGAGAAGCCTAACTAGTGATATATTTGTCATGATTCAATCTTTAGGAGGTACTTCATTACCTCAAGCTTTTGATTTAGCTGTAAAGGCTGAAATTTTTTTAATTTAGGGAGGCATGATACAAAGAAGACCTCCCATGCCTATCTTCCCTAGTCTTCAACCCATTGCACCTACACAAGTACCTCCATTTACCCCCATACCTACATTGATAGAACCTCAGGCCAACACTAGCTATGGGAAGTCCATAGATGACCTTCCTCAAGAGCTACTCAAAGTGAAAAGTGATCAACAAGTAACAAATAAGGAGATGATGAGCCTGTTGTAGGCTCTAGTTAAAGAGTTGATTACTATAAAGGGCCAGTATCTGGAGGTTGGATCACCTTGTCAATAGGAGGATCAAAATCCTAACCAGTAGTGGCAAGTTCAGGAGCAACTGTATCAGCAAGATAGGCCATGGTATCAAGAAAAGCATCAAGGCAATAGGCAAAGTTTGGTAAAGAGGCCTTTCCATCCATATAGTCCAGTCAGGAGAACATTCCTAGTACAAAGCATCAAAGTAGCTGGCAGTCACCTGAACCCATTTTTTGGGAGGGAGGCTGCAAATTTCCCACTTGTTCTCTTGAACTATGAGCTTCCTGATGGAGAAAGGTCAGAGCTTTTTCAATAGGAGATAGTGGCCTCTCAAGCACATCCCCTTAGGGATGGAATCCAGCAAGTGACCAGACAAGAGACTCACAAAGTCCAAATCTCAAGTTTCCTTCCTGGTAAGTCCACTAATGCTTCTGTTGAATTTCCAAGCTTTAGACTTTCTCCTCCAGTTTAGAACCTTAGTCAACAGGAGCTCAATCTCCATGCATTTTTAGAGCCCATTCATGACCCTATCTTAGATTTCTAGCCACTTCATCTTATTCCTATAAATGAGATACCTAGAAGGTTTGATTTTCTAGATGATAATGAACCTGTCCTGTAGCAAGTAAAGCCCTATAAGCCAATGCTTAAAGAGCCCACTGCACCTCGAGTACTTGTAGGCCCATAGGAAGAGGATGATTTTTTTCTTTTAGGTATACTTTTTGATGATAATCATGAGGAGCAGGTAAGGCTATTACATTAGGATGGATTAAAGCAATCAGATCAAGATAAGAAAGAAAGTGAAGAAGGTGAGATCCCAGCTAATCTTTTTGAGGAGATGCCTTCTTACATTGAGCAGGATGAGGAGGTTGATAATGTCCTAATTGAAGAATTTAGGCCACTTTGCAATAAAGTGGGGGAAGAATCTAAAGAATCATATTTCTTGGACCATAAGGAGGGGCTAGTAATTGTCAAGAATATAAGATAGTTCGATACCTTTGATGAGCTGTTGGATGTTTCAATTGATGAAGAGGATGGTCCACTAACTACAGAAGAAGAAATATTATGGCAGACCATCATGGAGGGGTAGAATTTTTGCCATCTTACTGAAGTTATTAATGAGATGCAGCCTGATAGTAGCAAAGGGAGCCCCAAATTCATTCCTTCCAGGGGTTGCCCCTTAAGATACTTAGCAAGAATGGAGGCCAGCAGTAAAAAAGAACCAGTCATGTTTGTGTCCAAACTTGAGTATTCAAATGAAGCTGAAGCTAAAGTCAAGCATGTAGTTCAACAGGGACAAGCTCAACTAACTTATCCCCCCCCAAGTAATGAAAATAGGAATTTGATGGTGGAGGTGAGTCAATTTGTTTGTCTTTCAAGAGGAAGTGCATCAGTTCTTCACACAACTGTGTGTACTTCATTCCTTATTTTCCATCCTCATGCGTGTAAAGTACTATATCGTAAGGAGGAAAGGTAGCTATTTCAACAGTCTAGTGAATGGCTTTGTTTGACCAGGTTTCTATAATTGATTAGTTTAGATTAGGTTAGGTTTCCTACTTTCTTCCAGTTTTCTAGTTTAGTCTTTCTTTGTTTTCCAAGAAGTGCTCGAGCACAGTTTTTGTCTCTGTCCCTATCAGAAAGTTTTATGTTCCTGAATTGACTCCATGCCCAATGGATTGCTTCAAAGGCCACTGGTCTAATGTCTAGCAAGCTGACATCCCACAAAAATCACCAAAATGTTGCCCAACATTTCCTATTCTACAAATTTGGCCAAGTTTTCAGGTCTCTATTTTATTCTACCCTACTGCAGCTTGTTTTCATTTGCGAAATTGATCCATGAAGTTTTATGATGTGCAATCTAAACCTTATGATCTTCAATGTGTCATCATGCTTTAGTTTAGATCACATCACCTAATTCACAAAACTCAGGAAGATATTCAAGTTTGAATGGTCGTAGGAAATGCTCAAGTTGCAGGGTTCCAAAAAATATTCAGTGTCAAAAATTCTCTGTGTTTTCAACCTCTAGTTTGAAAACCCTCTGTATTTTTGACCTCTGGTTTGAAAACCCTTTGTGTTTTCAACCCTAAGTGTGCAACTCTGATGGGTGGGCCTAGGTTTGAGTTCGGTCGGGTAATCTCCTAATGAAAAGGGGTGTGCCAAAGATGAAAAGTTCTAACGACTTGGCGGTTGTTGCATGATTGCATAGGCCTTTTTCCCCCTATGTGATCATGCAAATAAGGGGGTTTCTTCTTGTGCCCTGGCTTTTAATGTTACCATGGGCTCATCCAAGTAGTCAGCAAGAAATGGTTTCATGTTGGTCACATGATCGCATGCAGTCTCTCGACTACATGCGCCCATGCGACTAACTGTCAGCAGTTCGTGGTCGACATCTTGCGGTCAACTCCAAGAAGGCAATGGGTAGCATCTTGTAGTTGGTTGCATGATCGCATGCATTCTCTTAACCACATGTGACCATGTGAGAAGTAGTCAAGGGGTCTTCGGCAACTGCTGGTGGGGCTACGGGTGGTGACATGTTTGTTTTGCAGTGGGCTCGAAGTATAATGGAGACCCCCGTAGATTTAAGATCTATGGTGGTCACATGTTTGCATGGGATCTTCCAATCCCATGCTATCATGTGACCACTGTGAGATCCTCTTGATGCTCCCATGCGGTGTTGTCATGGGTCTGGCCAATGTGGTCAACTCTTGTTGGGCCACGTGGTAAAGGTTGGGCTGGAGGTGGTAGGTCTTGCGGGCCCACTTGTCTTATGTGGTAGGGGAGGCAGATCCAAAGAAGGCTTGTCCCATGATCACATGCAATTTTTTCACCGCATGCGATCATGCAACCAACATTTTTTTTTAATTTGCAGTGTGATCTTGGGCCTGAGTTTTTTGCCAGTGTTTGTCTGCAGGCCGCATGCGAAGCAGAGACAATTTTCAGGGGCTAGTCGCATGATCGCATGAAGACTTTTGGGCTCATGCGATCATGCAACTAGTGTTTTTAGAGGCAGATTTCAATTGTTAATCACATGATCACATCAAGTCTTTTAGACTCATGTGATCATTTGACCAACGTTCTTTCATTAGTGTGACTATTTTTCATGGGCTTTCTTCTTAGTGAGATGCTTGCAGCGGTGAGGTAGCTCAGGAAATTGATGTTGCCAAGATGGTTGTAGGTTGCAGAGTTGATGAAGGAGGTCTGGCTAGCCATCAGGGGTCATTTCTTGTCCCTATAGTGTACCAATTAGTGCATTCATGACTCAGTGGGTTTGTAGGGAGGTAGTTGGATTAAGGTTTTTATCTATAGGCATGATCAAGTATAAGAATGGACATGCAAGGAAAGATATTTCTGATCTATTGGGATATTTTCAGAAAAGCATTTATGATCAAAGCTATCTTTTAGGGTTTTTGATTATTCTTTTGTAGATTTTTGTGGCCCTAATTAGGTTTGATTCCTGCCTACGTGCATAGATGTATATAATTTGTTTTTTGGAGCTTTTGAGCATAGAATTCACATTTTGTAAAAAAGAAAGTCTCTTTCTTAGGAAGCTATCCGTGGCATTTCTTCCTGCCCCCCTAGTTTCCCACATTCTGTAATTCCCATTGATGAATTCAAACATTGCAAAAGTATTTTTGTGACAATTCTTCATGTCCCTGTGCTTCCTTGTCTGGATTTATCTCTTATTGGATTGAAGTCTATGAATGTGATTAATGGAAATTGGGGTTCCTTGTCCCTCTCATTTTTTGTGATTTTGTGTGTTACTGTGTCTAATCTGATTTAGATGTTTTGTGGGTATACTATAGCCCCTAGCAGTCTTGTCTCATTCGTACACCCAGTTGCAGAAAATGATGTTTTTTTGCAGGTCATAGGTTGAGTTTTCTATTCAGGCCCACCTATGAAATACTTATGCAAACCTATCTAGTGAGCTGTGACTTATTAGACCTAATCCCTCCATTGATTTCATCCCTCTATACTGAGATCCAAACCCTAGTTTTGATGCATCACCTAGTAGGTAGTTTCTTTCCTATTATTTCCCTTTCATGCATTCCTTCTATCCCTTTCCCTCAAAAGATTTAATTTCATGTTAAGAAGTAAATCAGGGTGACAATCCAAGAGGAACTAGCCTAGAACCTGGAGGTTTCATCTTGGTTAGCAAAGTTCCCACAACCTTGAGATGATTCCCAAGTTATACTGAGTTATCAGGACCAAGAGAGCTTGAGACAAGGTGCAAAACTCAGTGTATAATAGGTCCTAAGTAAACTATTTTTCTAGGGGGCATTGGATCACGTTCATAATCACATTTTCTGACATGATGATATGTTCCAATGATAATAAACTATGAACATCAGTATTTCTCAATACCACCCTTGTTTGTAATTGACTATAAACTACGACAAACGGTGTTTCCCAACACCCACCAGCTAGATCTCAAAATGTGTTTCTTAACACAGCATCATGATGAAAACAATGTTTCTAAGCACTACAATAGGTGAGACACTTATCAATGAAGACATGAATTGTTGGTAATAATTCTTAAAGCATGTGTTTGCAAAAATAGATAAAGAGTGTTTTTCAATGCTATAATCACAATTGTCTATTTATATTCTGTAAATACGATGAATATGCTAAGGGATAAAGAATATTTCTTTTTCTTATTATCAATTGTTACTAAGTTATGCTTCCATGAGTAACTCAATGATGTTTTTGGACTAAGAGAAACATGGACTTGGGGCATGATATTTTCTTTGTTTTCTGTTTGTGGTAATAAATCCAATGATCTAAGGTGATCATGGGGAATGGGTGTCTACTTATAAGTTCCTCCACCTTGTAGTGGAACGCCATGTATACCGCGACCTATTTCCTATGAAAGCCTTAGTGAGGTTGGATCTATTTCCTTGCCTGTTTAGCAACTAACAAAGATACATCAGAAAGTAACTGACAACATTTATAGCTGGGTGCTTTAATGTTTAGGTTGTCTTTCAACATGGAAAATGATGAGGAGGTATTCATATTTTCAAAATTTCTAAATCTATTCATGAAAATTGACTATCCTCTAGAGGTCCTACTAACACAAAGGTTCTATGATGACAACAACCTACTTTGAATAAAATAGTGACTGTCCTAGGTGTCTAGGTGCATTTCATATTAATTGCATTTCATTTTTAATTGCATGTCATGTTAATTTGCATTAGGATTCATTTAGATGCATTTCATTGTCTTTAGTTGCATTAAAGTTCATTTTAAATTGCATTCATTTTAATTTAGCTGCATTCATTTTAGTCTTGCATAAGCTTGAAATGTGGATTCAACTATTAGAGGCAATGTTATCAACTGAGATTTATTCTAAAAGAAATGATGTAAGCTGAACATCTATCTAAAGCATTCATGGTATGAGATGAAAATACTTAAATATTAACCATTTGACCAAGTGCATCATGGAATCATAAGCAATAGAATAAAAAAAATGATGGAGTACAAATCACTGATATTCATTTACATTCATAAATCATTTCATATCATAAAACCGCTTGCATTTTGCATTCACATCAATTCATACATAAATAAGATTGAGATGTCCATACATACTATCGCAATACATCTCCTACATCCATACATCCATACATTCATGAAGCTTTGAAAATAACAAAAACACGAGCATATATCAGTGAAATGTATTATGACATCATTTTATCATTACTTTATCTACTCTAGACCAAGCATGACTATCACATCAAAAATCTCAAGCATAAGACAAACATCATATATCACATGTGCAAAAATTGAAACCATGAAAGATGAGACACATCAAATAAAGAATACCAATGGTAGAATCAGTACGAGCATCAATATATAATAAAAAATGTCCATGAGCAAGGGTATCTATCAGAGGTCACCAATGAATCAGAGTATCAACATATCAAAGCATGAAACAAAGTATCGAAAGCATGAAATAGAGTCCAGGAGATATAATAGTACAAATGATACAAAAAATGGTACAGATATAGGATATGTCATGATATACAAGATGTCCAAAAATACAATGAGAATATTCTATGTCCCACTTGCCCCCTCGTCCTCTGCAAGAGGATCACGAGGGGGTGCATCTGCTCTATGATGTGGTGGTGGTGGTGGCATGGCCCCCTCTAACTGCTGAGCAATGACTGAATACAATGGAGCTCTTTGTACGATAGGAACCACAACATAATACAAGGTGAAGTAATATGTGGCCCACTGTCCCTGATGGGTGGCTGTATGTGCATACCTATCCCTCTTAGTTCTCAACTGTGCCAATTGAGTATCCTTGTCACCTCTTAGTTGGGCTATCTGTGTATCCCTCTCAGCTCAAACTTGTGCTAGCTGTGAGTCCCTCTCTAATAACTGTGCCATGAGGGTAGCCACGTGTAACCTCAACGCTGCTCTCTCCTGCTTACACTATGAAATTCTGTCACTGTCACCACCTACTAGAGGATCCTTCCATGTCTATTGCTGATCCTAATCTCCTCTAGTAGGTCACTATGCATGCTAATCTCTATGCAATAGTGGTCCTATGTCTCTCTGGGGAGGGGTGACCCGTACTCTCTACTGCTGATGACTAGTGTCACCTCCTGAGGCCCGCTGCTGGCTACCACCCACTACTCCACCTCCACCACCTCTATCATCTCCTCCATCTCCTCCACCTCCTCCATCTCCTCTACCTCTGTGGGCTCTACCTACATCTCCTCCCCCTTTACCGGCACCTCTACCTCCATCTCTCCCAACGCGTCCACTGTGAGCTCACTTAGAAAACATCATCCTTAGGATCGTAATCAAGAGCATCCTCAATGTGTGGAATAGCATCCTCGAGAGTAGTGAATTGAGGATAAGGATACCTCATGTAATGGGTATGATACTCATCCATCACCCCAGCATCATAGACACCAACCTAATAGTCCCAAGCTATAGCTCGCATTTGTGCAATCTCATGAATGGCTGTCTCATATACTAATCTGGCTCCCCACTGAGCCTCCTCACTCCTGATGCATGCATATCTACAAGTCTCCTATGACATGCCCTGTACATGTCCATACTGATGATAGACTCGAGTAACTAGAAACTACTCAATCGCATAGCGAGTCCACCTGACCAGGTACTGACTCTAATAGAAAAATGGTATCTACCTGACATCGGAGGGCCAAGCCTCACAATCACGGTATGGTCACCACTCTACCTCCATCACATCATCTAATAGATGGTGCCAGTACTCTAACTTGCCCAGGTGGGGCTGCTAACTGAATCCTGCATACATATATATATATATATATATATATGGCAACCCGGCATCGCGGTGCCTATCAACAATAGGGTGAGTCACAAGGATGTGCTCCCATGCCCAGATCTATAATACAATGCTCCCTACAGTCATAGAGTGGGAATAATGATAAACCACTTCATGTAACTCATGATACAAGTGAGCTAGTATGCAGCTACCCCAGGTATACCTCCCAGGACTTTGAATCATCTTCCCTATAACACGGGACCAACCACACATAAAACCATGCTGACCCCTATTTGGCATCATGATGCCTCCTATCAAACTAGCTAGGTATACAGGTAGAGGGGCATAGTTGGTGACCATATGGTCCCAACTCAGATAAAGGTCATCAATCATATCATCCCTAAACAATCTCCTCGCATCAGCAATCACTGCAGGTCCAAAGGCTTCGTACTCAATGTGATATCCCATCACGTATACATGCAGAATCCTCCACATGTCCTCAAGGGTGACCGTCATCTCACTAGTCGGTAAATGGAAGGTGTTGTGCTCTAAATGTCATCACTCCACCAATGCTATGAGAAGACCTTGATTTCCCTGAATGTGAGGTAAATCAGCTAAGCTCCATAAACCACAATGTCATACGATCTACTGCTCAGCATCAGTTAACTAATCCCAAAGAGCCAACACCTGGGCCGGTCATGGTGATCTAAAGGATACAACTGGTAACTCAACCTACACAATAGACAATAGAGGCACTATGTCAGAGTTATACCAAAGGTAGTTGATGCAAAAATGCTCAAAAAGATTAGAAGGACAAGTTAACTGCACTAAGAAATCAAAAAAATTGGATGCGATTCTAAAATCCCATATGTGATTCAAGAAACCGTGTATGTGACCCTAAAACCAAGTATGACCCAAGAAATATGAGGTGCAATCCATGAAATACGAGTTGTGATCCGGTATACCAGATGTGAACCTATCCTAAACTTTGGCTAAAAACATTCAAATTTTGCCAGACATGACCCATTGGGGTGCGATCCAAGAAATACCAGATGTGATCTAGAATCTGGGAGGTGACATGGGTTCGACACGATGTGATCCCATATACAAGATGCGACACAACACTAATTGGCCTATAAAATGCATGGAAATGTGTGAAATTAAAAATTTTCAAATTGAAAAGGTTCATTTATCGAATACTCACAGGTGCCTCATAATGCCTCAGGTGGTCATGTCATCTGGCCCTCTCAAATTGATGCTTCTCCATGGGGAACACCATGTCTGCTTAGAGCTCCATGAATTTCTAAGGGGTAAAAGTTAAAATGAATAGTAAAAAGTCAATTTTTGGCCTATTTAAGCCTCCCGAGAGCCCCGGGGGCTTAAGGGACTTTCTTCATTAGACATCACAAAGGCCTAATCTTGGGACTAAAATTGAAACAGGTGATTGTTATCAGCTCAATGCCATAAAAATAGAGTTACATAGCAAGGTTAATATTCAAAAAAGGGCACAAGTCAAAATGGTCAAAGCATGGTCAAACACGAGCAAAATGGTGCGAAACTAATCCAGTGGGCAAGGCAAATCAGATTTATATGCTAGGATATCATTTCAACACAAGTCAAGCTTAGTTAATTTTCTCAAATTCTTAGTCAAAATTGGTCAAACAGTGCTTCTGGGGCACTTTAATCAATCTAAACAGTTTGAAAATTCTTTCTAATTGATCTATGCTTGACCTGAGGTCAATTCAATCATTGTAATGCTTGACCCTAATTAGTTTATTCCAATTTATTCCACTTTCAATCCCGAGGGGGCATAATCATACCAAAATTTAATGCTTTGAATCAAATTTTTCAACACTAGGGGCATGACAGTTCTCTTCAATCAAGCTGAGACTGTTAATTTCAACTAAAAATTCTTTTCAAATCTCATATTGACCTTCGTTCAATCAAGCTTAGAGTCAGTATCATCAATTCCAGTTCAATCAAGCTTAGAATTGATAGTTTCTAAGTCAAGCAAGAATTCATTCAATCAACCTCAGAATTCTTTTATTGATTTTCATTCAATCAAGCTCAGAATCGGTATTGTCAATTTGCGTTCAATCAAGTTCAGAATTGATAGTTTTTTTGAAACCAAGCAAGAATTCATTCAATCAAGCTCAGAATTCTTTTATTGGTTTTCATTCAATCAAGCTCAGAATCGGTATTGTCAATTTGCATTCAATCAAGTTCAGAATTGATAGTTTTTGGAAACCAAGCAAGGATTTCGTTCAATCAAGCTCAAAATTATCAATTTCAAAGTAGTTCTCACTACTCTATAAACCTCCTGAATCACGCTTTGAATAAGATTTTCTTTGAATTCCTATTCTATTCGCAAAGCAATTCAAAGAGGGGCAAATGTAATCACCTAAAACTGGGCTGACAGAACCTAGGCCCCTATTTGCCCTTAATTTGGTATGTAACTTTAATTATGCTAATTTGATCATTGATTATTAGTATAAATTCTCAAAAATTCATTAAACCCCATCAATTTCTAAATCAAGCATTTATCACTAAAGTTCAAGCAAAAATCAAGGTTATTAACTCTAGGCCTATTTAATTACTTAAACCCCATCAAAAGCAAAGGCTAGAGTTATTAATTATGAAAAATGCATAAATATCTCCTAAATCAAACAAACACAACAAACACAACTTAAAACAAGGAGGTTTGCACATGGATCAAGGATCAAGCCAAGATACATCTCAGCCACTCCTCATGGATGCATCTCGACCGCTGATTCTCTTCCAAATCTTATAAAAGAGAGCTTTCAAAGGCTTTCCTTCTTCTTCTAGCTCCTTTAGGTTTTGAAAGGCTTCTTTGACATATTGCTAAATTGCTTCCAATCTTAATTTGTAGACTCTCATTTGCTCATGGATTTGAGGCTTCATGATCCATGATTATGAACTTTCATGCTTTGGAGAATTTGTGAACTAATGCTTGGATTGATAGTTGTTTTCCATGATTTCAAGCTTTTATTAAGTAGAAAACACTTCAATTTGGGTTTTAATGGAAGAAATTAGGATTTCATGCTCTCATTTAGGTTGTTTACATGCACTTTGAATCTCTCATTTTAGTGTAGATTGTCACTATTTTAAGGTTTAAATCTGAGAACTACTAACCCCTATTTCATACTCACATTAATTAGAGAGCAATAGGATGCTTTTTCTTGTTAGCATTTTCAATTGAATCTTCATTTTCCTCTAACAAGTGATGTTATTATCCTATTGAAGTGTTGTGTGGTAGGTCAGAAACTCACACACACATCTACCAGTTCATGAGGGAAGAAGAGATGGAAATCAATGATCCATTATAGGATAGGATGATTCAACTAGTGGATTTGGATGAGATTAGAAGAGAGGGTCAAAAGGAGAATGTTAAATTGTAGCAGAAAATGAAATATCTCTTTGACAAAAGAACTACTACTAGAAAGTTCCAGCCAAATGATATGGTTCTACAGTTGAATGCTAGGGTTGAGGAAAAAGGAAAGCATAAAAAGTTTGAATCCTTGTGGTTAGGACCTTTCATTATTCATCAAATTCATGGAAATGATTCATACTTAAGAAATTTGAATGGTGAGGAATAGGAATTTCCAGTGCATGGACAATTCTTGAAGTATTTCTTCAATTAATTCTAAGTCTTTCCATGCATAGTAGTTTTGTATATATGTATAGGTTTGTTTGCTTTTATCATGTGTTTGCTTCCTATTTTAGGTTAGGGTTTTGTTGTCTGCCACCTAGAGATTCATGGTTTCTTGTTATGAATTTGCATTCAAGCATCCTTAGATAGAGCCAATCTTGGGTATATTTTAGGTTTTCTGAGGTTTTTTCCCTAGGTCTTGTTTTAAATGTCCTTTCTTATGTCTTCATTTGGTTTAGGGTTTTAGAACTCCTTAAAATTTGTCATATTTGTGTTTTTAAACCCTTTCCTTAGACATTTTTTCGCTAAGTGGTTAATTATTTGGTTAGTTTTGAGTGTTCCCTAGTTCTTTCTATTCACACGTTACTTTTTGGGTCACTTAAGTCTTCCAAATTTGCACATGGTCTTTTTCCTTGTCTTCATTGAATCACACAATGTTCTTCCTTGTCTTTAAGTCTTTTAGGAAACTAGAAATAGTGGTGATTCCTTTGTTAAGTTTTCTTTAGTCACTGAATCTCGCAGTCTTTGTCATACTTAGTCTTAATATCCAGCGATTCAACGAATGAGTTATCTCCTATTCACTTGATTCTTGGTGGTTTCATTGAAATATTTGGTGACTTGGCATGGTGGTTATCTCTTGTTCTCTAAGTCGGGCGGTTAAGTTCATACTCTTCCTATAATCTAGCAAATGCCATTGATTTTCTTTGCAATCAGTGATCAAGTTTTAATCTCAAAAAGACTAGGTCCTACTCCAAATCATTTAGCAACTTGGTGACTGAGTCTTATTCTCATATTCTCTAAGTTTGGTGGCTCTGATATTTTAATTTGGTGAAGGATAAAGTTTTCCTTTGTTTCTTGATCTCAAAAAAAGATGGCAATGCTTTAAGTTATTTGGCGATTAAGCGAGTAAAGTGTTTGTGGGATCTCAAAACTAGTTAGTAATGTTCCAAATCTTTTGGCAACCTGGTGAATAAAGAAATGATTGAGAGGTTTCTTCTTCATTTGTGCATTCTTAGAATAAGATGGTTAAGTTCAATAACCTTGAGAGATTAGGTGAATGCAATGGTCACTGATTCTTATAATTAAAAGGTAAAGGTCTAATGGATTGAGCGATTCAGTGACAACCACCAATTGTTTCTAAGATCTATGGTCAGTGTGTAACCTCAAGATATAACCTAAGGTGTGAAAAACTTTCAACGAATTGGAGGTATGGGTTATTCGCTCAATCTTGAGGCCTGACCATGGTTAAGCATTTCTTTTTGAGAATGTGAGATAGCCTTGTTCACTGAATCATGAGATAAAATGAGAGTTAAGTGTGGCTTTCCAAGGTTAAGAGATTTAGATGTTCACTGATTCTCTAGATGTGACTGCGGTCAAGGTGTTTTTTTTAATAGGTTGTAAAATCCTTTGTTTATTGATTCTCTAGATGATTTCTAAGTTAAGGAAAAGGTTGTGAGAATTGATGAAGTCATTGGTCACTTGTCCTCTGAGTTTAACCATGATTGAATTAAGTGTTCCAAGAATGTGAGATTGCTTTCAGTCGCTAAATATCTAATTAGGGCATGGTCATAATAAGTTTCAAAAGATAACCTAAGGACCATTGATCATCTCTACAATCAATGGTAGTCACTGAATCTCCAAATAAGGTCATGAGTTAAGAAATCACTCTGAGATTCCACGAATGGCCTTGTCACTGGATCTCCAAACTTAACCTCAGGTTAATAATTATTTCAGATATCATGAGTTATTTTGTTAACTGGATCTCTGAACCATGTCTAGTTAATTTTTCATGCCAATCAATGTTACAAACTATTGCAATGTGGAAAAGGTACTCTGCCAAGATGGAAAAATGTAAAATGCCATCCAATCAGGTTTTAACGAGGGTTTGCATAAGTAATTAAGGGTTTTAATGCCAAAAAGCCATGATCATTGATCTCATGCTTTATTTGTGATTTTTTAAATCATCCTGTCAACATCCATGCCATGACTAGCTATGATTTGAAGGTTGGTAATATGTAGAAGTGACTTAGTTTGGATTTTTTATGATTTAGCAATTATACACATTCAATTCTTGAAGTATATAGACATGAATTTATTGCTTTCTATGCTCAAAGTTATTTTTAAGCTAATTGAGATTGTCAGTGCTAAAGAAGTGAGTGAGAAGTGCAAAAGTTGTAGTACTGTGAATTTCTACTCTGTCAAGATGAGTCATCCAGAGGTGAGTGTAGCATCATCCAATGGAGCTCCAAAAGAATAGGGTGGAGAAGATAAGGGAAAGCCAAATTATTTAGATGAGTTCATCAGGCTACTCCCTGGTTCGAATCAAAACAAGAAGGCCATTGACACTACATTTGAGGATCTCATGGACAAATGCAGAGACCCTATCTCTCCTTCGGGTTTAGGTTACTCCATCTTCTCATACTTCTATAAAAATAGGCATAAAGCTATACCTATTTGTAATGCTTGGGCATTGGGAATGGAAAAGTTAATTGTGCCTAATGTGTTCTTAGATGTTGATTTAATTATTGATTTGGCTAGGTTGTATGACCCCATCTCTAAGGCCATTAGGTGTGAAGATTAGTCTATTTTTATTTCCTTGGATAGGGGGTGTTTCATGAAGGCATTTGATTTATATGCTTCTTCTTCCACTGAAATAGATTTGAAAAAAGAAAGATAGAGATATGCCAGTAATATTGGGTTGGTAAAATACCAGATAGTCAAGCATATGCCCAAGTAGGATAAGTACATAGCCCCTCTCCTGGCAAGTATAAATGCCCCTTACCTATTTTCATCCCTTAATCATTATATGAAATTCTTATGTCATGGGTTGTGTAGGGTCTTAGGGATATATGGGGATGAAGAAAAAATACTTTCTGAACTTTTAATGATAATCCTTGACCTTCATAATTCCCACACCAATACTGACTATGATTACATCTAGTATGTAATTGATAGGATACATGAGAGTTTAGTGTCTATTAAGGAGAGTAAGAGACCTATTAGATTCATGCATTACTCCCTCCTTATGCATTTCATTTTGTACTACCGTGTTAACAATCTTGATGCAAGAATGTTGAAGTTAATGACTTCTTTTGAGGGAAATCCAAACCCAGTGCAATATTGGTTAAGGGTATGGAAATACACATCCAATGAGGTTAAATTCTCTATTTTCTAAAACTATTTTGTCCATCCAATTCTTGAGATGTTGGGAACAAATGTTGTGAGGTTGGCAACTAAGGTCTTGAGGGTGTTAAAGCCAATGCAATATGAAGATAAATGGCTGAGGAACCACAATTGGGGATATTTCTACCTAGGAGGAAACTTTATAGTTATCAGAGTTTATGGCTGCCCCAACCCCCACACATGCTACCTAGATTCATACCTCCTAGGGTTGCTATGATGGAATTCATATGGCAATTAATGTGGACTAACAAAGAACACCTAGCCCCTCATAGGAAGGGTACCTTCACATCGAGGCAATTCAGGATTGGGAGTTTCTTGATTAGAAAAAGAGCACTGGACTAGGTTAGTAGTTGGCTAAATCATTTCAAGATGACTACAAGTACCTGCCAGTATATTGATTCTAAGGGTTTCATCAAGATTGCCAAGATGACCTTGATCCCTAACTTGATCCCTAACATTGGAACAATTAGAGAGCATGAAGCCTTGGATGAGGAGGATGTGATAAGAAACATGTTGGACCTAGATGAGGTAGAAAGAAGATGAACCAAATATTTTGATTTTCTAGACATAGAGGCCAGATTGAGGAAGGCACAAATTCCTTTTAGTGGTTTTTTCCCTGAGCTCCCATATCTGCAAAGAATGGAGAAAATGATAGAAATGCATGGAACCCTGTCTAACCAGTTGGAAGAATTGCTTGAGGAGAAGTTGGATGTGCCAAGAAATTAGTCTACTTCTGAGCCTGAGGAATTCATTGATGATTCATAAGAGGGTGAAAGTCCACCTTAAGGTGGGGACTCACCAATTATTTACTTAACACAAGAACCATAGGAAGAAGGGGATACTTCAGAGAGGCCATTAAAAAAATAGAGGCTTGAAGTAGGTGAGCCTTCTAAGAAGAAAAAATAGAAGGTACTTGATAGTGCTTCAGCTCTTGTGCCTAGTAACAGAGCCTACCATCATCGGCTGAGAAAGGCTATTAGAGAAGGCAAGAAAGTTGTATCAAAAGAAGAGGTGGATTTACCCTTATTGTTGGGAAAAGATGAAAGAGAACTTTACCAAGAGGAGTTTCTCAGTGATGACCAATTCATCCAAAGAAAATAATTCAGGGATTTCCTAATTTGGAGGAAGCAAGAAGAAGTGAAAAAGACCCTACCTGAAGGAATGCAACCAAGTGAAGAGACTTTAAGGGCTTTGACATCATATGATCCTAGTCTTAAGAGGATTAATATGGAGGAGGCAAGGGAGATGGTTAAATCAAGTGGCATGATTCTAATTCCCAGATGAGACTTGACCTCTGCCTTCATCATTGATCAAATTAGGAAGCAGCTAGAAGGAAGCTTGTCATATGAAGTGTAGATTGATGACATGATTAGAGAGAGTGGTTATGACCCCAAGTCACAAGCTATTGCACTTTGGTCTTTGGCCCCTAGAACTCAGGATCCCTCCCTAGTAAGCATTAAGGAAAAGATGGAAGGAAATAAAATTGTTTGGACTGTCCAAAACACCACTGATCTTGAGGTGTCTAAGGAAGTAACACACTTTTCTCACCTCAATGAGGCAAAAACCATCCAATTGTCAAAAAGGTATGACAAATTATTTGAAAATTCAATTAAGATTGCTAAGGACAGGGATCTAAAGCTCATGTTAATAAAGAAAATGGAGGATGAATTAGAAGAACCAAGGACTAAGCTTGAAGAAGCATCTAAGGTAGTACCTACCCCTCCTTTGCAAATTGAGGCCCCTTCTCAACCAGAGGTAGAGGTTCTTGATAGGCCAGTTGAAGATTTGGAGAAGGTGAGGCTAGATGTAGCCTTAAAGACTATGGCAAAGGTTGTGCAACATAGACAGAACAAAATAAAAGAGAAGATGGAATCAGTCCATCAATTAGTTATCTTGTTGTAGAGGGAAAATGAGAAAATAAATGAGTCACTGGCTACTTTGGAGCTACTTTACAGTGCATGGTTCGGGAGAAGATTTTTGTTTGAAAAGCTTGATGCCTTGCAGGAAGAAAAACCTGATATCCCTAAAGTGGTGACGAGGTATATGAGAAAATTGGATTGGTAAGTGTTGTTTCAAAGTTCATCAAAGGGAAATCAAATCAAGTAAAGGCCAAGCTAGCCATGTTTGACAAAAATTAAAATAAGTATTTACCTTCTATTTATAATGATGATGGAGGTGTGCTAAGTATTGATGAGTGGAAGTCATCAGTGGATCAAGTGTTGATTAAGCATGATACTTTCCTTGGTGAAGACAATTCTTTGGACACACAAGGCTGTAACAATAGAATCGACAACTTGTTCAAAGTTGAAAATGATTGCATGAATTTTTTTACAAAGGTTAAGGGCATCACTGATTCTAGGTTGGAAGATAAGTTAAAGGTACTATAGGAATTGTAGAATTATAATTGGCCATCTAATGATGTTTTGATAGTTTAGTATAAAAGTGCAAAGAAAAAGAAGAAGAAGCCAACTGTCCTAGAGTTGGATGAAGAAGAAGAGTGAAGAACACGTGGCAACTGATCCAAAATTCCAGGGAGAGCATGTACCAAACAAAGGATGATGTTAGTTAGCCTATAATGGAGGTCATCATTCATGCAACAAATTAAAGTAACTACTCTGAAATATCTCCAGACAAAGCTACCACCTGTGAAGATGCTAGTATTTGTGAACTACTTTCTATTTTTTTAGTCCTTGTCATTATTGTTTTGTACTTTTTGTCCATAGTGCAACTCATTTTCCTAGCCATCCAAAGCTTCTTGCATCCTTTTGAGGATTCCAAGATGGCTAGTGGTATAAGTAGAAAGTTTTGCTCATTTTGTAGTGGTGGCTGAAGTTTTTTGTAAAGAAAGTCTTGAATATAGGATCTGACTTCTTTGAAGTTTTTGTTAAATTTATATGGATACAATTGAAATTAATACAAATACACTGGAGTTTCGTTTCTATCTCTTGTTTTCTTTATGTATGGATGCTTTGATTTTCTTGTGCATTAATTTGTAAGGCTCTTTAATGCATTGTTCACAAGGTGAATATAGGGGTTGAACTCAAGTTTCTCTTGAGGAGAGAATAAACCTTTAGGGAGGTATCTGTGAATTTAATATCTATACATGAATTTGATGGTAGGGTTGGGAATTGGGAGAATGAATTGTTAGGCATTTCATTTAAATTTTAGTATCTTTGTGTTGATAGAATATGTAGATGTTAGGTTTTGACTCTGGCCCAATGAATAAGGCACTAGTTTTAGCTTAAATTGCATCTATTCACCACCAAAATATCAAAAACCTATTCAATTTACTTTTATTTGTATGTTTATGAATTGTATTGACTATATCAAGCACATAGATCGATTTTATAATGCTTTGTAGAAGAAATTGTGAAAGGTAAACCCACTTGAGTTTTATACTCAAAGTAAAGAAGGCTCAAAGCCTTAATACCTTAGCATTTAAATTGTGCTGGATGTAGCTATTGGGAATACATGAGTCTTAAGTTCAGTAAGTTTTCTAAATATTTCAACCATCTGTAGGTTTAAGTGCTAACATAGGGTAAGATCACCATAAGTGATCAAAACTTGTAGCCATAATAGGAAAACCTTTTCTATTTGCAGTAGTGAAGAATTTGTTGGTGTCATCCCCACCGCAATTTTTACCTTCTAACAAGGGTTCCTGCATTACTAAAGTACTTGTGTTATGGGACTATTATATTTTTGATTTCATGTTGTTTACATTCACAAGTTGAATGGATGAATGATACATGTATTAGATACAAGTTATTTTGCAAGGCTACTATTGTTTGTTGTTGTAGATCTGAAAGGTTGATGTGTTAAATTTTTTGTGGGCACTGATTCACCCCTCCCCTCTCAGTACCCTATCTCTCCTAATTCCAACAATTTTATGCTCTTGCATTTTAAAATTCAAAAATACCAAAAAAAAATCTATATATTCAATAAAATACAAAAATATTTCTTGCATTTTCATTTACTATGAAGATTGTTAAGATGCTTTGGTGTTTGGTCATATTTTTTACTACCCTTCTTTTAGCATCTCTTTATCAGACCTATGATGTTTATGAGAGTATCATTCACTTCATTATGTTGATGATCCTTCATTTTTCTCTTGCCTATGCTTTTATGAAGTTGACTGATACTACTTTTCCTACATTCAAAACTTTCATTAAAGATTCATGTGGTAGTTTTATTTCTCCTTTGGATTATTGTGAAGAATTTATTAGATGATAAACCATATCCTAATCTTCCTAATCCTATCAATCCTAATCTGATTCCTAATCTTCCTATTCCTAATCCAATACCTAATTCTCCATCTGCTATCCCTAGTTCTTCCCATACTTATGATGGGATTCAAGATATAGTTCAAGATGCAGATGTGCAAGACTTCTTTGATTTACCTTCTCCTTCGATTCATGGTGATATTAAACGAAAGGGTAAAGAAACTTCTTCAAAACCTATTATTCCACCTTATACAACCTTTACTCATGAACATGATAAACAATCACCTCCTGTAGAAGCTTTACATAATATGTACACTACCAGATATAATATGGTGACTAAACAAGGTTACAAAGGTTTAGGGCTTGGAGTTAATGAGCATGGTATAAGGTTTCTAGTTCATATACCCTCTAAACTAGATATGTATGGTGTTGGCTATTCAAAATCTCAAGTCAAGGTAGATGATGTTAATCATCATCCTCCTCTTCACATTCTTCTCCCCACACCTATCTTAGATAACCCTAATGTTCGTCAAGAACTGGCTAAGAAGGTATATGTTGAGTTAATGAATTCCAAAAAAGAAATATTTAGACCTATGCCAATAGATGCTTTATACAAATATAAATGTCCTTTTCATTATAGAAATACCCATTTACTTTCTGATTGTAAACATTTCAAGTTATATGTTAGAGAAAGAGCTGCTTTAGGAATTATATCTCATTCTCATGAATTTTTACAATTCCTTCATAATTTTGATATAGGGGATTCCCCTTCTTTTGATATAATATAGATTTTCTTCCCCTCTTGTCTCATGACTAGGGGGAAAGAGGTGTATTTTTCATCCAGTCTCCTAGGATCCATTAGGCTTTTAGCATATATTATGCATTGAGCTTAATTGGTATTCTTTCTCTCCTATCTTTCTATGGTTTTGCATTATGATTATAATTATCCACAGATCCTATTCAAGATATCTTTTCTAAAACATTTGTTTTACAAAGATACCCCTTGTCTCTATCCCTAGGGGGCAAGGTTCTTCCTTCTTTCTCTTTGTCTAGGGAACTGCCTTCCTTAGCTTAGTGGTCTTTGTTTATATTGCACTATTATTTCATCATATTGACATATGTTTTGACTATGGACAACCTTCTTATATGAGAAGTTGTTTTCCTAAGTCATCACTTCTTCTCTATGTTGCAAATTATGTTCTTTATTAACTCTCACCCTTGCTTTGGTGTTAGAGTTGTTTCCCTCATTCCAAAGATTACTCTTCCTCTTGTTTGTAGGGGGATTGATGATTGAATCTTTGTTCCTACTGTTGAAAGATGATATTTTATCTAAAGCACTCCTCTTTGGTGGGGGTCTTGTTGATAAGATCTTTTTCTTTGAGGATCCTTTTTCCATGAGTGACATATTCTTTTCATAATTATCTATGCTCTTGGATGTTGGGGTCACTATCCCTTGCTAAGAATATGGTCTACATTGTTGTAAATAGTATATCTCCTTGCATTGTGAAGTAGGTGTCCTCTTCCTCTTCCTTATCATGTCTAGTAGACTACCACGATAAGGAGGGGGCATATATAGGGTCTCCCTTGTACTATAGTTTTTTATTTTTACATGGTCAATCTTGGAAGGTAATTAACATAAGTTGCTAAATCCTAAAAAGACATGCATTTATATGCTAAATCTTCTGAAGGTAATGCACATAAGTTGCAAAATCCTGAGGAGACAAGCATTTTTCAAAATTTTTAATATGCTAAATCTTGTAAGGTAATGTACACAAGTTGCTAAATCTTGAAAAGACATGCATTTATATGCTAAATCTTCCGAAGGTAATGCACATAAGTTGCTAAATCCTGAGACATGCATTTCATATTCATAGTGATACAAGAAGGTGGATTTATGGGTATTCCAGAATCTATCAGAAGATGCATTACAATTGCATGAACAATTTATGGGTGAACTATCAGGCATGGCCACCTGTTTGGCTCTCTCTCCCTTGGTGATTCATGGTAAGGTGGGCATCTTATTGGGTGAGGTAATCACTCTTTTTCCCTTCTCTCTTTTTGCTTTCATGCTAGTAGGATAGGATCATGAAGCTATGTTATTTATAGTGTTGCTCTTGTCTTTCTTATGTAATCATTTATGCTTTTATGATAGCTTTCCAAATATGATATAGTATGAGAAATGTTTCTTAGCAAGGTTTCTTGTGCTAGTTGATTTGGGTTTGTGTTAGTACTAACCCCTCTTTTGTGTCTTTTTCCTTTTTTGTTTTCACACCCTTGTATGTGTATGTTGAGTTAGAATCCTTAGCTTGGGGGCTTCTATCCTTAGCTGAGTGTTATTTTATCTCATTGTGAATCCACTTGGATCTCTCCTTTCTTCTCCTTTACCAAGAGTTTGTATTGAGTCCATACTCTTTCTAAAGTGGGGGCTTAATGTATCATCTTAAAATGGAAGCACTTCCATGTTAAGAGTGTTTGTCCCTCTGAGTGAGTAGTTTGGGGTCATGTCAAGCACCTTGATTGGGTCTTTGCATGGATTTGGCTTTCTCCCCCTGTTCTGCTTCTCTCTCCACCTATTTTCACTATCTTTCTACATTTCCTAGCACTTTGGATTGAGGTCCTAAGGTTTTTGACCTCAAGGTCAAAGATGACCTTGACGGTCAAAAATGACCTCAACCCTGACCTAGGTCAGGGATGACCTCAACCCTAAAATAAGTGAGGGATGACCTCGACCCTGACCTAGGGTGGGGTCTACCTCATCCTTGACCTAGGGTTCAAATTTCAAGGTCCCATGATTTTCAGATGTCAGGTTTCAGAAAGATTTGTTTTCCCACTTCCGAGTCGGCCATGTCAGGTTTTGGAATGGTAAATCCTTAAATTGCATTTAATTTGGGTCCATTTCTTGGGGTTAAGGTTAATTGGGATTTAATTCTCCAATGTCGGCCTTCTCTAGAGGTTTGTGCCCTATATCACTATAAAAGGAAGCCTTCCTCTCTCATTTTCTTAATCAATTCATATCAAGTTTCAATTCACTATCATAATCAAGAGCTCTCAAGGAGATATTCATCAATCATTTTCAAGGAAGCATTTAAGTCCTCTTCTCCATTCAAGTTCTCTTTTGAAGATCAAGGATTCAAGCATTCAAGCCTTTGAAGGGATTTGGTTCAAGCATTCAAGATTCATAATTCAAAACCCTAGATCTAGCCATCATGGTGGTGTGATCTTCCTTCAAGATCCTTTGATCATCTTCTAGATCTATTCATTCTTCTATCAAGGTGGATTCCAAGCATATAATCATGGAGGTTTTATATTTGCATTCATGGTTTTGATTTACATTTGTCATTGTTAAAGCTTTCATATCAATATACTTGTTTACATTTGAAATACAATTGCATATCTATTGAATTGCATAGCTTCATTGTTAGATCTACTTCTACTACTTGCTAGCATTCTCCATTTGAATTTCATTATTAAGGTTGATTCCAAACTGGAGTTTTACTAAGGCAAATCCCCCATCCAAACAACAAAACCCTTTTTTTCTTGTAGGTACAGGTATAGGACCACAGATTGGAGCTTGGATCTGGATACCCTTTTCGGGAAAACTTTCAAGATTTGTGAACAAAATCAAAGATAAACTTTAGAATTCTAAAGTATTCTTTGACCTTTTATCAGGGTCAAAGACTACCTACTACCAGAAAGATAAATTTTTTTTGGGTTTTCTCCGTCTCGACATTTCTAGCCCGGAACAGGTTGCAGAATTGCCTGAAACCACACATAGACATCAGAAATTTGTAGTTTCCAGATTTGCCCCATTTTTGAGGTTAGTGTTTTCATTTCTTTACATATTCACAATATTCTCCATTACACTACATTTCTCAATCCTATCCAATAGGGTGAGCCCCATTTTCACTCTATTCAACAATGACAAGTATGTAAAGATAACCTAAATAGGCCCTAAATGAAATCAAACTACTTGAGACAGTATGTAAAGATAACTTGAACATAAAGTATCACATCATAAACTAAAACTAAATGGACATTTACACTAAAATAGTGATAGGCAAATAATGCATCAAACTGAGAGACAAATGTTAGACACATGACATCATGATTTTGATGAGTGCAAAACTCTTTAAGAGTAGAAAAACCACTCGGCACCTATATCTTTCCTATTAATCCAAAGATCACAAACTCTGTACCTTAATGTTTAGAAGCACCAACTTCAAGGAGCACCAACCCTGCTATCGCAATAGTTCAATAATACTGAAAAAAACTAACAACATTATGATTGTTTATAATAACTTCTATCACAAGATTACTGGAGATTGAAAATGATAAATTCAATATTTCATTGTGACAATATGTATGTTCCTTTTTGTGGAAATTATAATCAATGAATGAGAATACAAAATACTACTCCCATAGAGCCAAATCTGTCATGTCAATATCTGCAAGTAACATATTCTATTCCTCACAATTTCAACATTGTTTTCAATATGATATTCAACAATGTTCCTTTTGAAATCTCACTGAATCAATCCTTCATATAGTTTTCAGTCTCTCACTCTTGATATAGATCTATTCACATAGGTGAACATATATATACTTTGTAAGAACTCCCTAAAACTACAATTCTTCTGACACCATTACTTGCTTATGTCTCTTCACTTCCTAATCTATCTGTTCAAACCAATCTTCCTACTCTAGCCAATGTAACCATTTTTCCTTTATGTCCCTTAGATCTTCACAAGTTCTTTTTTTTTCTTTTTTCTTTTGTTTATATGATAGCTTAACTCTGAAATTTGATAACACATCCTCATCTGAATTGCCTTACCTTAGATAGTATGGGAAACCAGAAAGTCTCCAAAAATTTGCAATTTTGAACAAAGTAGTTTAACATACTTTTTTGAATGCCAAGCATTCACCTCACCATTTGTGATTTCTTCAAAATTGTTGAAGCCTTTAGTTGCATTTTGTATTGCATTAAAGCAAGCTATGGGAAGACCACCTAAGAGTAAGTTAGGAAATTGATGTGATAATCGTAAATGAAAGAAGGATTTGGGACACATATACCTTAAAGTAATGTTAATTAGGACACATATACCAAGGTGGCATTCCAGGGTCACTAATAGATCCTTGGGTGAACATGAGAACAACATGACCATCCAAGGTCATTTGATATTTTAATGGACCTTAAAGGTCTTCTAATAATGTTTTGTAATGTTTTAAGTCCTTTGTGAAGGACCATGCTTTGTAAGCCATTAAATGGCATTGATTAGGGATAAGGGTAGCTAGGTGTCACTAGGGAAGAACAAGTTTATCCCAGGTTAGTAGGCTTTGAACAATAACCTATAAAGGTCCATAATAATTGTAAATGGCCAATAGAGCCTTAAGTTTGATGTTAAAAGCACTTAGAGTGCTAAAGTTGTAAAATACCCAAGTTGGAAAAATCAGGGCTTATATGAGGTTTTTAAGAGGGATAGGATGTTTTGAAGTTGGATAAAACTTTAAAAGGCTCAAGGAAATAATATAAATGCCTTAGAGGAAGAATTTTGTCAAAGTTGACAACTTGTCAACTAGACAACCAAACTGAACAAGTAACTAACTGTCAATAGACTCTTCCAGTTAGTTGGTGGTTACATTCGGCCTTGAAGAGGCTTATTTGTGGTTGGATGTGTGTGTTAGAGGTAGAGAAGAGGGAGGAACAAGTTAATGATCAATTAAAAATCATAACAATGAATGTAAACTATTTTCAAGTAATGAAAATGTAAATTCATTGGTAATCTGCTAGTCACTATCCGTGAGGGTACAGTCTGACTATTCTATTGAAAAATGTTTATTTTTATGGTTGATATGGATCCAAATGATTTCTAGGGTATGGTTTTGCATGTCATTGGAGTTATGAATAGTTTTTTGTAGGTTTGAAAGCATTTTTGGGTCCTCTGGACATGACTGTCCCTATACAGTCAGGGTATACACCAGTCAGATCAGATAGATGCAAAGATTGGATTTAAGATTGTTTCCTTTTCATAATTATGTTAGAATGGTTGTTTTTTATCAAGTTTAATACATTAATGAGTGTCTAAGGGTGTAGAGGAAGTTGGTGTGTTGAGACACAACCAATAGTGATTGTTTCTGCATAGTGCACCAATGAAATACTAGGAGGACAGGGTAATGAGATAGTAATTAATGTTTTCCATGAATGGAAGAGAGTTGTGAAGGATGGATTATCATTATGTTATGTGTTTAAATGTTCTTGAATGTAGGGTAGATAGTGAAGTGGAAGAACATTCTCAGATTGGTTGGATAGTTCAGTTTAAGGGTCACTAGAATTGGGGATAGTCAAGGTCTAGATGATTGGTCCATTGGAGGACCATCTTTCTTTGCATATAAGACCACTTTATGATTAGGATATGGTGTTAGATCCATTTGTGGGGTCTAAGAAGGTGTGGAAGGGTGTGTTTGAGAAGACCCTAGGTTATTAAGCCTTAAAAGGAGGGTTTTGTGAATGAGACTTTAAAACTTGTTAGTGGTCCTTGCAAATGTGAAAATCTTTGGTTTTGGAGGGTATATAGACTCTGTATATGATAGAGAAGTCCTAGTTGAGTGTGGAGTTGGGTGTTTCTTTGGAAAAGGAGGCCTAACACTAGTACATTTGACCTCATTTTTCTACCAAAATTTTCAACCATCAATTATAAAGGTTTAGGTTGGTCCGATTATAGAAGGAAAAATTTCTTTTTTTTTAATCCATGCTTGTGTTGGTCAAAAGTTCAACCAATACCATGTAGGTCAAAATTTCGACCAACACGGGCATACCTTTAAAAAGAAAAAAATATTTCATATCTCATTTCATTGTTTGGTTTTAACTTGGAGCGTGCGAAGGAGTGTTGCAAGGGTTGCCACTGTTATTTGGTGTAAAAGAAGGACCACCTGTGAGGGTTTCCACTATTATTTTGTGTAAAAGGAGGACCACCTACGAGTGTTGCCACTATTATTTTGGTGTAAAAGGAGGACCGTCTGTGAGGGTTGCCACTATGATTTCATGTAAAAGGAGGACCGCCTGTAAGGATTTCCTTACTTTGCATTTGTCTGGCATTTTTTTATGCTTCTATGCTATTGGTACTTGTTGGTTATCTAATTAGGGCCCGTGAGCAATGTGCCAAGGCATCATGTATTGTGTATTTGCTGGCACATTTTTTATCATTGTATAAGTGTTTGAGATTTTGATCTCTTTTTATATACATTTGATTCAAACTCAAGGACTTAGCAAAAACTTGCAAAACCCTAATTTTTGAATGCTAAACCCGAAGCACAAAAAAAAGGCCCCCATTTTTTTACAAACAAATTTAAAACCTAAAGTAGCCTTTCCTCACCTTCTTCGATGACCACTCTTAATTACTTTGGTTCTACCAAATCAAAAGCAAGGATGAAGTGTTTCTGACATTCAAAAATTTTAAATGTCTTTGATCAGGCAAGGGAAGAAAGTATGTCAACAAAGAGTTTCAAAAATTCCTTAGGAATCACCACATCATGTGACAGTGTAAAATATGATACATTTCACAATTTAATAATGAGAGGAAAATACAATCAAATTTGTTTCTATAGGATTCCTACATACAAAATCCCCAAATTGTCCTCTAAACCCTCCTTAAACTAGGGCCTACTCAATGTACGCCTTCTAAACCCAATATCAACCAAATTTTTTTTGGTTCACCATATATCCAACATATACTAACTATTTCAACCATAAAAAGGTACCCTCCTTATGGTAGATTATCTACTGCAATACATTAGCCTCTAATTTTGGTGTTCCTTCAACCAATATGCATATAATGATCAGCAAACTTCAAAACTCCTCTAAAATTTAAGATTATTTTCATATCATATATGTTACAACATGATCATTACATGAGTACCAATTCTTTACATCCATGGAATGATCATGGTATCATCATGAAACTCAAAACAGTTAAGGAAAAACTCAGATTTAATACGATGTTAGAAAATTCAGAGAAAAAATAGTCTACAATAGTTTCTTAAATCATGCAAATTTCTTCCATTGAAACTTATTAATGTACATTAACCATTCAAGAACTATGAAATATATAAAATCAAACTACCATAAGGAAATTTTTATAAATTGGTTACTTTTATTATTTCCAAACAACATAGTTTGTACAAAATGCTTCCTCCTCCATACTGTTCTTTCCTTTTGCCTTGGCATGCTATATAAGGTGTATGAAATTTTTTCCAACCAATTCCAATCAGTTCCCTTTGTTTACAAATGCATTTAAACCTTTCAACAAGCTTTCCCTTCTAATTGACACTAGTCGTTAGGATTTAAATATTTGAATTTTTTAAACTATATTCAAATAAACTCCTATAGACCTATAACTTTAGCATGGGTCATTTTGTGACCTTATTACATCATCAAAATCTCTAAAATCCTAACTAACCAACCTATGCATCGTGTTTCCCTATTACATGAATTTGGTCCTATGGTCCATACCAGGACCATCAGGACATTTTCTAATATTTACTAGAAGAAAGCACAATGCCATTATGTAAATAGCTAGATGCATAATTCATGTCAAGTATGTGGATGTTAAGTTCCAAGGATAAGTGGCTGCCTATGTAATACACATCATCAACTAAATAGTAAATAGTGACTTGAGTTCTCAAAGGGTGTACTCCATATGAAGGTTTGATGAAAGAAAAGTCAAATATTTCTCATCTCTTAGTGTTCAGATTTGATGCCTAGGCATACATTCCTTATAAAATTCATCACAATCTAGCATCTAAGTTGGAAGTTCATTCCATCAAATAGAATGATGATTCCAAGGACTATCATTTATATAATTGTTCATCCAAGTAATCTTTATAAAGATAGATGTCTTCCATGACAATATCTCTCTTATACTTCCACCAGGCCACTTCCATATTTGCTTTCACCTAAGAATTCTTACACATATGTGACTTTGTCCCCGTTCCATCCCTTTCTTGCAATATATGCTCCTACCACTCAACTTTTATCATCTTTACCTATACTCCTAGTTATGTAGATGGCATCTACAATACCCGATTTGTACTTCCAAAAGATGTTTACTCTAGCAAAGATTCTTGAGGTGATCAATGACACAGATCCAAAGTCCACCACATTCCATAAGATCAAGTGATTGGGAAGAATTTTTATAGCATTATTTTATGCTTCCATGCTATTGGTACTTTTTGGTTACCTACTTAGGGCCCGTGAGCAATGTGCCAGGGCATCATGTATTGTGTATTTGCTGGCACATTTTTTATCACTGTATAAGTGTTTGAGATTTTGATCTCTATTATATATTTTGCTGTTATTACATTCATGAGGTACTTATTATGTTCTTCACATTACATGAAGCTAGGGAATCTTTATGTAATTATTCCACTTTCTAGTTTACACATTATTTTATTTTTTTCTAGGAAAAAGTTTGTTTAACTTATGATCACATTATTGAAAATTTATTTGCATCATCACACCTTTGAAGATTGATCTAATGGACTGGTAGCATGCTAAATATAAGTAAACATGCTTATTCAAATGTTCACTAATACCTTCAAGTTACAATGAAACATCTTCCAACTCTTTTATCTTCTCATTAGATGCTTGTTTCTGTCCAAAAAAACCATTACTTTTAAACTATCCCAAGTTGGTCTTTATACATATAGACCATGTGAATAACATGCTTTTAAGGTGCTTGGATTATTAGGATGGCATTGGAGAAAATAAAGGGCATCTATGCCATATTTTTGTATCTTTTAAGAGTGCACCCTCATGAATGCCTCTAATATCTTACTCATTATTGACCATTTAGCAGACATCTTGACCTATGAAGAATCTTATTTCTATGACACTGTCACCAACGTTACACTTCATGAAGTCTACAAAGTAATGTATTTGTTATCTCAAAATTGCCTAGTATGATACACATCACATTCCTCTCAAAAGAACTTATGGAATTGTCACTTGTTTGGCATTCTTACACTTATGAATCTTAATTTGAACCTCTCCTTGTAACCATTATCCTTTGAACTGACCTGCAACATTGTTTGTGTTCTTTGCATAGTGACATAAGAGCATGCATATCATCTATATTTGACCATCTCCTTGCATAGCTCATGATATTTCATTATCTTTGTTTCTTGCATACTCTTTCATTGTGAAATCCATTCCTTATAGTTTTGATGAAGGGGCCACACCACCCTTACCAACTCATAACCAAATACATAACAACATAGAGACAAAAAGAAGGCAAAATACTTCACAAAACATACATTAATACTTGAAAATCTTTACAACTTGAGAGATCTTACAATATGAGAGATCTTACATTCTCAAAGCTTACAATCCAATAGCTTACAACTTAAGAGCTTCAACTTGAGCACTTCTTCCCAAATACAAGATCCTACAATGTGAGAGCTTCAACTTGAAGAGCTTGCCTATGAATGCTCCTATGCCTTCTTTATATAGGCATCTACCACCCGAGATATTACAACACAACCAATATGGGATAAAAGGTAAATGCAACTACCTTGATAAAAATATTAAATTTCCACCCAATTAATATTAAGCACCACCATGTGGGCCAATTAGAAAATTACATTGCCTTTATGGGCCAATAAGAAAATAGAAAGGTGTAAGTACTTAGCTACAAATATTAAATGCAAGAACTTTTTACAAATTTCTAAAATGCCACCTACACACCTCGATAAATGAAATAATTTTTTTTTTTTTTTATCTTTCCCACCTATGCACCTTGGTAAACGAATTTTTATTTATTTATCTTTTTTTTTTCCTCTTTTTTTTTTTCTCTTTCTTTTTTTTTCTCTCTTTTTTTTTTCTCTTTCCTTTTTATTTTTTATTTTTAATCATGCCCCTTTTTATTTTGTGATGCAAGATGCTCCTGCATCAGACACCCATGGTAGGAAAAATTTTGTGGATATGAATTCACAAAATGAAGTAGCCGATGCTGATATATATATTCTTTTCTTCTCTTCCAACACTTTGCTGGAACAAGTATCCACTACCGATATATTTCTTTTTTCCTTCTTTTCCAACACTTAGTTGGAACAAGTATATGCTGCCGATAATACTCCTCTATAATCAACTTTTTCCATTTGTAACTTTCATTCTCCTCCAAACTTGTAGGATCTAATGCATCTATAGTAAAATCTGTAATACCATATAAATATTCTTTTGCATACCAAACATCACTTGCAAAGTCCTTATATAAAATATCATCATTATCTTTCAAATCCATCTCAAAGTCAGCATCACATAATTCATAAAAATTTACCTCTTTCACATCTTCATCTTTATTTTCTTCTTTCGTATCTTCAACAAGGCATGTAACAACTTCTTTCCTTTGACCTCTGACCAAGGTATTCCACTCTTCCTCTACTGCTGCAATCTTTATTAGTAAATCATCTTTATCAACTTTAGGTTCATGAATCTTTGCATCTTCATGCTCTACCTCTTCTTTTGTATCACATGCATGATACTCCACTATAACTTCTTTCTTTTCCACATCCAAAGAATTGTCATAATCTCTTTGAATCACTCTTCTTTTTTTTAGCTCTACTTCTAATTTAGCCACTTGCTTCTTCAAATCCAGTATCACAACTCTTGCCTTTTTTTAATATCTCTCTCTAATTTTCTCAAGTCTACAAATTCTAAGAATTCATCCAATCAAAAAAATCATCTTTTTCTTTCTCTTCTCCATACCCGCATCCCCTTAAGGAAAACTTCACCTAACCTAAGGTCCTGGTGCAAACTGCCTCACATTCGGCAATTTGTCTACACACTCAAGAACTCTTGTTCTGATACCACTGATGCAGGATGATCCCCTTTATACCACAAACATATAATAGAAATAGAGAAACAACAACAATATGCAAGAACAAAAAATTGGCTTCTTATTATCTCCACAAATGTGGAATTACAAACTTTTAAAATTACAATATGCAAAGCCACATGGGCATTCCCTTACACTATTCTGTAGGGAAAGCCTTTAAATCATTACCCAAATCTACCAAAAACTACCCTACACAACACTACGGACCTTCTTTATATAGGCAATTTCCACCGCCCGAGAAGGTTCCAAAAATTTAGCCCTTAGGGCCGACCAAACTTAGAATTATTTTATTTTACAATTTATTACATCAAAGTCGGCTCAAAATGAATTTTGAAACCCAAACAAAAATTTTGAAAGAAAATTATTTTCTACCATTTCAGGTGACCCAACTTCCGAAGACCATAAGTCATCGCCAGTTGACCCAATTGACTGTTATAACCCCATTCTGGAAATGCCACAAAGTGCTCTATAGGCTTGGTCTATGCAAAGTGCCTGCCACCCAAATTTTTGACCTCATTCGAGGCCTTTATAGCCTTCAAAACTAAGTTCAAAGTTTCTATACCCTGCTACTAATATCGAAAATCTTCAATATTTTCAAAACTAGACTTGATCTAGCCATGAAACTTTACCGGCAGGCTGATACGACTGAGATGAACCTCCACATGTGAAATCAGAACATTTCAAGATCGTATGACCAACTTACTAAAAATAGAAAGTTTCCATAAATAGAAACCCTATACAAGATAGCCCTTATTGAATTAAAAAATAGAAATATTTTTTTGGGTGATGCAAGATTGTTCTTACACCCAGGATGCTCCTGCATCAAATTCTCACTAACATAAGGTCTCATGACTGTGGTATCACTTCATGTTGATCATGCCACATTTTTTTATGAATTTCTACTCATGGTTAGGGATGTCTTCTTTTGCTTAATGAATCTATTTATAAGCTAACTAACTACCCTTGCATTCCACTTGTACTTAAGATTAACCTTGTCATATTTTCTTAAGTCTTTTATATATTCACAAGACTGCTCTAACGCATATGAAGACTGTCATCTATGCTTCTTTTAATGACTTGCCTCAAAAAAAATTGAAAGTCTTATGATTGTTTATAATAACTTCTATCACAAGATTAATGGAGATTGAAAATGATAAATTCAGTATTTCATTGTGACAATATGTATGTTCCTTTTTGTGAAAATTATAATCAATGAATGGGAATACAAAATAATGCTCCCATAGAGTTAAATCTGTCATGTAAATATCCACAATTAAAGCCTTTAGTTACATTTTGTACTACATTAAAGCGAGCTATGGGAAGACCACCTAAGAGTAAGTTAGGAAATTGATGTGAGAATCATAAATGAAAGAAGGATTTGCGACAAATATACCTTAAAGTAATGTTAATTAGGACACATATACCAAGGTGGCATACCAGGGTCACTAATAGATCCTTGGATGAAGATGAGAACAACATGACCAACCAAGGTCATTTGATATTGTAATGGACCTTAAAGGTCTTCTAATAATGTTTTGTAATGTTTTAAGTCCTTTGTGAAGAACCATGCTTTGTAAGCCATTAAATGGAATTAATTAGGGATAAGGGTACCTAGGGGTCTCTAGGGAAGAACAAGTTTATCCTAGGTTAGTAGGCTTTGAACAATGACCTATAAAGGTCCATAATAATTGTAAATGGCCAATAGAGCCTTAAGTTTGATGTTAAAAGAACTTAGAGTGCTAAAGTTGGATAAAACTTGGATAAAACTTTAAAAGGTTCAAGGAAATACTATAAATTCCTTAGAGGAATAATGTTGTCGAAGTTGACAACTTGTTGTCAACTAGACAACCAAACTTAATAAGTAACTAACTATCAATAGACTCTTCCAGTTAGTTGGTGGTTACAATCGGCCTTGAAGAGGCTTATTTGTGGTGGGATGCATGTGTTAGAGGTAGAGAAGAGGGAGGACCAAGTTAATGATCAATTCCAGAATAAAAATGAAGGTAAACTATTTTCAAGTAATGAAAATGTAGATTCATTAGTAATCTACCAGTCACTACTCATGAGGGTACAATCTGACTATTCTTTTGAAAAACATTTTTTTTATTATTGATATGGATCCAAGTGATTGCTAGGGTATGGTGTTGCATGTCATTGGAGTGATGAATAGTTTTTTGTAGGTTTGAAAGCATTTTTCGGTCCTCTAGACGTAACTATCCTTATACAATTAGGGTATACACCAGTCAGATTAGATAGATGCAAAGATTGGATTTAAGATTGTTTCCTTTTTGTACATAATGAGTATGTTAGAATGGTTGTTTTTTATCAAGTTGAATCCATTCATGAGTGTCTAAGGGTGTAGAGGAAGTTGGTGTGTTGAAACACAACCAACAGTTATTGTTCCCACACAGTGCACCAATGAAATACCATGAGGATAGGGTAATGAGATAGTACTTAATGTTTTCCATGAATGGAAGGGAGTTGTGAAGGATGGATTGTCATTATGTTATGTGTTTCAAATGTTTTTGAATAAAGGGTAGATAGTGAAGTGGAAGAACATTCTCAGATTGCTTAGACAACCCAGTTTAAGGGTCACTAGAATATGTCATCAATGATGATAGCATTCATTACAGTTGTAGGAACTCTTGTAATTGCCCAAATGCTATTTCATACTTCTCTTATATAATACTATATACCACTACTATTATGCCATTCTTTTAAATGAGAATTAATGAATGGAAAAATCAAGGATTAAACTATCTTAGTAGCAAATATGGTGATACCTTAGGCATTTAATACATGTTACCTTTGAAATTATGTGTAGTGATTTTGCATAATAAAACTTTATATGGTTTTTATTGAAGAGTCATACTTATTCCTTTTTTATTCTTTCTTGGGTCATCTGCACTTTGATATAGCTCTCAGCCTATACCATTCACATTTTATTTTTTTGTCAAGCACATTTGATATATTGAGCTTGTCAACCCACTAGGCATGCTCTTGGGTCTCAGATTATACATTTGATATAGCCATTGTACAGAGAAAAGGGAAGTTTATACATATGTAAGGCTTCTAAAAACCAATACATTTTCAAGAACTTTGACAATCTGTACCATAATCATGTACTCTCTACAAGGCACTATCTCCTCAACTATTACTCATCAGGTGAAATGAGTAGTTTCTTATTTTGATTTTCATAAGATTTAGAGAAATTGCCAATGGTTCCCATGATGTTTAACAACTTGTAGGGAAAATGAAAGTGTAACTGTAGGATTTCTATGGAGTTGTCTCTTACATGTATTTGATTGTATCCTAGAGAAATTTAGAGTTGTTAAAAAGATGAAGTCATACTTGAGCTTATCTTCCATATATGAAATCTATCATAGGGGTAAAGATATGTATATCTGTATTAATGAGTACATTCTCATGAAGGTCAGTTATGTCCACCATCATTTTTTCAATTTTTAACAATTCTCTCTTGTATTTTTTCCCATGTAACACTTTAGAAAAGAATGTACAAACCACTCTACTTCCCTAGGCATGTGATAAATTGCAATTCTGTAGTTTTTAATCTGACTATTGCAGCCAGGGTTAATGTACTTATAATGTAGCACATTATGCTTATGGGTGTTTACTTGTCTAGATAAATTTTACAAATACATGGGAGTATGGATTCTCTTTTATGATTGGTGTAATAGATACTTATGGAATCATTTTACCTATGTAGGTTGCAACTCCCAAAGAAAGGCCATTTGGAAGCTTTAGAGAAAATAGTTCATACTTGGTATGGAATCACCTCCACTACAATGCCAAATTATGAAGTGTTATTATCTTCAATTGCAATTTTATTTTGCAAAAATATATTGTATATCTTTACAGACTAGACAATGTGACTGTACAACTCTAGAATATATTCTCTATAATCTCTAATTACAAACTAAAGTGTAAATTGAAGTAAAGTCTTACTTGGATAAAATTCCAACCCTTGTCTACTAATTACAATACTTACCTTTCTAGTTCACGTAACTTCCCTAGCGATTTGTTAGAACTAAAATAAATTTGTTATATGCTAGTTGGCCAACTATGCCTAGTCAGCCAACTAGGAGACATGTCTTTTGGGAGGTAAAGACTGATATAAATGAAAGATGAAACTCTTCATCCAATTAAAAAAAAAAATTCAACATAAACATTTGTGAATTATATCCAGATAGTAGCAGCCTATATGTAGGAAGCAATGAATTAGATGTAATTGCTTCAACTTCACATTCTTGATTTACTTCAACATCAAGAATAATATCCACAGATTCAATAGTCTAGTGAGGAGATTTGTGTAACTCCCAAAATAATAATAACTCCCAAAATACTTGTCCTTTTGAATATTTCATGGTCTAGTAAGCATGATTTGTGTTTGTATTTGTAAATCTTGTATAATCTTATAATATTTTATTTTATTTTATTATATGCAAGATACTATGAATGTTTGTATGTTTACATTTTGTATATTTATAGCCTGTGAAGAAAGTCCAAACCTAGAAATATGAGCCCAAAACAAAATAATGAGACAATTACTAGATTGTGGTCTCAGTTCCAAAGAAAAGATGTTTATAAATGTAAGTGTCCTTGCAAAATGTGTAAGGGCTTAAAGAATCGAAGAATTCTAATCAAAACAACCCAGAGTCATTGTAGGAAATATGGTCACATTGAAGGGGGGCACGATTTTTGTTGATTGGTGAATTTGGATTTCCAATTGGAGGAACATGGAGGTGTGAATATCCAAGCTGACAATAATGCTCCCATGGAAGAAGATGATCCTATTGCAGAGAACACAATTGAAGACGATGGTATTGGCGTAGCTGATAATGTGCCAGAGGACATGATTGAAGAAGATTGTATTGGTGTAGCTAATCAAGATGATCATGATGATGGTACTAATGCATCTGATAATGATGATGAAGATGGTCTTGATATAGCTATACTTGAGAAGGCATATGAACCCCTATACCAAGGCTCCCAAACAACTCTTCTCTCCGCTATAGTTTTTTGGTGAACTTGAAGATTATCAATGATTTATCCAACGTAGCAATGTCACATATGCTAAGGTATGCCATTTTCATCATCTTCAGTGTTAGCATACCATTACGATTCATTATATTAACAATTAATATTTGTTGTTGTAGGTTGATAGATGAGTTTTTGTTACCATCAAACATTCTTCCTTGTTCGTACCAAGAATTATCTACCATTATGAATCAAATTGGAATGAAGTATCAGATAATACATGCATGTCCCAATGATCACATTCTATATCATAAATAAAATGAATTTGCAATAGAATGCCCTGATTGTCATATTCATAGATATCAGTCAGATCAAATAACAAAAAAGGTGTCTCACAAGACTCTTCGGTACATTTCCATTATTCCACATCTTCAATGATTGCTCAGGTGCACTAGCTTGCACAATTTATGGATTACCATGCACGCAATAGAAGTCAAGATGACATTATGCGAATGCCTACGAATGGTTCTACATTTAAAGACATAGAAAAAACATGGCCATAGTTTAAAGAAGATCCTCGTAATCTCAAGATTTTAGTGGCAGCGGATGGTGTCAATCCATTTGAAGATATGAGATCTGTTTACTTAGTGTGGCCTATTTTTGTTATTAACAATAACATTCCTCCTTTGATGTCCATAAAGAGGGAGCACATAATGTTGTCAATGATTGTACTAGCTATTTTTTCATTTAATAGTTATGTAAATTAATTTATAAACACCGCATCAAGATGGTCATAATAATTATGTAATGTTTTTGTTCATTCAACTAGGTAAGTACCAAGTTAAATATATGAATGTGTATATTGAGCCCCTTATTGATGAGTTGTTGATTTTATGAAATGGGGTCACTATGTATGACATCTCTAGACCAATAGGACAAAGAAAATTTCAATTCCATGCAATACTTTTATGGGCAATACATGATGCCCCCAGGCTAACTCATTTTTGTGGTATGTTATATATTCATGTTAAGGTCACATATTTTTGGTATGTTTAAGTTGCGCATGATAATTGTACATGATCCAATTGTACGATATCTTTTAGGTCTTTCGACAAAGAGTAAATTCACATGTCCAGTTTGTGATTCAAAGATGAAATCTCATCATTCAAGAAGTTTAGGAAAGCAGGTGTTCGATGAGTTTAGACACTTTCTCCACAATAATCATAAGTATTGAACTATCAAAAAACATCTTTTTAATGGGAAAGAAGAGACAACATCAAGGCCATGAAGAATGACACCTCGTCTATGGAAGTTGGAATAAAATAGACTAAATCGCCAAGGTAATGTCATTCCATTTGATGATTTTTATTTGAAATTTATATTTTGATATTTTATTTTTTTTACCAATGATGTTATTGATGCTCATGAAGGTTGCCAAGGCATCAATGACCAACTTCCTAGAGGAATAAAAAGTTATCCTAGTCAATTTAGTAGGTTGCCATACTACAAGGATCTCCCAATCGTGCATTTGTTTGATGCTCTACATATTTGAAAGAATGTAACAAAGATACTATGGAAAATATTGGATGGAAGGCATGACAAAGAAAAAATTGCCAAAATTTATATTGATATCCATGAATCCAATCATGCACTAAAAAATTTCATTGAATCAAATAGCAATGGAGACCGCATAAATACGAGTTCCCTTCCTTGGTTATTAACTGAGTAGCAAAGTGATGCATTAAAAGAAGTCATACAAAAAACAAAATTTCCAACAGGATTTGCTACAAATATAAGTAATCTTGTATCAAAGAAAGGTGATTTTGGGCCAGGGTTGAAAACACATGATTGGCATACCTTCATCAAGGTAAGTCATGTTCTCTATTTAAAATATATTTGTAAAATTGCATGTACTTTTTATCGTATTATTTTATGATATATTAAAAAAATCATTTTTTAATCATTGTAGTACGTCCTACCTCTATCCCTCCCATACCAGTTTGAAAACAATGTTAAACAAGTTATATAAGATCTTGGAGAATACATGAGGTTAGAAGTGTTATTTCTTAGACTTGTACAGATATTATATTTATGACTTGCTTTACTTTTTATGTAATTGTATATTTTTATCTAAAATATTGTTTATATGTTCTTGCAAGTTGAATCTCTTTTAAGTGGTTATCATCTAAAGAAATTGATTAAAAAGATATAAAATATTAGAAGAGAAAAATTCCGCACCTTCTGTGTGAAATGCAAAAGTGTTTACCTCCAACTTTTTTCAATGCTCAAGAACACTACCTCATACATCAAGTTGAGGAGATTGAATTGTGTGGACCTGTACAAACTAGGTCAATGTGGATGGTTGAGAGGCACTTGAAATTTATGAAGGGCTTAGTTTGAAAAAGAGTACATCCTGAGGGTTCTATGGTGGAAGGATATATGGTATACCAGACCATGGTGTACATTAGTGAATATCTTCCCAAGTTTACAGTAAATATCCATGTAGATTGCATTTGGGATCCCAACTCTATTAACAAATTCGAAGGGGAGTATTGATGGGGAAAGGTAGATTGAGGAAAGTGAGAGGTAATTATATGATGTTATTGTAGTTTATTAATTCTTATAGATCTTCAATATAAGTTGTTTCTAAGCGGTCTATTTGTTTTCTTTACAGTTGGTCGTGAGTGGGATGCCCTACATTTGTATATTACAAATAATCTTGATTGGATGACTGTATGGATTCAAAAATCTCAAGAAAATGGTCACTCATTAACATGGGATGGTGTTGCATCATTGGTTAAAGAAGCTCATCATAATGGAGATCCCAATGTTACACCAATATTACTTGATCTAGCATATGGTTTAAGAGGTTGAAAGGTACGTATAAGTTTACTAACCATGACACATAAGTTTAATATCAACTCATAGGTCGATGCAACTAATCTTGACATGTTTGAATAATTACAGATCAAACACCACAAAGCTATGTACTACCATGGTCATAAATTTTGCATAAAAGTTAGATGACAGGAAGAAAACTTATGATTCTAGGATAAATGCATTCTTCGAGGTCACTAATATTTCATCTAGAAATAACATAAATCCTCAACAATTTGAAAAATATATACTATGAAATTTTGAATGATATACTTGAGTGCGACTTTAATTCATTCAAATTAGTTCTATTTGTTGTCAAATGGTATAGGCTACAACTGTATCAAAATGATCCTGATAGGACTATTATTGAACATGATAGTAGATTTACAATGATTAATACAAGGTCATTTGAGCCAGTTGGAGATGAGCCCTATGTTCTTCCAAGCCAATGTGAGCTAGTGTTTTACTTTGCTGTTCCACATAAACCGGGTTGCTCATCTATTGTTAGACATGATCCAAGAGGAAGGCTAGTAAATTATAATGTGATGGAAGAAGAAGATACTGAAGAATCAGAAGATGAAGTAAATGATGATCATGGATGATTGTTACACAATGAAGAAGAAGAAGAAGAAAATAATGATGATTTCGGTGATGCTGATGATGATGGTGACAATCATGATCATGGTGATGAAGATGGTGTTGATCAAGGTGATGATGGTCATGATGATGATAATGATAGTAGTCGTGATGATGATGATAGTCATGATGATGACATGGATGAGGAGGATGATCAATAACATGATCAATGAAATGTATGTCAAGGTATGATCAATGTCATGTATGAGGAATTGATTTATTCATAGAAATTTGAATTAAGTTATTATGTGTTGAACTCTATAGTCATGGATTATATTTTGCATCATGTAAATTTTGTCTTCTATGTAATTTGTAGCTTACATATTATGTAATTTTTGGCTAACTTAAGATAAATGATTTACATATATAGGAAATTTAACACCTTTGACATGGATCAACAAGTATAATTCATTATTTGGTTTCCTTCTCTTTAGTTAGAAAAATATATAGATCCTACTATGTCTCTCATTTGATGGATTGGAGGTATCACCAAATAGGTATTTGTTTGATCTATCTTCCTCAAATGAGGAAAATGCGGGAATAGAAGACAAAAGTGAGACATCTAGTAGTCTAAAATAGGGAGATCAACTAGAGGTCAAAAGATTAGAAGACAATTTGATAAACAAATGCAATTTTTCCTTGCTGAGGGGGGGTCATGTTCTTATGATAATGAGACCAAAGGTGACATGAAGGTTCCCTTAAGGTACACACATCTTCAGAAAGAATGGGTACCCAAGGAACTACCTCTAGTTAACACTAATTTTTTTGTTAACAAAAAGATATATCGCATAGCTCCATCTTCAGTACATGGTTTGGGCTTACTTTCCATGGATGGCATAAAGGTTAGTTATAATCAAGTTGTTGAATTGATGGAGCATGTAGGACCTTGTTACAATTACAATAATTAGATGCGGATTGTGCAATATAAAAAAAGTATATGTAGGTATGCATTGTCAGCAAATTATATACAATGCAAAGAAAATGATCAAACTAAAAGGCTCACTATGTATATTGATGGAAGGCCAAAAGAAATAGGGAATATTGTAGGTTTTATAAATAGTTCTCAACCTGTGTCAACTAATAAGTGACCGAATTGTATATTCGAGGCATACAAGGGAAATCGTGTATTTGTATGTGAGATAAAATCAATAAGTGTAGGGGAAGAGCTTATGATAGAATACAATTTGAATCGTGTAGATACAAAAAATTTCCTATCATGGGACTAGTAAGTATAACATTTAAACCAATTGCCTCCAATTAATATTGACTCCAATGTACAATCTACTATTTTATTAATAATTTTTTTTGGTAAGTTTATTAATTTCATTTCGCTTCTGATTGCTAAGAATTACTAATCTTTGTCATAGGGCAACATGTATCCACCTCAAGATATAGGCGGGGATTTTCCTCATAGTACAACTTCTTCATCAAAGGTAAACCTTAATTAGTGTAATTCTACAAATTATATAGAAACAAATGTCATATTACTATGTTATTTTCTTTATGGCTTTGGAGTTATTTTGATAGAATTTTACTGATATTGATGTCACAACTTGATACTTATTGATAGAGAAAAGAAAAAATGGAAGCAGATCAATTATGATCTGAAGTTGAGGCGACATTTATAGATGACATTAAATCTAACTCTAACCATGTATTCATGGCTACTCAAATTAAAAAGTAAATATGGTAAAGAAATTCTTAACCTTATAATAGAACCAAACAAATTCGAGAAGACAGAGGAACTCAAAGAAGAATTGATACGTAGAGTCAATTGTATTAATGTAAGCAGTAATTAATCTTAAGCAATAATTAAAATTCAGTAGATGTTTATATTTTATACTATCTTATGGATCATGATCTAAAATATGATGTGTTCTTCTTATAGTATTTTTTGACACCTGTGAATCATGGTCAATATGGTGAGGGTCGTAGTGCTGCACAACCTTCATGTAAATAATCCTTAAACCTTTAACCATTCATTTAACCTTTGTATGCATTATTGACTCAAATTATGTTTGGGATGCTTCTAGTACCCCATTTAATCTTTATCCATTGTGATGTCTTTGCTAACAATGTATTATTTAGCTCATGATGAAGTGTAGACACCTCCTTCGATCAACATTCTTCTATCAATGGCTACATTGTACGCAACAAGGTTCTTGTAGACATCTTCCAGATGTACCATCTACAACTGGTAAAACCTTATTTTTCTATATTTTGTTATGTGTTAATCATGCATTAATTATTTTCTTGTGTGAATTTTATACACTGCATGGACCTATTTTGTGCATTAATAGATACACCTCCACCTGGTACAAGAATAGATCAGACCAGTACTAGTGAAGATCAACCATTTCCTGGATCAGCCTATGTTACTAGTACTGGTTCATTTGCGGGGACATTGTTGTTGAACAAGAACAATATGTTTTCATTAAAATTACCAAAGCTTCTAGGTGCTTTAAAATTTTTATTATTTATAGTGTAATTGTAGTTTACTTATAGATAACTCATTTTGGACTGATAATCCCGTGATATTTTTTTAGGAAATGATGTTTTTTATGATCATCTTTTTGAAATGAAATTGAAGCTATTTGGGCCCACCATACATAAAAGGTACGTAGCTTCATAATATTGTTACAATATTTTTATTATCTTCCATTTATTGTACTATATTAAAGTTATGATATCTAACAATTTTTTTTTTCAAAAAAAGGTGGAATGAATAGGATGCTAACTTAAAAAATCAGCTCATTAAATCTTTAGAGGACCTCTTTGGATATAAAACTTTTGACAGAGTCATGATTCTTAAAAGAGCATCCAAACATATAAAGACTGTGAGGTACCAATATAGAAGGTCTTTAAAGGATAACCCAAAGTACGAGTGTCCTCCTATGATTCCACCGATGGAGTGGAATGAAATAATGGAAGATGCAAAAGAGAAAAGGCTAAAGGGTAGTGGAATTCAACCAAAAGATGACAAAAGAAGGTATGTCATGATAGTATTAAGTAGAATGTAATCATGCACTAATTAGTGATCTTTGTAAATATATAATCTAACATGTTTCAAACTTTTCATAGACTGCAAGACACATCAAAAGCCACACAAGCGAGATTAACAAAGGTTGGCCAAGACAAACTTGGCTCTGGTGGCTATATGAAACTTCACTCTCGACTTGTAAGTAGCGGCATTGGAATTTCATATCAAATTTTTATATATAAGGTTGCAAATAATTTTGTTTAATCAAATCATACATGTAAAAGTGATGATATTAAACAAAAAATACAGGGCACAAAATTCAATGTAAAGCCCATAGATGAAGATAAAAGAATAGCCTTGAAGGAAGGCTATAAAGTCATGGCTGCATGCCTGCACCAACAATCCCAAAGCCATAACAAAGAATCTGCTGCACTAGATGAGACACAGGTAAATTGGTCAAATGAAAAGTAAATCAAATTGAATAGTTAATTTCGAACATGAATTGACTATTTCATGATAACAATGCGCATGACATTTCACTACAACCTTCAAATCCTACAACAGAACCTAGGCTTGACAAAGACCATGATGTGCATCATAGTGGTGGAGGTATTAATTTTCTATTGGAAATAAATTATGTAATTATTAATAGAATTTAACATCTTTAATTGCAATTGGCTGTGTAACCTTTTTTTTAATATTTTAGAGCATGTTGAGCATGTTGAGCATGTTGAGGTGGTTGAAGATCAAAATTTTACTATACATGATGATGTGGCATTGTAAGTTAAATAAAAATGCATGTTATGTTCTACTGGTTAATGAAATACATGTAACAGTAAAAAAAAGTATGCGAATTTAACCCATTTACTTGTTATTGTAGCAGACCCCCCTTTAGTGCATCAGTCTCATCCTTGTTGAGACATGAGGAAGCATCATAATTTGAGATCACAACCAAAAGAGGAGGAAGATAATATTGATGCCCCTCTTAGCCTTTACCTTAATAAGAAATCTAAGAAAAACCCAAAAAAGAAATGATTTGTTAAAAATGCTCTTTGATAAAACTTGTTTGATTAACTTTGTTGGATAATGAAAGAATGTTGTTTTAAGTAATTAGTTGTGAATGTTGTGTATTAATATTGAATTATATGTCATGTTAATGAATATTTTTATGTGTTAATGAATTCTTGATTAGTGTTGCATATTAATGAATGTTATGTGATTGTATTGATTGAATGTTATAGTTCATAAATGGATGAATGAAGTGTGTAATTAGATGTTAATGGGGAATTTAGATTGATGTTAGGGGGAGGGGAGGTTAGGCCAGATGAGCTTCCACCTTCACATGGTTGGCGTTGTTAAGTAGAGAATATTAAAGTATTCTCAAAACCAAGTGAAGCTCAAACTAACATACCTTCATTATTTAATCAATTTCATTCATTCTAGGTCTTTTCTCATAAGTGCATTTTGAATGTGTCATTGTTAGGAAACTATCAAATAAAAAATTAGAAGGACCAATAGTCAACCTATCATTGTCATTGTCTGGCATGATTCGGCTTCATTTTGTGTAAGTATTCTCATATTGAATGGGTCAACCTCTCTTGGCCTAATGTGGATTATTTCATTGGTTTGTGTTTTTTAGTAGGTGAAGTGTTAAATCAATTCCTATCTTCTATTCTTAATTCGTTCAAACTGCAGGAGGGCCTGACAGATATACTCAACATAGAATTGACTGCTAGTCTGGGCAATTGAACACACTGAATCTTTGGCTTGAGAGAAAGAGTTGGGTAATGTTATTTTTGGAGACCTGTGTCATTATCCTCAGTGGCCTCTTTTTTTTTAATAGGTTATTATAGATAATGTCTTCGATGAAGGAATTGATATACCACATGTAAACCAAAATCCATGCTTAATGCCATTTTTTGCAGTTCCTGAGTCATGTTGTTCCAAGCTATGCTGAATGAAAGGGATTTATTTGTAGCTATTCTATTTCTAGCATCATGCATCAATCTGTAAAATGGGTCACACTAGAAGAAAGCCATAATTTACAAAGAATACAACTGCTTAGATATCAGTTGGATCTATAAGTAGCATAAATATTCTATAGCTAATAGCCTAATACACCCACGTTAATAAATCTACTTATTGTCCCCTTAGGATTTACTTAAGAAAATAGTCCTTATGTGCTCAAAAATTAGTTGTTTTAGTGCTGCAATTGTAGATGATTGTATGCATGAATTCAATGACAAGAATTGAAAATTAAGAAATAGAGCAATAACACAAGATAGTACTGTAGAGAAGCACGATGTGGTAAAAAATCTTGCACAGCAAGGCTGTACCTTCCTTTGACACTATCTCCTTGTGAAGTTACAAGCTTATTGCCCTTCCCAGCCCTTCAAGGACACCAATTAACAATAGCAACATAGTAACACTTATATAACAACTCTATAACTTGGGGAGTTAACACTCTCTACTACACTCAACTCACCAACAGTCCTTTCCACTACCAAACCTATTACATATACAAGAAGTACACAAAAGTCAACAAAGACAACACACATAAAACTAAAATGCCAAGAGCCTTTGCAAACACTGAATTCTAAATGCTTCAGTGTTTTAGAATACTATGTCTTATGTTTGGCTCTTTACTAGATTTATTGAATAAAAACTAGAAATAAAGAGGTTCCTATTGGGAAACTAAGAACATCCTCCTTAGAGCAGTGAGTAAAGCCTTATGAATGCCCTTTATACAATAAAATCAAAGCATAATGTCATAGTGATGACTTGGTTAAAATTCCATGCTGACATAAAGTCATAAGGATGGATACCTTGAATGACAGGTACTCAATAATAATGGTGTGTACAATGGAAAGCCAATTTTTATAATTTAATAGTTACTAACAAATGTTTTTTATAGTATTAACGAGTAAAAAAATTTCTCGACAGTATTATCCATTGATAAGTAGGAAATATTTTCCATAGCAAGTCAAATTATGATATTGCTATTAGGATTCAACTATGTATTTTTCCAGTCAAACTCATTGACCCATGTTTCATGAGTAGTGATTCACAAGAACTCAACTCTCATGAGAGATGGGTTTTTTTTGAATCACTGTTGAAACATGGGTCAATGAGCTTGATTCAAGAACTACACAGTTGGATCCTAATAGCAATATCTTAATATTGTCTGTTCTAGTCATATATAGTGGTTGGTGACTCTTCAGGTGCTCTTTCAATGTCTGATGAAGTTTGTGGTTTACTTGTTAGATGTTGTGAGGGATGTATTCTTATTGCAATATCTTAGGATTGGGCCTACATTTTTGTTATCAGTCTGCCATATTTTTATTTATTTCTTTTTTTTGTGGGTAGTTCTTTTGGTATCTCCTCATATTGCTAAATTTTTCTAGTTGTACTTTCTAAACACAAAACTATTTTGTGCACACTAGTGGAAATCAATATATTCATTGTGTTGATTTTGTTACTGTTGCCCAAAAATTCCCTGTCATTCATTTTTGGCCATAGTCCTATTTCCCAATGAAATGATCAAAGGTCAAAAACCCTCTGTGTTTTCTGCCTTTTAGTATCGAGAGTCCAGTGTGTTTTATGCTCAAGTGTCAAAAAATCAGTGTGTTTTCGACCTCCTCCTGCAGGCTCAGGATGTTTTCTATTTTTTTCTCTGAAGCTTGGTGTGTTTTCGACCTCCCCACTCTAAAAGTTTAGTGTGTTTTCAGCCTTCACTCAAAAACCCTCTATGTTTTTGACGCATCCTATGTTTTTGACCCTAAGCGCGCAACTCCGACAAGTGGGTCCTAGTTTCTCAAGGCCGTGCCAGTGTGGAAGATTTGATGGTGGTCGTATGATCTCATGGGATCTTCTGACCCCATGAGATCATGCGCCCATCATTAGATTAGAATCTTAGCAGGGATTGGTGGTCAGCTCCATCTGGCGGTCAGTGGCTAGAATCTTATAGTTAGTTGCATGATCACATGGGCTCTTCCGAGGCCATGCAGCCATGTGACAAACTGCCAATGGACTTCAAGCGGTCAGTGGGGCCTAAGGTTTCTACATTGGTGCAAGTGTGATGAAGATCTATGATGGTCGCATGATCACATGGGATCTTTCGATCCCATGCGATCATGCGACAACCGTTCGATGGACATCTCAATGGGTGGTGGGTCCATGTCAGGAAGGTGCTGAGGTGTTTGCTGATGTAGTGGCTGGGACGAATAGAGGGATGACATGTGGTAGTTCTGGGCTTGGGGTTGGAAAGCTTTGCGTGGTTGCATAGTTGGAGGTGGGCCTGATTCTAGGTTCGATCAGAGAATCTCGCAATGAAAAGAAGAATTTTATCTCTATCTGGTGATTACGAGACTTCCTTTAGTCGGGTAATCTCCTGACAAAAGGGAATATGCCAAAGGTCTTACGAGACTCAGAAACTACCGTCGGATAAAGAAAGGATCAATGGTTTTCATGTGGTCACTAGATGTAACCGAGGTTAAGGAAAGGGGCAAGTGACTTGGCGACAAGGGGAATTTAAAACCTAAGGTAAACTTGGGGTTAGGATTGCGTGAACATCTAAAGCTTGTCGCATGATCTCATGCGGCCTCTTAGCCGCATGCGATCATGCAACAAGCCCCTAGCGGTCAACAAGGCTTTGGTGGGCTTGCGGTTTGGTGACGTGTCTAGTCTATAGTGGGTGGCTCGCGGTCAGCAAAGGTGACATGGGCCCCATAGATTCAAAATCTATGGTGGTCCTATGTTCGCATGGGATCTTTTGATCCCATGTGATCATGTGACCATCATTGGATTCTCTGTTGTTTTCGATGGGGTTTTTCATGTGTCCAGCCCATGCCATTTTTGGTTGGTCCACATGGCAAGTTTGATAGGTGGCAGATTTTGTGGGCTCGAGGTGTCATTTGTGGGGAAGAGCAACAGATTCTCAAGGTTGTCGCATGATCGCATGAGGCTTTTTTAGCTCATGCGATCATGTGACCAGTGTTATTTTTAAAGCGGAGCAGGCTTCTAGACTTGGCAAAGAGTGCGGTTGCATGGTTAACTTGTTTTGCGTGGTCACCAAATAGAGCCTGAGGTTAAGAAAGGTTAATGCGAGTTGACGACTGAAGGGAGAGTGAGCCCAAGCATTTGTGTCAAGCGGTGGCATGTTTTCTCAAGGTTGTTGCATGATCGCATGAGGCTTTTTTAGCTCATGCGATCATCTGACCATGGTTTTTTTAAGCAGTGTGACCATTTTTTTTTTCGCGAGGTTTCTTCTACAAAGTTGATTGCAAGGTGTGGGTAGCTGAAGGAATTGATGACTTTGGAGGCGGTCATAGTTGGGAGAATTTGTAGAGGATTTTTAGGTCACCATTTTGGGTCCTTTTAGGTATCTAATTAGATTTTGAGCATTCATGGCTGAGTGGGTTTGCAGAGGTTGTCAGGTCAAGGTATTTTGTCTATAGGCATGATTAGTACAGAGATGGGCACGCAAAGAAAAAGATATCTGATCTATTGAGATATTTTGAAGATGAACATTTATGATCAGAAGCAGCTACTAGGGTTGATTATTTTATGCATATTTCTGTACCCTGGTTAACTTTTGACTCCTGCCTGTGTGCAGTAGAGGTGTATATAATGTTTTTTGGAGCTTGTAGTTCTTAGAGTTCACATTTTGTAAAAAGAGAAAGTCTTTTCTTGGAGAACTATCTATAGCATTTCTGCTCTCTGGTTTTTCACATCTTGTAAGTTCTCATTGATAATATAGATATTAAAAAGCATTCTGTGATGTTTCTCCTGTCCTTATGCTTTTCTTGTGTGGATTATCTCTTATTGGATTAAGGTCTATGAATGCTTTTCAATGGTACTTAGTTTTCCTGATCCCCTTTACTTTCAGCTTATTTGTGCACTACAATGTTTGATCTGATCTGAGTGAGGTTGTGGGTATTCTTTAGCCCCTATCATTCTATCTCATTCTTGTGCCCTTTTACTGAAGAGAATGTCTGCTTGTAGGTCATAATTTGTGTCTAGTTTTTAGGCCCTCTTATGAAATACTTATGCAAGCCTATTCAGTAAGTTGTGATCTCCTAGACCTAAGTCTGTCACTGGTTGCATTCCTCTATACTGAGATCCAAACCCCTAGTTTTGGTGCATCACCTAGTAGGTAGATTTGCTTTCAGTTATTTCCATTTTATGCACTCCTTCTATCCCTTTCCCTCAAAAGTTTACTTTTCATGTTAAGAAGCAAATCAAGGTGATTATCCAAGAGGAACCAGCCTAGAATCTAGAGGTCTCATCTCAGTTAGCAAAAGGTCCCACAACTTTGAGATGATTCCCATGTTATACTGGATTATCAAGACCAAGAGAGCTTGAGATCATAGGTGCAAATTCAGTGTATAACATTTTTGGCATGCTCAGTGGGACCAAGAAGTCATAGTTTTCATAATTCTTGCTGGTTCTGATATGCATCCAGCAAGTTACAGACCTTTGGGAGGTTATTATTTGGCATATCTGGTGACTCTAGACTCACATCCACTAGTTGCAAGGAGATTCAATACCTAGGATGGATTACCATCCTTCTTTTCATGAGGGTATCCCTTCATTTCATGGAGGCCAGCAACAGTCATCTCATGCTTGCCCCCCACCCACCCAACTTCCAGCATCATGGCAGCAGAATTGCTCATACTAGCAACCTTAAGAGGAGATGCTGTCTTTGAAAGAACATACTCATCATGCCCGGATCCAACAACAACAAGCTTTGGATTAGCAGGATCAAGGTTACAAGAGATATCTGGCAGAACAATACAAAAGAAATGAGGCCATGCTTGCTGAGGGGCTGGAAGCACAAAAGAAACACTATGATGAGGTGTTGAAAACATAGAAAAAGCATATGCAGATATAAGCAAAGGAGCAATTTGATGCTAGGTGGAAGCAGTATGAGGAAGTCATTGCAGGACAACAAAAATGTCATGCAGCCCTTGCAGGTAATCTGGCCACACTGAACAAAGTTTACAAAGAAAATTTAATTAAGGTTAGTGATGCTATGGCTGAAAAAGAGGAAGAATTTCCAAAGAACATTAGCAGCTCAGAAGGACGCTTATGAAGAGCTGGAAGTTCATAAGAATAACTATGAAAGGGTGGTTCAAGACCAAAATTTTTTGATGGAAGCCATGTTTAATAGAGGCGATGAGTTTCAACTTGAAAAGGACCAGGAGTTGGCAGCCCATAAGGAAGAAATACAAAAGCACAAAGCAATAATAGGGCTCTTGATTCTAAAGGGTGCAAATGATAAGGAGACTCATCAGATACAACTTGAGGAAGCTCTTTGTAGAGAAGAGAAAGAGGCTATATCACAGTTATTTGATGAATCTTATAATGTTGCCAGCCAAACCATCGAATTGGAGGCTGATTTATTTGAAGAGCTGCCTTGTTTTGTTGAAGATGACAATGCTTCTAATGTGCCACCCCTCTCAGTTGCTAAAGAACAAAGAGAGGAATGTTCTCCTGAAAAGAAGCCTACTGCTAAGAATGTTGATAAGAGAAATGATATGGAAAAAGAAGCTCCTCTGCATGGATTGGTAGTTGAAGATCCTGACAGCAGTGAAAGGAGCCCCAAGTTCATTCTTTCTAGGGGTTTCCCTTTAAGGTACTTAGCAAGAACAGAGGCCGGCCGTGAAAATTCAGTCATGTTTGTGTCCAAACATGAGTCTTCAAATGAAGCCGAGGCTGAGGGTGAACTTGCAATTCAGAAAAGGCAAACTCAAATCACTTATCTGCCCCTGGATAATGGAGATAAAAATTTGTTGGTGGAGGTGAGTCAATTTGTTTATGTCCTTCAAGAGGTAGTGCATCGGTTCTTCATGCAACTGTGTGTACTTCCTTCCTTGTTAGCTATCCCCCTGCATGAAAAGTGCAAAGCCCTGAGGAGAAAGGGTAGTTATTTCAACATGCCAGTGAATGGCTTTGTTTGACTAGGTTTTTTGTAATTGGTTAGCTTAGGATTAGTTTTTCCTATTTTTCTTCCAGCTTTCTAGTTTAGTTTTTCCCTATTTTCCAAGAAGTGCCCGTGCATAGTTTGTCTTCCCGATTTAGTTTTTGTCTTTAAAAATTTTTGTGCTCAAAAGAAGTGACCCCTATGCCCAATGGATATGTCAAGGCAACTAGTCCAATGTCTAGCAGGCTGACATCCCGTAGAGGTTGCCAAAATGTTGCCCAAAAATTTCCTGTCATTCATTTTTAGCTGCAGTTCGATTTCCCAATGAAATGCTCAAAGGTCAAAAACCCTCTGTGTTTTCTTCCTTTTAGTATCGAGAGTCCAGTGTGTTTTATGCTCAAGTGTCAAAAACTCAGTGTGTTTTCGACCTCCTCCTATAGGCTCAGGATGTTTTCTATCTTTTGCTTCGAAGCTCGGTGTGTTTTCGACCTCCCTGCTCTGAAAGTTTAGCGTGTTTTCGGCCTTCGCTCAAAAACCCTCTGTGTTTTCGACGCATCCTATGTTTTCAACCCTAAGCGCACAACTCCGGCAGGTGGGTCCCAGTTCCTCAAGGTGGTGCCAGTGTAGAAGATCCGATGGTGGTCGCATGATCTCATGGGATCTTTCGACCACATGAGATCACGTGCCCGTCATTAGATTAGAATCTCAGTAGGGATCGGCGGTCAGCTTCATCTGGCGGTCAGTGGCTAGAATCTTACAGTTAGTCACATGATCACATGGGCTCTTTTGAGCCCATGTGGCCATGCGAAAAACTACCAATGGACTTCAAGCGGTCAGTGGGGCCTGAGGTTTCTGCATTGGCACAGGTGTGACCAAGATCTACGATGGTCACATGATTGCATGGGATCTTATGGTCCCATGTGATCATGTGACAACCGTTCGATGGACATCTCAGTGGGTGGTGGGTCCATGTCAGGAAGGTGCCGAGGTGTTTGCTGATGTAGCAGCTGGGATGAATAGAGGGATGACATGTGGTGGTTCTGGGCTTAGGGTTGGCAAGCTTTGCGCGGTTGTGCAGTTGGAGGTGGGCCCGGTTCTAGGTTCAGTTGGGTAATCTCATAATGAAAAGAAGAATTTTCTCTCTATCTGGTGATTACAAGACTTCGTTTAGTCAGGTAATCTCCTGATGAAAGGGAATATGCCAAAGGTCTTACGAGACTTAGCGACTGCCATCGGATAAAACAAGGATCAATGGTTTTTGCATGGTCACTAGATGTAACTGAGGTTAAGGAAAGGGGTAGGTGACTTGGAGACAAGGGGAATTTGAAACCTGAGGTAAACCTAGGGTTAGGATTGCATGAACATCTAAAGCTTGTCGCATGATCTCATGCGGCCTCTTAGCCGCATGCAATCATGTGACAAGCCCCTAGCGGTCAACAAGGCTTCAGCGGGCTTGCGGTTTGGTGACGTGTCTAGTTTGTAGTGGGTGGCTCGCAGTCAGTGAAGGTGACATGGGCCCTGTAGATTCAAAATCTATGGTGGTTGGATGTTCACATAGGATCTTCCAATCCCATGCAATCATGCAACCACCATTGGATTCTCTGCTATTTTTGATAGGGTTTTTTGTGTGTCCAGCCTGTGCCATTTTTAGTTGGTCCACATGGAAAGTTTGACAGGTGGTAGATTTTGTGGGCCTGAGGTGTCATTTATGGTGAAGAGTGATAGATTCTCAAGGTTGTTGCATGATCACATGAGGCTTTTTTAGCTCATGCGATCATGCGACCAGTGCTATTTTTAAAGCGGAGCAGGCTTCTAGACTTGGTAAAGAGCATAGTTGCATGGTTAACTTGTTTTGCGTGGTTGCCAGATAGAGCCTGAGGTTAAGAAAGGTTAATGCGACTTGGCGACTGAAGGGAGAGTGAGCCTGAGCATTTGTGTCAAGTGGTGGCATGTTTTCTCAAGTTTTTCGCATGATTGCATGAGGCTTTTTTAGCTCATGCGATCATGCGACCATGGTTTTTTAAGCAGTGTGACCATTTTTTTTTTCACAGGGTTTCTTCTGCAGAGTTGATTGCAAGGTGTGGTTAGCTGAAGGAATTGATGACTTTGGAGGTGGTTGCAGCTGGGAGAATTTGTAGAGGATTTTTAGGATGCCATTTTGGGTCCTTTCCAGTATCTGATCAGATTTTGAGCATTCATGGCTAAGTGGGTTTGCAGAGGTTGGAAAGTCGAGGTCTTTTGTCTGTAGGCATGATCAGTACAGAGATGGGCATGCAAAGAAAAAGATATCTGATCTGTTGAGATATTTTGAAGATGAACATTTATGATCAGAAGCGGTTGCTAGGGTTTTCTGCTCTCTGGTTTTTCACATCTTGTAAGTTCTCATTGATAATACAGATATTGCAAAGCATTCGGTGATGTTTGTCCTGTCCTTATGCTTTTCTTGTGTGGATTATCTCTTATTGGATTGAGGTCTATGAATTCTTTTCAGTGATACTTAGTTTTCCTGATCCCCTTTACTTTCAGCTTATTTGTGCACTATGGTGTTTGATATGATCTGAGTGAGGTTGTGGGTATTCTTCAGCCCCTGTCATTCTGTCTCATTCTTGTGCCCTTTTGCTGAAGAGAATGTCTGCTTGCAGGGCATAATTTGTGTCTAGTTTTTAGGCCCTCTTATGAAATACTTATGCAAGCCTATTCAGTAAGCTGTGATCTCCTAGACCTAAGTCTGTCACTGGTTCCATTCCTCTATACTGAGATCCAAACCCCTAGTTTCGGTGCATCACCTAGTAGGTAGATTTGCTTTCAGTTATTTCCATTTTATGCACTCCTTCTATCCCTTTCCCTCAAAAGTTTACTTTTCATATTAAGAAGCAAATCAAGGTGATTATCCAAGAGGAACTAGCCTAGAATTTGGAGGTCTCATCTCGGTTAGCAAAAGGTCCCACAACCATGAGATGATTCCCATGTTATACTGGATTATCAAGACCAAGAGAGCTTGAGATCAGAGGTGCAAATTCAGTTTATAATAGTTACACCCTTCATGGCTATAATGTTCAAGTTAAGTATTGATGATCTTTCATTTAATATAGGATTTTTTTAGGTGCTACTTCATTGGTACCCTGGCCTCACCCAAATTCAAAGCCTTAACATGATGTTAAACAATGAAATTTTCTAATGACAAATTGTTAGTGCTTTTGAGGCCATCTAGATTTATCCATTAATTTATTAATGGAATTTTCTAAAGTAGCAAGTTTTGTTGTCATTGTTATTTTTCTAGTGGTTCTGAGAAGATCAAGAATTATCAAGGAAAGATAATGAAGTGGAAAGGAAAAGTTTTTGAGAGGTTACAAATATTGAGTCATCGATCAGGTATACTTTTTTTTAAGTAATCGCTACAGAAATGGTTAAGTTTTCCTAATTTTTTAAAATAAGTCATAATTATTCAGTATCATATTCTTAGCTGCAAGTTGCAGGTCTTCATACAATAAATTTTAGAGTTCAACTCTTACATGGACAAAGTTGTAGGTTATATTGAACCATATGTTATCTTTTTTGACTCTTTAGTTGTTAGAAAGATTAAATTCACATCCTAGTTGTCATTATGTTTGGTACATAAATATTTATTTAACTAAATTAATTTTTTTAATATTGAGATAAAAAATCTACAAATAAAGCCTAGATTGGGGACTTCATAGAAAACTATCGTATGAAGAACTACTGAAATGGCGGTATTAATGTTCCTTACAAGCAATCCACGTATCAAAATCTAGTTGTAGGATTGAAATAAAAGACAAGATAAAAAAGTTCATAGGCCCATACAAGACACCACCAAAATATAGACCATCAATTTATAGAACCCTTGCAAGATATCCCAAGGAACGACAGGTAGTGAAAACCAAATAGATAGAAAAATGAACATAACCATATGCCACCTCACCTGTTTGAGGTAAGCCAAACTCAGTCCAATTATCTTAACAATGGTACATATCCATCCAAGTGTAGAAACCTTCAAAGATTTGTAGGGGTAAAGAGAATCCCCATATTTTATCAGCCTAACATAGTCTTTGGCCACTTTGGTAATGAGATGGTGAGCAATACTGATCTGGCCAAGGGCCAACTTGTAGTGATCTTTATCATATAATACATTTAGTAGATCTCCATAAAATGGATGCACATAATGTTGGTAGGGGAAATTGTCTTGGAAGATCTCCATAAAATGGGTGTACACCATACCTATCAGTTGAACTAGACTTTGTTTGTTGTAGAATTGATTTAGTATAGAATATTTTCCAGTAGGATTTTTTTTTGAAAAGAAAGGTTTTCGTAGCATTATCTACCACTTGAGTAAAAGTTTCCATAGCTAAATTTCCTTGCCAGAAAGTTAATATTTCTCTAAAGACTTACAAGTTAGTAATTCCTTGGCTAAAGGGCTGATAAACTAAATAAATTTTCAAACATATGAATAGATAAAACTCATACAAGCAAAAGCCAGAGCCAAATTGAATAGCATTGGCTATTTGTCAGCAGAAGGTCCCTACTAGAACAGACACATTTGTCACTTCATTAAGATGACAATTGTGTACTAATTTTCCTAACTGTATAAGTCATCTTCATCTTTATTATATGCTATAGAAAATACATCTGAAGCACCAGCAGAAGCCTTTATTTCAGCTACCTCATCACTATCATCCTCATACATTGCATTAGCGTTCTCACTTCTTTTTCTTTCACATTCAAAATCCTGTAAAAGTGCAGAGGAAATAGAACATGAAAAATTGAAATAATAAGATACAAGTTCAGGAAAATTGAATCAAAAAATGTAAAATTCTAACACACTAGTTCAAAAAAACCATTAAGAAATTCATAACCAAATCTAGTTTGCAAAAGCCGCCACAATTGAAACTCATGTTCTCAATATCTTCTCTAATAGCATACTTGCAATCCCCCTGATAAATCTCTATAATATCAGCTCCACTGAATCCTTGGGTATAATGAGCCAGTGCCATTAGGTCCACATCCTTTGAGACAGGTGATTTTCTCAAGCAAGAACTAAAAATTTGATAATGTGAGGACTCATCAGGTAAGGGAATATAAATCAAATGGTCATGTCAGCTAGGCCTTAGCAATGCGGGATCAATGCTATCAAGTCTATTTGTTGTACCAATAATGAACACTATTTTCTTGGTTGTCATACCATCCATCTCTGTCAACAACTGGTTAAGGACTCTGTCCACAGCACCACCAACATCCCCAACACTACTTCCATGCTGCAAACATGTAAACCAATTATGCATCACCAATCAAAGCCTATCTCTCAAATAGTTTAAAACAAATGAAAAAACCCACAGTTTCACGTAGAGCAGAGCAGATGGATTGCTAGAGCCCAAAGTAGTCTGGAAAATAGAATGAGTAGGGACCCGCTAGCAACAAGCAACAGAATGAGTGTGGACTCTTGAAGATAAATATCTAGACTAATCACTGATTAGGATGCCATTGGTGATTATTTTCGATATATATCTTCAATTATTTTAAAATATTCCATATTTTATCAAAATTTTGACTAATCGTAGTTGATGTTTCGACTCACCGACGTAAAAAATATGACCTAGTTTGGTCTAAAAATCAACCATTTTGTGTCGAAATGTGGCATCATGGGTTTTGCATCCTGGTTGGAGCTGCCAAATATTTTAATCAATATTGGTCTAAAGTGCAACAAAATTTGGTTGAAATATAACCATCGAGAGTTTGGCATCCTAGTCGGAGTGGCCAAATATTTTGACCAATATTGGTCGAATGTTCGACCAATATATGGCCACTTTCTAATGTTGTTTTTAACCAAGATTGGCATCTTTTTCGACCAAGATAGGGGTCAAACATTCTATGATTAAAATATATGTTGATATTTTGACGACAAAAATAGTGACCAATCAGTTGGTTGAGTATTCAACCCATTTGGGTAGAAACTTCGACCAATACTCTGTCAAAAAAAGGTTCAAAATGTATTAGTGTAATGGAGGGCTAGTCACAGATTACCAGTCCTAGTATGGATAGTTGGTCCAAAGGAACAATATTTCATTTTCTAGTATGTTGTATAACCCTAAAAAGGGTATCCAACCATGTGATTATCTTCCTGAGTCTTTAGGGAAAGTCTGGAAAGAACCTTATGAAATCAGTTTAGAAGGCTACTAGGAAACTAGGCTCATCAGGAGTGTGTACCCGAGTGTGGGTAAGGATCTAGAATCAATCCTAGAATCCATTATTGTGTGGATTAGAGTGTTGAAGATCTTTGTTTTGGTTGTTGGCTGCATAACTCTGCCTCACTGGGGATTTGATTGACATGACTAGCAAAAATAGCTTTGTTAAAATATCTATTCCTCTTGTGTGGGCATTACATTCTTTGTACACTGCTAACCTAAAAGTGAGTGTGAACACTTCCCCTTTTATATGGAGAAGGATATTGGTTTTGTGGTCAGCACCCTCATTTGTGAAGGAATTTTTTTTTCCTTATGTAGGCTATGAAAGTAATTTGGGTTTTCTTCTTTATTAAACATCTAGGGTACAATCAGTTTAATAGTAGTTTGACATAAAATATATGAAGGCTACTTAGTTTATCTTAGGGATAGAGATAATTTAATTTTAACTTTGGTTGTGCTAACAGAACTATGTTGACTTTATTTTGTAGTTGTTTAACATGAGAGTTTGTAGATTAATAGGAGTTCACAAATACTAGTGTGCCATAGTTTCCCATCTATAACTAGTGAGATGAACATAACTCATGTACCTCATGCTAGTGTGCTTGGATACCTTGTATACACTATTTTTCATTAGACTAGACATTATCCAAATAGTGAGTATTTATATAAAGTGCTATAACACATAGGCGGTCCTCCTTTTACACCAATTAATAACAATGAAAACCCTCACAGGGAGTTGGATAATCTATAGTCTAATCCAAGCACACTAGCATGAGGTACATGAATTATGTTCATCTCACTAGATATAGATGGGCATTAATGCTTAATTGAATGATACGTTCCCATAAAAATGTGAACTCCTATTAATCTACAAACTCTCATGTTAAACAACTACAAAATAAAGTCAACATAGTTCCTTTAACACAACCAAAGTTAAAATTAAATTATTCGAAAAAGATTTTGTGTTTTGAGTTAATTGGTTTATGTAAATCTATTTCAGCAACCGTTATCTTGATAAACTCTCTGTTTGGTTTTAGCAGCCATGTTAGTTTTGAAGTAAACATTGGTATAATATCATTTAGGTTTTCTAAATTGTGGTAAAGTTTTGTGTTATACCCGTATGGATCAATGGCAAGGTTTTAGTCTCTATAACCTGTGTGGATAGTTCTTGTTTATATCCCTATTTCATATTGGGCTTCATACATATTGTTGATTTTTCATTAAAATCTTAAACCTCTTTTTGAGTTCTCTTGTTTTTTATTATATGTCAAACCCTAATTTGAGTAAGTTTTTTTTTTGGAGTATGGTTAAGATACATTGTGTTAGTCTTTGAACTAATTGTAATGTAACCTTATGTCAGGTCATTGTTCAGTTTGTAAACTAGTGTTGTGTTTATGGAGGGTTTACTTAACAAGTTAAAACATTATGTAAGGGATGAAATCATGATAGTTTCAGGATTATTATTTGAAAACAGTAAATTTTCTTGAAGACTATTTGTTAGAGACACTATTTGGACTTATTGGAGATAACACAAGACATTATTATGGTTATCTCAGAATAGAAAATGGTTATTATTTTGTTAAGGCATTCTTTTTTGAAAACTGCTTTGTGATAGTTAGACATGATATTTAGTTTTTGAAAAGGATTTGTTTTCAGATCAAAGGTGAAAGACTATATAAATATATTATTCTTTTTCTCTCCATTGTAGAGAGTTGTATTGAAAAGAAATATCTTTCAAAAGATGAAAAAGGAATGTATTTTTTTTATAATTTATTCTACTGCAATATTCAGTGCTTTGTTATTTATGGTAGTTCCATTAGTTGTGACTGGATGGGAATTTTTATATGGCCAGTTGATCTCTTGGATGTGGATCATGTCATAACTAATTGCAACATTTCTTATTCATTCAACTCTTTCCCATTCTCTTTGGCATATTATGCTGCATTCTACTTGCACATTGTATAGTTTTGGACTATACATTTCTGGGACATCTGCCTTCATTTTCTTTTTGTTTTCAAAATTGATTGGCCTATAATTTGGGTAGAGCCAAAAATAAATGATCAATGGCTCTCTCTTCACAGTTCAACTTTCTATTCACATATGAACATTCGATGCAGCTTGGGTTGATTCATCCAATCTTTACAGCTTAACATACAAGCATATAAAATCAGAAGCAAAACAAGTATGGTGCGTTCATACTGTTATTAAAAAGTATTAAAAATTAGAAGCAAAATAAGCAAGGGTATTAAAAATTATTTCAGGAGAATATAGTGACCATTGTGTTTTTTTTAAAAAGTAATAAAGACATTATAACCTCTTGTATTCCATATTATATTAGCATGCACAAACTATCTTAGTGCTTTAATTGTTAGGAAATAAGACAAACAATGGCAATGGAGATTATATGAGATAACTCTCTAACATAGAGAACAAATTTATTTATATATGAAATCTTGTACAAAATGTTTACAAATAGATTATGCAATATCAACAAATGTTGACAAATAGATTACAGAATATCAACAAAAAGTTTTGCTTGCTATTGTAGATGCTCTCTCTCTCTCTATAATTGTTGCAATATAGACTCTCTTTAGAGCTGCTTCAATGTATGGTCTTTTTGGAGTTGTTGCTTGACATATACTTTATAGAGTTGTGGTTATCTTCTCTCGTGTGTATATTGTTGCTTAGCACATACTATTTGGAGCTGTGTTCTTCCATTTAAATGCTCATATTATTATTTTTCAACTCTTTTTTCTTGTCTAAAATTGTTCTATGCTATTCTTATTTTATTCCAATCCTTTTTTTGTTTCCACCTATTAATAATTGATTCCCCTCAAAAAATCTTTGTAGACAAATCCAGACATTAGAAATTTGAGCCTAAAAAAAAGAAAAAATGAGGTAAATATTTCAAGATGGGATGTCTATAAATCCAAGAGATTTTGGGTAAGCTACAGGATGATAAAAAATCAATTCTTTGATTCAAGTTTATTTATTTCTAACATTCCCTTTAATTTAGAGCCTCTTCAATATTCACTGTATGTTTCTTGAACCAAACCTTGTATTTCTAGAGTTTTTGTATATGACTTCCATAGTTGACATTGAGGCAGTCAAGACCGAAGAGATCTCAAAAGAGATGTCTAGTCTTGTAGCAAAGAGATGTTCATTAGCCCAACTTACAACTTAAATGAGCATCATGTCACTCCTTCAAGTAAGCATCAACTCTTTGTTAAGCAACATTGTTCTTGATATCATTCCAGTAAACATTAATATGGCTTTACAACACAAAGGTTCCTCTTGAAGTGCTTTGTCCACAACAAATTAGATGACATCAATGACAAACCAATGCCAACAAATGCAAACACATTAGACCCACACAATTAGAGGATCATAAGTATACACAAAACATGAGAACATTTCAAGCATGAATTTGAGAGAAGGGGGAAAGGGAGTGTTGAGATAGAAATTAAGAGGATCTCAAGATCAACTTGATGATCAACTATAGACAATTAAGAATAGAGAATGCAAACTGGTAGATGGAACCATAATCTCTAGTTCTAATGAAGCTCATTATTGATTTAGCAAGAATCTCTCCCTCCCAATGGTAATATTCTTATGAAATCCAAACCATCACAGGAATAGGAGTCAAGAAAAATAAATTTTTGGAGTGAGCTTGTAGAATCTAAAATTCATTAATTATTGGTTGTTTTCATGGTAAGAGACTTCTTGGTGACTGTCTTAATGAGCCCTTACAAAACAAGTACAAAATGTCAAAATATAGTGAAGGGAGGCTTCTAATCATCCCATGTTACATGAAATTTATAAATATTGGTGCTAGAAGACACAAGGTTCAATTTCAATTTTGAAAGTATTCAAGTTGACTAATTCTAGCTCAGGTATAGTTAAATTGTCCATTGATTGCAAACATTTTTGAAGTACTTGAATCTACAATAGAACAATAGTGGTGAATGTATGATTATATGTTATAATATTTATGTAATAAATGTAGTAACGATGGCATGGTGCATTATTGATATAGGATCGATGGCTCTTGTGAATGTGCCAGATTGTCAATATGGTGGTGGATAGTGTGTGTTGAAGACTTCATAGACACAGAGCAACTCTAGATGACAATTTTGATGCTGCCCAAATAGAAAAAAGGTTGCTAATGTGTATATATTTAATGTTTCTAATGTAAATACTATTCATTATATTATAAGAACTAATGTAGATTTGGCATCATAGGGAAATAATGGATGTAGATACTTTAGTTGGGTTGATGACAACTCATCTGCATCTATCTGTTGGAGATTTTCTAGCAGGCCAATACTAACCGTATGTTAGTCATTGCTGACAACATATGGAAAGTAGTATGTGTGGAAGTATTATGTAGTAACCTTTTAGTATATGTTGCATGGACATGATATCAACATGATATCATGGGCACAGAGGTTAACTGTTAGTACATATAGTTATATAGCAGCTCATGTTAGTAGTGTTCCTGACAAAGTTACAGGTAGTGTTCTATGTATGGTTGTCCATACAATTATCATAGAGCCTTGATCTCTTGGATATATGTTGAAAACATGTTAGTGATGTTTTAGTTATGGACACATGGTCAGATATTTAGTAGAAGTGTAGATATGCAGTCGCTATTCACCAGTAGCAGTTTCCTGTGTTTATTCAGAAGAGCTGATAGAGATTTTATTGGTTCTTGAGTTGCACCTATCTTTAGGGTATGCACCCTTGGATTTAAGCTTAGAGAAGAGTTATTAATGTTTAGTTAAGAGTGCATGAAGTAATTCAGCCTGAGGAGAAAGATTTAGTTGTTTTGGTAGAGCCGACAGTGTGTTGCGTGCGTCTACAATTATCATATTAAGATAGGTCCCAGAAAGTGTTGCGAGCATAGTAGAGCCGACAGAATGTTTGTTGGAGTTTGTTATGGTTATTCTTTTATGATTTCAAGGTGGTTCTAATAGGCCAACTTGATTATATCATTTAGAGAAAAGATATTTATAGGCAGTCATTTGTGATTGCTTGAGTGTGGTCCATGGTTGATTAAGAAGAGCAGAGTAGAGTGTGTGAAGTGTTGAACCATCGGAAGAAGGTCTATGTCACCAAGTAAAGTACTTGTGCTATACATTGGAAATGATCTAGACAACAAGTCAAAGCATAGTTCACCAAGATCTAGATATAGTGTGTATCTGTTATTTAGAAGGTTTTAGCCTTTTCCCCTTTGAGTAGTGTGCTCTTGGACAGTGCATCCTCTCTCCTAATAGGGACAATTGTAAAAGGCTCCTAACAGGGTCTGACCCTTGACTAGGTCTACTGTACTTAATATATTGTAAAGGTACTCCTAATAGGGTAAAGGATCTTCTAACAAGGATCATTATACAGTAGTACAGAATATCAGTGGGTTTCAAGTCCTATTTTTACCTATTTGGGTTTCCCTGTAACCAAAATATTAGTGTTGTGTTCATGTGTTGTTTTAATATGTTTATGCTTTATGTTTAAGTATACTTAATTAGATAAAGAATTGAATCTTGTAGATAACTGATTCACCCCCCCTACCCCCTCTCAGTTATCTCTTGGGACTATTCCTAACAATTGGTATTAGAGCCAAGTGCCTTAGAGAGAAAGTTTAACAGCTTGAGGTTAATCAGATGGCTTACTTCAGGAAAGAAAGTCCTAAGTTCAATGGAGTGAATTATCTTGATTGGAAGAACAAGATGGTGACTCATTTGCAGTGCATTGCTTTTGAAGTTTTTAATGTAACTATCAAAGAAACCAAGATTCCTACTTTAGAAGACCTTGCAAAGGATGATGCCACTAACACACAAAAGGAATTATTTCATCAGAATGCTATAGCTAAAGAAGCCCTTATCAGTTCCCTATCTAATAGTGAGTTTTTAGAAATAAAGAAGGTATACACCACCCACAAGATATAGAAGTAGCTAGAAGACATATTTGAAGGAGACAAATAAGAAAAGGATGCACATAGAAAGACATGGAAGAAAAGATACAATGCATTAGAGATGCTGCTTGAAGAAAACATTAGAGCTTATAATCAAAGCATCAATGAAGCAGTTTCTGGAATCAACAACAATGGTGGAGAGATCTCAGAGGAAGATATTATGGAGAAGTTGATGACTACTCTCACTCTAGAATATTAAAACAAGATCAACATCCTTGATGAGACCATGTAGCTTACATCTAATTTCAAGAGATAGACCTTGATCAGCAAAATCTCAGCTTTTGAGATTTCAAGATTGAAGACAAAACCCAAAAGTGAGACAGCCTTCAAAGCAACAGTACATGGTAAGAAATCTGCAAACACTTCTAGTAATTTTGATGATGATGATGAAGAGAAAAATCTAGATGATTTTATTGCTATGATTGCTAAAAGAGAAAATAAAGGAAAAGGAAAATATGAAGGTCAATTTCCATTCAAGTGCTTCTCATGTAATAAGATTGGTCACTTTGCATCTAAGTGCCCTACTAGAGCTAGGAAGTTCAAAAAGGATTACAAGCCTAGGTACTCTAAGGAATGTTACTATGCTAGAGATGGAGTTTGAGATGAAGAATCAGGTGAAGAAGAAATTGGATTCATTTCTATTGTAAACAAAATGAATAATAAGACTAATCATAAAGATGAAAAAGAGAAACAAGAACTAGCATTGATTTCACAATTTGATATAAGGACAGATTGGATTATAGATAGTGGTTGTTCACATCACATGATAGGTGATAAAGGAAGATTTGTTCATCTGGACAAATACAATGGTGGTATGGTTAGATTTGGAGACAACAATCCTAAACCAATAGTTGGTAGAGGAGCCATCACCTTGGATGGAAAAAATAGTACTAATGATGTTCTTTATGTTGATGGTTTGAAACATAACCTTCTCATTGTTGGAAAATTACTTGGAAGAGGATATCAGTTGAAGTTCAAAGTTGAAAAATGCATCATTAACAACAAGGATGGTGTTATTATTACATTAGGCTCAAAGACTAGAGGTAATGCTTTCCAACTCAATTCAGAAGCATGTTGTTTTGTTGCTAAAGTTGATGACAGTTGGTTGTGGCATAAAAGACTATGTCATATCAGTTTTGATAACATAGTAAAGATAAGAAATGTAAAGGAAGTAAGAGATCTACCTAGCATAGAAAAGCTAGTTGATACTATATGCAGGGAATGTGTAATGGGAAAGCATGTGAGGAATTCATTCAGGAGAAAGCACAATTCAGCTAAGAACAAGTTAGATCTGATTCATACAAACCTATGTGGTCCAACTTAAACAAGATCATACTATGTTGAAAGGTATTTCATTTTGTTTGTTGATGATTATACTAGGATGATGTGGGTTGTATTCTTAAAGGACAAGTTAGAAGCATTTGAGAAGTTCAAAATATTCAAAGCTAAGGTTGAGAATGAATCTGGACTTAAGATAAAATGTTTGAGATCAGATAGAGGAGGATAATTCACCTCTAATAGATTCTATGAGTACTCCAAAGAACATGGAATAAAGAGATAGTTAAGTCCACCTAGAACCCCTCAGGAGAATGGAATTACAGAGAGAAGGAATAGGGTCATCCTTGATACAGTGTGCACCATCATGATAGAAGGAAATGTTGCACACACCTATTGGAGAGATGCGGTCAATACAATAGTCTACACCATCAATAGAATTCAATTAAGTCCTGGCGGTGACAAAACACCTTATGAGCTATGGTTTGGCAATGTTCCCATAGTAAAATACTTTAGAATCTTTGGAAGTAAGTGCTACATCAAGAGGGATGAAGCAGTAGGCAAGTTTGATGCAAGAAGTGATGAAGGTATTTTTCTTAGTTACTCTACTAAAAGTAAAGCTTATAGATGTTTCAATTTAAGATTAAAAAAGATCATTGAAAGTGCTCATGTTAAGATTGATGAAAAGTTCATGGTTCAATAAAGATATCATGATTTCTCACCCATGATTGAAGAAGAACCTAGACCCTCCACTAGTGAGATAGTTATTGAAGAAATGTTTGACAGTATTGATGTGTTATTTAATGACCCTGAGACAAGTGAAGAAACTCCTAAAGATGATGAGTCTACATCAACTAAGGTCCCAAAGTTTACATCTAGAAACCACTCCAAAAAAAACATCATTGGAGATCAGAGTGACAAAGTCTTAACAAGGTCACAAGAAAAGAATTCAGCCAACAGTGAAGTGGTATGTTTATTATCTCAGATTGAACATTTAAGTGTTGAAGATGCTTGTAATGATTCAAATTGGCAAGATGCTATGAAAGAAGAACTTGATCATATTATTAAGAATAACACTTGGGAATTGGTCCCAAGACCTAGTGATAAAAATGTAATTGGAACAAAATGGATATTTAGAAACAAGATGAATGAAGATGGTATAGTAGTAAGAAATAAGGCAAGGTTAGTATGTAAGGGATATGCACAAAGAGAAGGCATTGATTATTCAGACACATTTGCACCTCTGAGCATATTAGAAGCTATTAAGCTGTTTCTAGCTTCTGCTACAGTCAAAAACTTCAAAGTTTATTAGATGGATGTTAAGTCAACATTCTTGAATGGTGATTTGAAAGAAGAAGTATAAATTGAGCAACCAAAAGGATTCACCCTATCAGACAGACCTGATATGGTATGAAAATTGAAGAAAGCCCTCTATGGACTTCAACAAGCCCCTAAAGCATGGTATGAAAGACTAGATGGATACTTAACAAAGATTGGATTCAAGAAAGGAGCAAAAGATTGTAATCTATTCATTAGAGAGACATCTAAAGGTTTGTTACTTATAGCTATATTTGTTGATGACATTATCTTTGGAGGTAATGACAAACTTAGTGCTGAATTTGCTAAGGAGATGCAGAATGAATTTGAGATGAGTATGATTGGTCCTATCAAATAATTTTTGGGATTGAATGTGTAGCAGAAAAAGAAAGGTACTTTCATTAATTAGTCCAAGTATGTGAAAGAAATATTAAAGAAATTCAATATGGATGATTGCAAGCCAGTAGGGACACCTATGATTATTGGATGCAAGCTTACAAAGGAAGATGAATCACCAGCAGTGGATATCACATTATACAAGTCTATGATTGACAAAATTATTTATCTTACTCAAACTAGACCTGATATTTCCAATGTAGTTGGCATGGTTGGAAGATTCTCAGTAGAGCCTAAAAAAAGTCACCTCATGGCCAAGTAAAAAGGATATTCAAATACTTACAAGGAGCTATAGACTATGGTCTATGGTATCCTAATTGAGAAAATGTTGAGCTTCAAGTGTACACTAATGCAGATTGGGAAGGATGTGTTGATGACAGAAAGAGTACATCAAGTGGAGAAGTGTTTCTTGGTGATAGACTTGTCACTTGGACAAGCAAGAAACAAAATTGTATTTCTCAGTCAACAACAGAAGAGGAGTATGTTGCAGCAGCCTTGAATTGTTCTATAATTGTTTGGATCAAGAAAATGATAAAGGATTTTGGAATTCATATTGATTATCCTATTATTATTCATTATGATAACACTAGCACTATCAATTTGTCGAAGAACCTTGTGATGCATGCAAAGATAAAGCACATTGATATCAAGTATCACTTCCTAAGAGAGAAAGTAGCAGAGAAAGAAGTCAAGCTGGACTATGTGAGTACTAAAGATCAGTTGGAAAATAAATTCAAAAAAGCCTTGCCAAAAGATACTTTTGAGCATCTCAGGGAGAAGTTGGGAGTAATTCCCTTCCTTGATTCTACTTAGAAGAAAGAAGGAAAGGCATCAGTCCTCTGGGATTGATGGAAGGTTGACTACTCTACTTTTGGAGTAGTACCAATGCTTAAAATGAATGGTTCCCTTTTCCATTGATGTCAAAGGGGGAGTAATATAAAGAGAGTCATGAAAAAAAAGGAGAAATATACTTAGGGGGATTAGTATTCAATTGTGACAATAGTTCAGTTGAGGAAATGGAGAATATTAAAAATATTGCAGCAGATGGAGGATTCATCTCTGGGGGAGTTTTGAAGAGGAAATGGAGAATGTTATAAAATAAATGTTCATTTGGGTTGGTGGTGGTTTTTCATTCCACATGTTGCCATCAATGCCAAAGGGGGAGATTGTTGGAGATTTTCCAGTAGGCTAGTACTGACTATATGTTTTTCATTGATGACAACATATGGAAAGTAGCATGCATGGAAGTCTTATGTAGTAATCTTTTAGTATATGTTTCATGGACATGATATCAGCATGATATCATGGGCACAGAGGTTAACTACTAGTATAGACAGTTATATAGCAGCTTCTGTCAGCAGTGTTTCTAAGAGAGTTATAGGCAGTGTTCTGTGTATGGTTGTCCATATAGTTATCATAGAGCCTTGCTCTCTTTGATATATGTTGAAGACATGTTAGTGATGTTTCAATTATGGATGCATAGTCATATATTTAGTAGAAGTGCAGTTATGCAATCGCTATTCACCAGGAGCAGTTTCCTGTGTTTATTCAAAAGAGCCGACAAAGATTTTATTGGTTCTTGAGATGTGCCTATCTTTAGGGTATGCGCCCTTGGATTTAAGCTTAGAGAAGAGTTATTGATGTTTAGTTAAGATTACATGAAGTAATTCATCCTAAGGAGAAAGATTCAGTTGTTTTGGTAGAGTCAACAGTGTGTAGTGTGTGTCTACAATTATCATATTAAGAGAGGTCCTAGAATGTGTTGCGAGCATAGTAGAGCCAACAGAATGTTTTTTGGAGTTTGTTATGGTTTCTATTTTATGATTTTAAGGTGGTAATAATAGGTCAACTTGATTATATCATTTAGAGAAAAGATATTTATAGGCAATCATTTGTGATCGCTTGATTGTGGTTCATGGTTGATTAAGAAGAGCAGACCAGAGTGTGCAAAGTGTTGAACCATTAGAAGAAGGTCTATGTGACCAAGAAAAGTACTTGTGCTATACATTGGAACTGATCCAAATAGTAGTTCAAAGCATAGCTCACCAAGATCTAGATATAGTGTGTATCTGTTATTCAGAAGGTTGTAGCCTTCGCCTCTTTGAGCAGTGTGCTCTCGGATAGTGCATCCTCTCCCCTAATAGGGATAATTGTAAAAGACTCCTAATAGGGTTCGACCCTTGACCAAGTCTACTGTACTTAATATATTGTAAAGCTACTCCTAACATGTTAAAGGAGCTTCTAACAAGGATCATTATATACTAGTACAAAATATTAGTGGGTATCAAGTCCCACTAGGGTTTTTACCTATTTGGGTTTCTCCATAACCAAAATATTAGTATTGTGTTCATGTGTTGTTTAAATATGTTGATGCTTTATGTTTAAGTATACTTAATTAGATAAAGAATTGAATCTTGTAAATAACTGATTCACCCCCACCCTCTCAGTTATCTCTCGGGACTATTCCTAACAATTAGTATTAGAGCCAAGTGACTTAGAGAGAAAGTTTAACAGCTTGAGGTTGATCAGATGGCTTACTTTAGGAAAGAAAGTCCTAAGTTCAATGGAGTGAATTATCTTGATTGGAAGAACAAGATGGTGAATCATTTGCAGTGCATTGCTTTCGAAGTTTTTAATGTAACTATCAAAGAAACCAAGATTCCTAATTTAGAAGACCTTGCAAAGGATGATGCCACTAACACACAAAAGGAATTATTTCATCAGAATGCTATAGCTAAAGAAGCCCTTATCAGTTCCCTATCTAATAGTGAGTTTTCAGAAATAAAGAAGGTATACACCACCCACAAGATATAGAAGTAGCTAGAAGACATATTTGAAGGAGACAAATAAGAAAAGGATGCACATAGAAAGACATGGAAGAAAAGATACAATGCATTAGAGATGCTTCTTGAAGAAAACATCAGAGCTTATAATCAAAGGATCAATGAAGCAGTTGCTGGAATCAATAACAATGGTGGAGAGATCTCAGAGGAAGATATTATGGACAAGTTGATGACTACTCTCACTCCAGAATATGAAAACAAGATCAACATCCTTGATGAGACCATGTAGCTTACATCTAATTTCAAGAGATAGACCTTGATCAGCAAAATATTAGTGGTGTGTTCATGTGTTGTTTCAATATGTTGATGCTTTATGTTTAAGTATACTTAATTGGATAAAGAATTGAATCTTGTAGATAACTAATTCACCCCCCCCCCCTCTCAGTTATCTCTTGGGACTATTCCTAACGCTATCCTCTCATCTCCACTTATCCAAGATGAAGAATTTGAGTGCAAATCATGTTAGGCTAGGGAAGATGCTGAAATTATATTTTTATGATGCCTTCTCTGTATTGTAATCACACATCTTTATTGCAACCATATGCAGAGATGAGCTCAGGAATTAGTTAGTTTAGTATTTTCATATTGTAACTAATATTTTAATATGGATATGGTGTAACTTCTCTTTGCCTCAAGTGCGCATACATATGATTTACATCTTTTTTTACAATAATTATTCATTTTTATGGCTCAGGTGAGCCCCAATCTGCTATCAATCAAATGATTTAACGTATAGTGTTTTCTTGGTTATTCCATTTGTTCCTTGAACTTTGAAGGCCATTTGGTTTCAACTACACCTAAGGATCCATCAGTGACCCTAGTGCTCTTCATGACTCTTGCCTTTGACCTTGGTGTTCCTGTACCAACTGCTAGCATGAAGGAAGATTTGACATAAAATATATGAAGGCTACTTGGTTTATCTTAGGGATAGAGATAATTTAATTTTAACTTTGGTTGTGTTAAAGGAACTATGTTGACTTTATTTTGTAGTTTTTTAATAGTGACAACTCTCACAGGTGGTTGGATAATGTCTAGTCTAATCCAAGCACACTAGCATGAGGTACATGAGCTATAAACTCTCACGAGTTATAAAATAGAATGAGGTACTTAAGAATATCTCAATACAATACATATTCCCCCCATATATTATTCAAATCTTATTTAATTCATTACTACATAAAGATATAATTTTTTATATAAACATAGACTAATTAAATAATTGAGAGAGTTTGGATCAACATTTGATTATATAAGTTAGACCTAGCACGAGAGAGAGAGAGAGAGAGAGAGAGAGAGAGAGGAATGACGAGGATATTGATGCTCTACTTAGCCGTTACCTTGGAAAAATGAGCAAGAAACTAAAAAAGAAATGATTGTAATTAACATTTTTTGCTAATGAAAGAACATTGTCTTAATGGATGTAATTTTGTACTAGTAAATATTGATGAGTGATGTGTTAATGAATTATTCATGAATTTTGTGTTAGTAAAAAATTCATTAACACATCATTCATCAACATTTACTAGTACAAAATTACATCCATTAAGACAACATTCTTTCATTAGCAAAAAATGTTAATTACAATCATTTCTTTTTTGGTTTCTTACTCTTTTTTCTAAGGTAACGGCTAAGTAGAGAATCAATATCCTCATCATTCCCCCCCCCCTCTCTCTCTCTCCTATTGGTCTTGTGGTGTGTATTAAATAGAATAGAATTTTCAACATATTATTTTCATTCTATTTATTTGTTGTAAACATGCCATTGATTCAGTTTTGTAATTTTTTTTGTGTTAAATGCATTTAAAATAAAGCTCTAATTTTGTATAGTACTGATGCAGAGCTCTCTACTATCACCTTAAATAGGCCAACTCAACTTGAGGATTCAACAAGAAACTTGGAGTCAACTCAAGGAATTAGTCCTACTCAAAGATCAAATAGAGTTCTCTGACTTTGTATGTCACTCCCACAACCATTCCACACAAGTTCACCTTCCCACTTCCTTTTTCCAGTCTCTCATTGCACCAAGTTCAGTTTTGTAATTTGTTTTTTGTTGTAAACATGTCATTGGTTTAGTTTTGTATTTTTTTTTCAGTAAGAATCTGGCCAAGGTCCATATCAATACTGCTTGTAAGCTCATTGCCAAAGTGACCAAAGACTATGTTAGGCTGGTAAAATATGGGGATTCTCTTTACTGCTACAAATCTTTCAAGGTTGCTGCACTTGGACGAATGTGTACCATTGTTAATAGAATTGGACCAATTTTGGCTTACCTCAAATAGGTGAGGCAAGATTTCTGTGGGTACCCTAATGTTGGCAAGAGTTCTTATTGTAGTTTTTCATAAGATTGATTTGCAAGCACTAGAGACACTATTAGAGGAGGATGCAAAATTGGTTGCAGAGATGAGATTTGAGGTTGGGAAAAATATGGGTGGGTTCTTTGGGAATTAGGAGGGGGGGATGACGGCATGCTACTCTCTATGAGTGCTTTGAAGGAAGAAGGGGTGATTGCGGTGAAGAATGCGACATGCGAGAGGTTGTTGGAGAAGAGAGTGGAAATTAAGATGAAGTCAAAGAAGATCAATAGTTGTCTCAATAGGATTCATGTTGCAATGACCAAGCTGTGAGATGGGAAAGAGAGGCCCCCTTGTATTCCTCAAGCTGGTTTGGATGCCCGGGCGCATGCTGCCAAGGAGGCCATGAAGTTGGAGAAGGATATTAAGAATGAAAATGGTGGGCCTGGGGTTCACTCTACAAGCTTGAAGAAGCAATATATTTTGGCAAATGAAGAGTGGAAAGAAGATGATATTCCTGAGATCATGGATGGACACAATGTTGCAAACTTTATTGATCCAAATATCTTGCAAAGGCTTAAAGAATTGGAGAGGGAAGAAGGGCTTAGGATGGCAGCTAAGGGTGATGAGGATGATGAGATGGGGGAAGTGGAGTTGAATCCTGATGAAAAGGAAGCTCTGGTTGCAATTAGTAAGAAGAAGAAGATGCTTATCGTCAAACACAGATTGAAGAAGAGTACTGCAGAGAGATGAGAAACATAAATGTAGATTTCACAATAGCTAAGAAACATAAATGTAGGCATCATGATCACATTTTTTTGGAGACAACATAATTGAGTTGTATACCTAGACAATGGAGAGTAACTTCTTCTCCTCTGATTCCAAGTTGACACTATGGGATCCAAAGACCATAGGTAAGGAATAAATTTAGAGATCGAAGGAGGGTCATAATGACCAAAATAATAAAGGAGAAACCTCAAGTTAAATGAGGCAATTAGAAACATTTTAATAGATTTTTATTATTAAATAATGAAAATTGCATATACTAGTGTTCTAAGCCCCCTCATTACATGATTTATTATTATAAGCCCCCTCTGACTTATGCATCTAGAAAATGAAACTACAAAAGTTTCATTTTCTAGATGCGTAAGTCAAAGGGGGCTTACAATAATAAATCATGTAATGAGGGGGCTTAGAACACTAGTATATGCAAATTTCATTATTTAATAATAAAAATCTATTAAAATGTTTGTAGTTGCCTCATTTAACTAGTTGAGTTTTGTCATTATGGCCCTCCTCCACTCTCTAAATTTATTCCTTATCTATGGTCTTTGGATCCCACAATGTCAACTTGGAACTGGAGGAGAAGAAGTTGTTCTACATTGTCTCGGTATACCACTCAATTACATTGTCTCCAAAAAATTGTGACCATGATGCCTACAATTATGTTTCTCAACTGTTGTGTCCCAAGACCCCTTATGACCCTTTAAGACCCTTTACACTCCCTAAGAATACATCTTAGAGGTCTTAAAATGTCGTAAAGGGTCATAAGAGGCTCCTAGGAGGGGCCAGATGAGCCTCCACCTTCACGTGGATGGTCCTGTTAAGTAGAGAATGTTAAACTATTCTCAAAACAAAGAGAAGCTCAATAATTTAAGGCCTCAGTCCATGGAAAAATTAAATTAGACTTACTATCCAAATTCGTAAATTGACGAGAATCAATGATGGGGAGTTTTTTAGATTCTGAGAAGACGTATATGCAGTGGAGGCCATAAGGTATTTTTGTGGAGATTTTGTAGAGTGGCTATATACATATGAGGGTTTCCAGATTGAGTACCAATGTAGAGATGATGATTGAGTAGCCTACATCTATAAAACCTTCACAAATATCCCTTTTTTTGCCTCCACTCATACCTCTTCTCAAAATCTAGAAACTTCTTTTTTCTATTTCTCATCCATGCACGAAATGTGCTAGTGATCATATCAAATTTCTTAAAACTAGTAACGGGTGCTAGGAACAACCTCTGGATTATGAAGGGATTCCATTCCAGTGTGGGAGGTGTATTTAGACTAGCCATCTTGGTGGAAAGACATCTCACACCATCATTATATAGTGGAGAAGAAGTTGAAGCAACAAAAGAGTTTTTCTCAAGCTGTGCATGGTGAGACATCAAATCAGGAAATTGGAATTGCATGTAAAGTGACAAATGTTATGAAGGGAGTTGATGGTTTGGATGATGGGAAGAGTGATAGAAAGGTAGCAACCACACCAGAGGGTAGAGAAAAGAAAAGACCTATTGGGTGCCGAGACCAGAGGGAAGAGAAAAGAATGTAGCTATCCCTAGTTTGGGCCAGGTTCTAACCTGTTATGATTAATAAAATTACCAATTACCATTAAAAAACAAATAGTAAAGTAACATACCAAAATACACAATGATATATAACACCTAAAGATTATTACCTAGACTAATCACTGAGGAGGATGTCATTGGTGATTACTCTGCATATTATCTTCACTTGTTTTTTTTAACAAATTGAAACAATAAGATACAAGTTGAGGAAAATTAAATAAAAATATGTAAAATTCTAACACACCAGTTCAAAAAAAAGCATTAAGAAATTCATAACCAAATCTAGTTTGCAAAAGCCACCATAATTGAAACTCACCTTCTCAATATTTTCTCTAATATCATACTTGCAAGCCCACGGGAAAATCTTTGTAATAGAATCAACTTCTCAACTTGAACTTCACACATAAAAAAACAACACACCTGTGTAGCAATAGAATCAAGTTCATCGAAAAACAAGACACAAGGAGCTCATCCTCTGGCTTTATAAAAAAATTCCCTCACATTTGCCTCACTCTCTCCAAACCACATTGTTAACAATTCAGGGCCCTTCACACTAATGTCTTTCCACAACTCGGTGGTCCATAAAATTTTTGGAGTTGATGAAAAGAAACCCAGAACTCCCAAGAATCCCTGCATGCAAACACCTATCACAGAAAGAGAAAAAAAGCTATGGAGGCATGTAATCACAGATCTAAGAAAGAGAAGCCATGATTGAGCAAAATAAATGAGAGAGAGAGAATCTCAATACAATAATCTATTTTCTATTATGATCCAATAAGTGAATGAATAAAATACAAAGAGGGAATCCTTATAAAAGGATACCGAAACCCTAAAGGTAAAAACCCTAAAGAATAATAAGATGCCTAAGTTTAACTTAAGTGTAGAGTATAATAGACTAATAACTAAATAAATAAATTATTAGCTATAATATGACAACTCTAACAGCCCCCCTTAAGTGTAACTTAGGGAGAAGCTAAACAACTAAGGACTAAAAGATGCATGAAAAAAAATCTGGGTCCCGACAACTAGGCCTGATCAGGTACCCAAATACAAGAAATAAACTAGATGAAGGAAACAAAGCCTCCAATCTAGGGAAAGTCCAAAGAAAGGAACAAGAAAGAGCATGTATAGCATCTCCAAAGCATGAAGCTGTAAACACTATCAGAAGTAACTGCTAGAACCTCCACTAAAGAAGTGCATGATCAGGTAGAGAAGACAAAGTCTGAAGAGCTGATCAATCAAAGAGGTGGCCTCCAAAAGCAGGAATGAATGAGTGTCTATATAGTAGATGATCCATCTCACCGAAATGCATACATGCCTAGCCACTGCATCTACCTAGTACATAGGAACAAAAACTGTATATGTAGATCACTCAAATGAACCAAGGAAGTAATAGAAGTAACAGGTTAACCCCCCCATACTGTTGAACAAAGAGAGGTGTGATAGGAACACTGAAATGCAATGACAGAAACAAATGCAAGAAGAAGAATCAGGAATACCAATAGTGCAAAAGAGGGTACAAACATAGGATAAAGGGAGGTGTCAAAGAAGAAGAATTGATCTTCTGGACACACAACATGAGGCTAATGTCATGGAAGGGACACTCACTTGACAAAGGTGGATGAGCACAAAGGGAAAAACATCATAACCCCCTCATGGCACTTTATAACAAAGTGCAAGTACAAAAAAACACAAGGTGAACAAGATCCCACATATGCAAAAGTAGACACTTTATCTCAGTGCATTTGCAGAAAAGAGAATGCTACATAAGAGAAGTATACAATGCTCAGAAGAAAGAAAGAAGGGTGAGCCAGAAGAATAGAAGTAGAGATCCTAGGACCTATAGAACCCAAGTAATCTGCCAGAGTGCAAAAGTGAAAAACTTGGAGGAGAAAGAACCTAGAGAAAAATCTAGAAAATAAGACCCCTACCATTGAAAAACTCACTAAACCAGCTTTCTGATGATATCTAGTTTGCCCAAAAAGGAGTTTGGATGACCAAGATATGGCTCCCAAAAGGCAAAAATAAATATCAAATTTGATAGAAAAAAATGCCATCAAAATAGAAAATCTAGAGAATCAAACTTCTGTCATTGGATTGGGCTCAGGAAGAGCTTTCTGATGATATAAAGAAGTCAAAAATTTGATACCGTATGCTCAAGATACGGCCAAAAGACCACAAACAGCTCTAGAGAACAAAAAACTCAAAGAGAATGATAGTTTCTTGCATGTCAAATTTAATCATGACATGGTGATAGAGGCATATGTACTGATGACATCAGCACATAGGTCTGACGTACCTACGTATGTCAGCTATCAGTACCTTTTTTTTGGGTATGCATGCAAAGTCAAAAAGTTTTACAAAAAAAAAAAAAATTCATTCCAAAAAATCAAATGCATAAAAGATTTGATTTTTATTTTTATTTTTAACCAAAAAAAATGCTGCACATTTTTAAAGAAAAAATTAAAATATTATTTTTTTCATCTCACCTTGGGATGCGTGCCAGGGCCGTACGGCTCTAAGCTCAAAAATTTTGCCTCAAATTGCAAAGTTGTCCAAAATGGGCAAATTTTATATAGATTCTGGGGTTTTTGGGTGCTTTGAGTGCAACGATGATGTCTGTTTGAGCCCAAAATGACCAAAAACAAAGGTCCCCCATAAATCCACATAAAAAGCTTCTAAAAAACATAGATCTGAAGAACACAACCAAACCCTCTCAAATAACGAATAGAGGCATGAAGATCTAAAGCTCTGATACCATGTTGGAGTTGATGAAAAGAAACCCATAGCTCCCAAGAATTTCTACATGCAAACACCTATCACAGAAAGAGAAAAAAAGCTATGGAGGCATGTAATCACAGATCTGAGAAAGAGAAATGATGATTGAGCAAAATAAATGAGAGAGAGAGAATCTCAATACAATAATCTATTTTCTATTATGATCCAATAAGTGAATGAATAAAATACAAAGAGGGAATCCTTATAAAAGGATACCAAAACCCTAAAGGTGAGAACCCTAAAGAATAATAAGATGCCTAAGTTTAACTTAAGTGTAGAGTATAATAGACTAATAATTAAATAAATAAATTATTAGCTATAATATGACAACTCTAACAAAAATAACACTCCTTTTGAAGGAGACATGAATTTTTTTTCAAATTTCTCAAGATGCTCCACTGGATATTAAACAATCTACATCAAACTCATAATGAATTTTGTTAGTTAATATCTCCTTGCATAGAAAACTTTCTACATTAAAAGAAAAGAAAAGAAGAAATAGTGTACCTCTTGAAGCTCCCTCTTGACATTTTCCAACCCTCCAATATCTTCCCAAGAGACATTTGGAACTTCAACCACCTATCAATATTTTTCCAACATTCATAAGCAAACTTGCCAATCTTAAATTATCATTGTCTTTGAAAATTAATGCCATATGTTGCTTACATTTGATTCAATTTCCATATTAATTACTCTCTTCAATTGTATTAGAAAATTTTGCCTTAAACATGTGTGATGCAAACCTGTAACATCTCTTTTATCCTCTAGTTATTTTTGTTCATTTATAATGCACTTTTGGTGGCTTCTCCATATGTAATCATGATGCTCTATTTCTTGGTAGTTGTGACTCTTAATGATTAAACCATTTCTTGATCATGTTATTGGACTTGATATATGACTATTTCATGTAGGTTCCTTGGTTGATCTCTTGTCTCTAGTTGAACATACTATAATTATTTATTATCCTTGTATGCATGTCATGGTTTGATCTATGTTCCCTCTTACGATAGTCTCTTTGTATGTCACTGCCCTACTAGTATTATTTCTTCATCACTGTGATGTGCACTATCCATGTCTGTTTGCATGATTAAATTGTTTAATTTACTATATACCCAATCAGCATTATCATTTTCTTCTTTTATTCATTCATTTGGAGTTGTATTTAGAGGTAGATATTTTTTTCTAATTTCATGTTTATCTGTTATGTATGCTATTTACTATAGAAAAATATAATCATTCATGAATTTAGCAAGAAAGAAGATTTGCTAACTAATTCTAAGGATTAATATAAAATAGATTTCTATAATAAGGCTTCAGAATAATATAGACTAATATAAAATAGATTTCCATAACAAGAATTTATAATAATAAATTTTATATTAGATGTGGATGTGGATGTGCAACCTGTATAAGTCATCATCATCTTTATTATCTACTATAGAAAATACATCTGAAGCACTAGAAGAAGCACCAACAGGACTATCTGGAAATCAAAATGCAGAACCAAAGCCTTGAGATTGCTGTAGATTTTGTGCAAAGGCTTGATACTTCTGAATATCAACATCACTAACACTTCTTCGGGCATATTTCATTGACTCCTCAAAATGAGAAACCTTTATTTCAACTACCTCGTCACTATCATCCTCATCCATTTCCTTAGGGCTCTCACTTCTTTTTCTTTCATGTTCAATATCTTGTAAAAGTGCAGAGGAAAGAGAAAATGAAAAATTGAAATAATAAGATACAAGTTGAGGAAAATTGAATCAAAAAATGTAAAATTCTAACACACCAATTAAAATTTAAAGCATTAAGAAATTCATAACCAAATCTAGTTTGCAAAAGCTGCCACAATTGAAACTCACCTTCTCAATATTTTCTCTAATAGCATACTTGCAAGCCCGCTGACAAATCTCTATAATAGAAGCTCCAATGAACCCTTGGGTATAATGACCCAGTGCCATTAGGTCCACATCCTTTGAGATAGGTGATTTTCTCAAGCAAGACTTGAAAATTTGATAATGTGAGGACTCATTAGGTAAGGGAATATAAATCAATTAGTCAAGTTAGCTAGGCCTTAGCAATGCAAGATCGATGATATCGGGTCTGTTTGTAGCACCAATAATGAAAACTATTTTCTTGGCTGTCATACCATCCATTTCAATCAACAACTAGTTAAGGACTCTTTCCGCAACACCACCAACATCCCCAACATTGCTTCCACACTGCAAACATGCAAACCAAATCTAGTTTTCAAAAGCCACCACAATTGAAACTCACCTTCTCAATATTTTCTCTAATAGCATACTTGCAAGCCCTTTGAAAAATCTCTATAATATTGGCTCCAATGAATCCTTGGGTATTACGGGCTAGTACCATTAGGTCCACATCCTTTGAGATGGGTGATTTTCTTAAGCAAGACTTGAAAATTTGATAATGTGAGTACTCATTAGGTTAAGGACTGGTTAAGAACTCTATCTGAAGCACCACCAGCATCCCCAACAAGTAGATGGATTGCTAGATCCCAAAGCAGTCTAGAAAATAGAATGAGTGTGGACACCTGAAGATAAATATCTAGACTAATCACTGATCAGGATGCCATTGGTGATTAGTCTAGATATTTATCTTCATTCATTTTTTTTAAAGATTCAATATTTAGTCAAAATTTCAACTAACCGTAGTCGATGGTTTGACTAACCTACGTAAAAAATCTGACCTAGTTTGGTCTAATAATCGACCATTTTTTGTCAAACTGGGGCGTCGTGGGTTTGACATCCTAGTTGAAGCGGCCAAATATTTCAACCAATATTGGTATAACGTGTGATGAAATTTGGTTGAAATATGACCGTCATGGTTTTTGCATCTTGGTCAAACGGGCCAATCATTTCAACCAACTTTGGTCAAATTTTTGACTAATATACCACTGCTTGCAAATGTATTTTTTGACCAAGATTGGCGTTGAACATTCTACGATTAACGATATATGTCAATATTTTGACGACAAAAATAGCGACCAATTAGTTGGTCGAGTATTCGACCAATTTGGGTAGAAACTTTGACCAATATTCCATCAAAAAAAGGTGCAAATTGTAATAGTGAGAGGTGGAAATATATCTTTTGGCATGGGCAATTTGATGGAGATGAATAAGGATTCACTTTTTAGTCAAATTTCATCTAAACAAATGTTATCTAAAAGTACAATTAAAATACATTGCAAACAACTTTGTGATGAATATTTTAAAAATAAAAGTATGGTTGGAAGAGCTTAGTTATTTGTTAGGTTATTAAGGAAAAAAGAAATGACTCCTATTTTGGAGTTGTTGGGTGTTGATAACAAGAAAAATTTAGGAGACAATGTAAATCGAACAATAGTTGAAAATTTACAAGATGCATTAAACAACGTTAATAACTCAAGTTGAGGAGCTAATTTAAGTGTTGCACGTAGAGCATTGATGACTGCTTTATCTAGTAGGAGGTTGACACAGAGGAAACAAGTACATGCAATTTTTGATTTAATGACTGTATCTAGAAGAACTATTCAAAGATATATCAAGAAGAGAAATATGTTAGATGAAAACATTGAAAAGAATTGGGTAAATATTTGTAGGCTTCCTCGAAAAGAAATTTTTTTTGAAGATGCAAAAAAATGGTCATTGAATATTGGGCCACTCACTCTCCTGTCTCTTCTAATAGAAGGGATACACTACAGATGAAAGATGAAGAGACTGGTACGAAAACTGCACATCCAAAACATTTTATAGATACAACACAAAGTGAATTATTTGAATCATTCAAGAAAGAATTTTCAGATGTGAAAATATGTCAAAGAATGTTTGAGGTATTGCACCCTTTCTTTGTACACATAAATAAGGTTTGTGAAACTTGTTGTTTTCGATATCATGTTGAGTTTCATCTATACTTGCAATCATATAAAAAAGTTATGGTAGTTCTTGATTCAAATATGGTCATCCCTGGAAGTATGACACAATTTGTAAAGTCTATTTTAGGTGATAAATTTGAAGATTCAGATGAGTTCAAAGTATAGTCTATAAAGAATGCATGTAGTGATTGTGGAGATTTGCATAAATTTCCATTGCAAATTGAGAATATTAATGTTTCAACACCAGTTTTTCAGAAAAGATTTGATTATGAGACATCAAAAAAAGAGTGGAGATGAATCTAATTTTTTTTTTCTTGAAGGAGAGTGAATTGCCCTACCTTGATTTTATGATCAGATTTCATACTCTAATTTATCCACATATCTAGCATTGTCATGGTGCATGATGGAAAGCTAAATTTTTTTGTGATTCCAAAGATTGTGTTTCACCTGGTTGAATTCTTTCAATTGTAGATTTCTCTGAGAACTATACATTTTCCCCTCAAATAGAGCTTCAAGCTCAATATTATCATTCTGAGTAGGTTGCAATATTTGTGCAAGTGACCTATAGACATGCACAATGTGATTTGGATGAGGTAGAAAGTACCAATCCAAATGAATGCATTATCATCAAGGATGTTCATTTCTATATCAGTGATGATAAGGTTCATGATAGGAGCTATGTGGCTCATTGTTTTGCAATGTATTTTGAAGATATTGTGAATTGCAGGATAAAGGCTTCACAACACTGGATTTGGTCTGATGGTTGTTTAGGTAAGTGTATAGATACTTCAATTCATTATCATTACCATTTAATTACTTGTTAAATTATTAAAGGATGACATATATATATGCATGTACAACTTAATTTTGTAAGAATATTTAAATTTGTAAAAGCCTTTAACTGGCTAGCCATGCAACATGCTAGATGCAATGTTATGTTTCTGTGGACCTTCTTTGAAAGTGGACATGGAAAAGGAGAGCATGATGGAGTAGGAGCGTGTGTGAGGCATGCACTTTGCCAACATGATTTTGTTGGTACAAATGGTGTTCTGTAGCTAAATATATATATATAGATAAATTTCAAATAATATAATTTTAGCTCAGATCCATTTTCTTTAAACTGATAATTTAGAAATGTACAGGTAACATGATAGAGAATTCAAAGAAAATTGTTGAATGGTGTCAAAGTCATTTTGCTCCTCGGGACACCAAATACAAAAAATGTTATTTTTGGGAAGTGAAAGGTAATTTATATTTTGTTGTAAAATTTTAAATTAAAATTTGATTTCTTGTTCATCTATCTTTTCATAATTGTTGATCTAAAAATGTGCAACTTTCATTTCATATTTGTAACAGATATAGACTGATCTAATCCTTAGAATTTTCAAAGAATTGTTGGTATTAGAATTTTACATCAATCAATCACTACAGGACAACACAAGCCTCTTTTGATTCAAGTAAGAGAAAAATCATGTTTTTGTGCTCACTACGTTGAGGACAATCCATTGAGTCAATGTGAGAATATTGTAAATGGATATGTTTCATGATGGGATATGAAGGAGTTAATCAGAATGCCTCCTTATGAAGATGGTGACATTGACATAAACATTCATGATCTTATATATTCAGCTGATTATGAGCGTGTTTCTGATTTAGTTGTTACAAGTGTGTGCACATGTACATGTTCTTTTATTTAATTTTTATTTATCATGCAAGTGATGTTTAATTTTAATAGAATCCATTTGTATAGGTGATATTTTTGTTGTAGTTGTGGATCCTGACAATGCAGAAAATGTAGATTATTATCTACTAAGATGCACGAAAGAAAAATACAAGTTGACAAAAGAAAGTGTAGATGATGATGGACATACATATCCAACTGGTTTAGTTGTTATTGAAGGAACCTATTTTCAGCAAAAAAAGATCAACAAAAATGGTGTTCAATTTATTGAATACATGTGTGGCCAAAAAGTTCTACATTATAGTCACTTGGTCATAGAAACAAAGTTGCAATTCGAGACATTACAAAAAAGAGGACATGGCAATCAAAAGTGGAGGCTATGTATTGAAGAGCATGAAAGGTTTTTGGAGATAATAAAAGATAGAGAGGATCTAGATATATGTATCAGGAGCTTTAGAATAAACTTATTTTTGTAGCTCTTGTACTTTCATATTTGAACTTGATAGTTTGAACTTTCATGTTTGAACTCATATATTATATGTTTTTATGTATGTTAGTTAATTAATTGTATTCTTTGATTAATTATGTTAGTTACCTACTTAATTAATTGGTAATTGTTAGTCTATTAATTATGTTAGTTATTTATGCTTTTGGTAATTTATGCTTATTAATTAGTTAATTATGTTTGTAAATTATACTTTTGTTAATTATGTTAGATAATTATGCTTAGTTAATTAGTTAATTATGCTTTTGGTAATTATGTTAGTTAATTATGCTTTAGTTGATTATGAACTAGTTACTTAATTAATTGGTAATTGTTACTTAATTAATTGTATGCTTTGATGCATTACCTCCCTTTAAGAGCTCCCCTTAAGACATTAGTTAGTTACTTATTTAATTGTTTTTACTTACATGACATTAGTTAGATTACCTAATTATATTAGTTAATTATGTTAGTTAAATTACTTAATTATGTTATTTACCTACTTAATTAATTGGTAATTGTTAGTCCATTAATTATGTTAGTTATTTATGCTTTTGGTAATTATGTTAAAGTTAATTATACTTAGTTAATTAGTTAATTATGTTGGTAATTTATGCTTCTGTTATTTATGCTTATTAATTAGTTAATTAATTATGCTTATTAATTAAATAATTATGCTTACTTAATTAGTTAATCATGTTAGTTAATTATGCTTAGTTAATTAGTTAGATTACTTAATTGTATTTTAAAGTTTGTACATGTGTAAAATATAACATGTATATATGAAATGTCACATGTCTAAAATATGAAATAACATGTATATATGAAATATCACATGAAAGATCTAAAATAACATTAGTACATGGCATAACATAATGTATACGTAATACTCCTTTTATTTGGTGCTAGATGCCTTTTGAAAGAGCTTAATTTCACTTTTCTGGCTCTTATTCCCAAAAAGGTGGGGGCTAATACTCCAGATGCTTTCCATCCTATCAGTCTTTGTAATTCTATTTACAAGATTATCTCCAAGGTCCTCACCTTGAGAATCCTTACTACCCTTCTGGACATCATCTCCCTTGAATAGAATGGCTGTCCCTAGTCGCCAAATTCTGGATTCGGTTATTATTGCTCATGAAAATATCCATTCGATGATGGCTTCTCAAAACTAAGGGTTTCTTATGAAGTTGGATCTATCCAAGGCCTATGATAGAGTGGATTGGAGCTTCTTACTTAAGATCTTGGAGTCCTTTTGTTTTGGGAAAAGATGCATCTAGCTCATTTCTCAGCTTGTTTCAACAGATTCTATGGTTGTCTTGGTTAATGGATCTTCTTCTAATTTCTTTTCTCCTTCTAGAGGACTCAGATAGGGGGATCCTATATCTCCTATTTTATTTATCATCATGATAGAATGTATGGGAAGATACATTAATCATCTTAATGCTCAAGGCTATATCCATGGCCTTATACCCTCATTTATTTCCAATGCTTGCTCCCATGAATAGTTTGTGGATGATACGGTTCTGATGGGGATTGCCATTGTGAATGAAGCTAGAAGTTACAAGAATTCCTTAAATATCTATATTAAAGCCTTTGGTCATCTCATCAATTGAGAGAAGAGTTCTATTTTCTTTGTGAACACTCCCCCAGAGAGACAATAAAATTTCAAGGATTTTGGGCTATGCTATTGCTTCTCTCCCAGGTTTATACCTGGGCCTCCCCCTTGGATCCAAGCCACCTGAATCCTTCTGGGAAATTCTCATTGATAAACACAAAAAAAAAGTAGTGGGCTAGAAGGGCACTCTGCTAAGTCAAGCTGGTAAAATTACTCTCCTCAAATTCTGCCTTCAAAGTCTCCCCATCTATGCTTTAAGTTTTCTCAAAATGCCCACTAAGTATATTGAAGCCATGGAGAGAATTCAAAGAAACTTTTTGTGGACTGGCATTGAGAATAAAAAAAGACTTCCTCTTATTTCTTGGGACTTTGCAATCCCAAAAATCTTGGGGGGCTAGGCATTAGGCCTATCAGGGAAATGAATAAGGCCCTCTTGGCTAAACAAGGTTGGAGAGTCTTTAAAGAAGATAGGGATTGGAGTAAAATCTGGAAGAGTAAATATCTCCAGCAAACTCCCTCCCTGAATGGTTATCTATCTATTGACAACTTAGATAAAGTTTTCTCCATTTGGAAAGTTGTTCAAGACATGAAGAGTACTCTGACTAAAGGCTGTAAATGGAAGTTGGGTGATGGTAAATATATTTGTTTCCGGGAGGATAGCTGTTTATGGGACTCTCCCCTGAACTCATTTTACAATAATGACCAGATCATTGAGCATTTCAAAGCTATCTTTGGTGTTAAAGTGAACTGACTATTGGGTTAACAATAGGTGGGTGCACCTCACTTCTTTGGATATCTTCATCCTGTTCAACTCTCTCTTTTTTCTTCTTGCATAAATCTCAATTCTCAAGACAAAGTCATCTGGGCTCTCCACTCAAGTGGTAACTTCAAAGTTTCTTCCCTTTTCAAAGAAAAGAGAATTGACCTCCCTTGGGTTAAAGCTTGGACCAAAGGTCTTACTCCTAAGGTTGAGATTTTCTTTTGGATTCCTTTACAGAAAAAAAATTCTCACTATTGACAATCTTAGAAAAAGAGGGATGATCTTAACCAGCTGGTGTTGTATTTGCAGAAATGATATGGAATCTATTAATCATATTTTTTTTCATTTCTGTTATGATGAGGATGTTTGGAAGGAAATTTTAAATTTATGGGAAATTCAATGGACTTTTTAGGAGAATCTTTCTAACAGTTATTTAAGCTGGAGAAGCCCCTTCAAAGGAGAACATGTTTGCCTCCTCTGGTGGTATTCTTTCCCCCAAATTTACTAGGGCTTGTGGAAAGAAAGGAATGAAAAAATCTTCAGAAATACCAGCACCCCCCCCTGGGTCATTGGAAAAAGAATTATCAAAAATATAAATGAGAATTTTATATTGCATTTGGGCCCCTCTTCCAATCTCAACTTGGAGCATCCTAGTCATAATAGTGAAGTCAAAAAGGATAATTTGAGGGAGAATTCCATTTGGTTATCTCCTCCCAATGGCTAGATAAAGGGTAATTTTGATGGTGGCTCCAAAGGGAACCAGACAAGGTTGGCTATGGGGGTGTCTCATGAAGGGTGCTCCCCTTAATACCACAAACACATAACAGAAATAGAGAAACAACAACAATATGGAAGAACAGAAAATTGGCTTCTTATTATCTCCACAAATGTGGAATTACAAACTTTCAGAATTACAATATGCAAAGCCACATGGGCATTCCCTTACAATATTCTGTAGGACAAAGCCTTGAACTATTACCCAGATCTACTACCCAGAACTATTCTGAACTGCCTAAGACAATAATACAGCCTTCCTTATATAGGCAATTATCCACCGCCTGGGAAGGTTCCAGAATTTTAGCCAATAAGGTCGACCAAACTTAGAATTATTTTATTTTACATTTTATTACATCATAGTCGGCTCAAGATAACTTTTGAAACCCGAACAGAAATTTTGAAGAAAATTATTTTTCACCATTTCAGGTGGGCCAACTTCCGAAGACCATAAGTCATCACCAGTTGACCCGATCGGCTATTATAACCCCATTTCGGAAACGCCATGAAGCACTCTACAGGCTTGACTGGCGCAAGCGCCTGTCTCCAAAATTTTCGACCTCATCCGGGGCCTCTAAAGCCTTCAAAACTGAGTTCAAAGTTTCTGTACCCTGCTGCCAGTACCGAAAATCTTCAATATCTTCCAATATACACTTGATCTGGCAATGAAGCTTTACTGGCAGACTTACATGACCAAAATGAACCTCCAAGAAAGAAATCAGATCATTCTGAGCTCATGCAAAAATTACAAAAAATAGTAACTTTCCATAAATAGCAGCTCTGCACTAAAATAGCCCTTATTGAATATATAAAAATAGAAATATTTTTGGGTGATGCAAGATTGCTCTTACACCCAAGATGCTCCTGCATTAGACACCCAGGGTAATTTGAGAAGTGACCCTGTCACGACTCAGGTGTGCAGAGGAAAACCAAGACGGTTAACCTCCTCCTTTGTTAGCCACGATGAATCTTCTACAAGTCATCCTTTCCATTTGACCAAATACTCTTCATATGTCCTATTCCTTGTGCTTCTACCAACACAACTGTCTAATATGTCTTCGATCTCTTTAGTGTCTGAAATAGTTGCTGAAATACTCCACTGTGCTACTGTGATCTCATCTTCAACACCTCCTTCATGATACTCTGTCAGATCTGAAATGTTAAACACTCGTGAAATATTCAGCTCACTAGGCAATTCTACCTCATATACATTTCCTGAATCATGCTTCTTCAATATCTTACATGGTCCAAACTTCTTCATTTTCAACTTGTTATATGTACCAACTGGAAACCGCTCCTTCCGCAAATGAACCACGACTTCATCACCAACCTGAAATTTCTTATACCTCCTTTTCTCATCTACCTTAGCCTTATACTGTGCATTCATCTTGGTAATATGCTTCCTCACCTCCTCATGAATGTTCTTCAAGTGTTCTGCAAAATCCTCAGCTTCAGCACTACTTATTTCTCCTTTATCTATTTTCCTCAATTCAGATGCATTTCTTGGACTACTTCCATATACAATCTGGAATGGTGATTTACCAATGCTCCTGTTGACAGAATTATTGTATGCAAATTCCGCCTGTGGTAAAATCAAATCCCATCCTGTTGGCTTATCTCCAACCAAACATCTCAGCAAATTTCCCAAACTCCTATTCACCACCTCTATCTGTCCATCAGTCTTTGGATGATGTGATGAACTAAACTTCAAATTTGTCTTCAACCTCTTCCACAATGTACACCAGAAATATCAAAGAAACTTAGTGTCCCGATCTGAAACTATGGTCTTTGGCAAACCATGAAGTCTCACTACTTCTCTGAAAAACAATTCTGCTACATGAACAACATCATTAGTCTTCTTGCAGAGAATAAAATATGCCATCTTCGAAAATCTGTCAACTACTACAAAAATTGAATCATGTCTTCGCTGTGTCCTCGGTAAACCAAGAACAAAGTCCATGCTGATATCCTCCCAAGGCTTCTCTGGTACAGGTAATGGCTGATACAACCCTGTATTCTGCTTCACTCCCTTCGCCATCTGACATACTCGGCAACTCTGTACAAACCTCTTCACATCTTGCTGCAACTGTGGCCAATAATAATTCTCACTAACCAAACCAAGGGTTTTATCACGACCAAAATGTCCAGCCAATCCTCCGCTATGCTTCTCCTTGATGAGATTCTCCCTCATAGAACTTCGTGGAATGCACAACTGACTCCCTCTGGATAACATATCATCTTCGATGATGAAATCCAACCATTTCGTCCTGTCTAGAGTAACAGGTTCTGTACAAGCTTTCCAAGCTTCACCAAAGTCAGGATCCTCTAGATATAAATTTTTGAGTTCCTTGAACCCAACCACTTCAATTTGCATTTCTGTCAGCAATAGTTGCCTTCTGCTAAGAGCATCTGCAACCCTATTAGACTTTCCACTCCTGTGTTTCAAAAGAAATGTATAACTCTGCAAAAACTCAACCCATTTCAAATGCCTTTGATTCAATTTTCCTTGACTATTCAAATATTGCAAAGCTTAATAATCAGTATACAAAACAAACTCCTTAGGAAGCAGATAGTGCCTCCACTTTTTCAATGCCTGAACTATAGCATAAAATTCCTGATCATAAACAGAATATTTTCTTTTGGCATCATTTAATTTCTCACTGAAATAAGCAACAGGTTTACCTTCTTGGCTCATAACAGCTCCTATTGTAGTACCACTAGCATCACAATCTACTTGAAACACCTTATTAAAATCTGAAAGTGCTAAAATAGGTTAATCTGTAACTTTTTGTTTCAACAATTGAAAACTCTTTTGTGCCTCATTAGTCCACTTAAACTCTTTTCTATCCCCTCTCATTGTTTCAGTCAAGGGTCCACAAATACTACTAATATTTTTGATAAACTTTCTGTAAAAGCTAGCTAGACCATGAAAAGATCTTACCTCAGTAGCACTCCTTGGAGTAGGCCATTCAAGGATAGCCTGTACCTTCTCCGGGTCCATTTTTAAACTTTCTGCTGAAACTACAAATCCCAAATACACTAACTCTTTCTTCACAAAATTGCACTTCTTCAAATTAATCAACAATTTCTCATCTCTCAACTTCTCAAACACCATACGAATATGCATCATATGTTCCTCCAATGTCTTGCTAAAAATCAAAATATCATCTAGGTAAACAATGACAAACTTACCCAGAAATTCTTTCAGAACCTCGTTCATGAACCTCATGAAAGTGCTCGGTGCATTGGTTAGCCCAAAAGGCATGACTAACCACTCATATAGTCCTTCCTTTGTTTTGAAGGCAGTCTTCCATTCATCTCCTTCTCTGATCCGAATCTGATGATATCCACTCGTCAGATCTATCCTTGAGAAATACACAGCTCCACTCAAACAGTCCATAATATCATCCATTCGTGGCAATGGAAACCTGTACTTGATTGTGATCTTATTTATTGCCCTAGAATCTGTACACATCCTCCATTCTCCATTCTTCTTTGGTGCTAATACCGCTGGTACTGCACAGGGACTAAGACTCTCACGGATCAATCCTTTCTGTAATAGTTCATGTACTTGTCTGTTCAACTCCTCACTTTCTGTAGGTGTCATTCTGTGTGCTGCCTTATTCGGCAAACTCGCTCATGGGATCAAGTCCATCTGATGACTGATCTTCCTGACTGGTGGTAATCCATCTTGCACGTTATCGGATACAATATCTTGAAACTCATTCAACAAATCTTCAACTTCTACAGGAACATCTTCTACTTCCTCTTTACTAGCTTTTGGAATTAAAGCAAAACATACATGCTCATGCCTCATACCATCTAGAAAATTTCTTCCATCAATAAAAGTTATCGTTGCATTACCACATACCTTTTCTTCGGTCTCCTTCAATTGTTTTAGCTTATGTGGCACTCCATCCTTTGTTAGGGAATAGGTATTCGCACGATCATCATGTACAGCACATCTGTCAAACTGCCATGGTCTACCCAACAACATATGACATGCATCCATAGATATGATATCACACAATACCTCATCTTGGTATCCACCAACCTTGAACTTTACTAAGCATTGTTCATTGACCATGACCTTGTGGTCATCCTGTACCCAGGCAATCCGATATGGATGTGGGTGTTTCTGTCTCTTGAGCTTCAACTTTGTCACCAGCTCTTCAGACACCAAATTGTCAGTGCTTTCGCTATCAATAATCACATCACAACATTTACCTTCACACTTGCACCTGGTGCGAAACAGGCTCCTCCTTTGCTCGGGTTCATTCTCACCACTCAGCAGGACTCTTCTGTTAATCAACGTTTCTCCTCTTTCAGCATCTTCAAAATTTGATGATTTTGCATCTTCATCTACATGTGTAACTCTGGCTTGACCTTCATTTCTCTTGTCTATTCTACCTTGGCGTTGAGGACATTCAAATGCCCTATGACCTTCTTCTCCACAGTGAAAACATGTTCCACGGAAGCCACCTCTTCCAGATCCTTTTCCTCTTCCTCTTCCTCTCTGATCTCTATTATACTGATCATGGAAGCGATTGAAATTATTTCCTCATTGATTTTGACTGCTACTGGCCTCATCCTTCTTTTTCAGATCTTCATTTCGGCCACCATATGACCGTCCACCAGATCATCCACCGCGACCTCTTCCGTTTTGTCTACTCTCAAACTTTTTGTTCAGCTTTTCCTCTACTTTTAGGGCAAATTGGTATGCCTCCTCAATACTGTTCATTCGAACCAGATTCAACTCCTCCTGAATGCTTGGCCTTAACATATTAAGGTATCAGGCAACTTTCTCCTTATCAGCTTCTGCATGGCCTGTTCTGATGAGGAGTCGATAGAACTCCTCTGTATACTCCTGAACAGACCTTCCTGCCTGTTTCAAACTTTGCATTTTCTTTAGTAGATCAAGCTCATAATCAACAGGAATGAACTGTCGCTTCAATTTATCCACCATCCGATCCCATCTTGTGATTTTATCTTTCCTTCTTCTATTTCGCTCCAATTGAATTTCTTGCCACTAGATCTTCGCATGACCTTTCAGTCTGGCCTTCGCAAATTTGACCCTATCAGGATCCTCAACATCTTCATACTCAAAATATTCTTCACATTCATTGATCCAGTCGATCAATTCGTCTGGGTTAAGATTTCCAAAAAATGTAGGAACCTCAATCTTAGGTCTTTTCCCAATCTTGGGAATTGCCCGAAAAAGTCTTTCTTCCTCCTGGTTCACAATTTCAGCTTCTCCTTCTTGATATTCTTCATCGGCTTCATCCTCACTTTCGTCTCTGACATTAAGATTCATTCCTCTACGAATCTCTTCTTGTAATGCTCGCACTTGTCTCTGTAGCTCTCTAACCTCAGGTGTTATAACACCAGCTCTTCCGCCACGTTCCCTTCATGGAGGCTTTTTCGCAATGCGCGCTGAAACTCTAGCCACGGTCCTGGTGCAAACTGCCTCACAGTTGGCGATTTGTTTACACACTCAAGAACTCCTGCTCTGATACCACTTGATGAAGGGTGCTCCCCTTAATACCACAAACACATAACAGAAATAGAGAAACAACAACAATATGCAAGAACAGAAAATTGGCTTCTTATTATCTCCACAAATGTGGAATTACAAACTTTCAGAATTACAATATGCGAAGCCACATGGGCATTCCCTTACAATATTCTGTACCACAAAGCCTCGAACTATTACCCAGATCTACTACCCAGAATTATTCTGAACTGCCTAAGATAATAAAACAGCCTTCCTTATATAGGCAATTATCCACCGCCTGGGAAGGTTCCAAAATTTTAGCCAATAAGGCCGACCAAACTTAGAATTATTTTATTTTACAGTTTATTACATCATAGTCGGCTCAAGATAACCTTTGAAACCCGAACAGAAATTTTGAAGAAAATTATTTTTCGCCATTTCAGGTGGGCCAACTTCCGAAGACCATAAGCCATCACCAGTTGACCCGATCAGCTATTATAACCCCATTTCAGAAACGCCACGAAGCGCTCTACAGGTTCGACAAGCACAAGCTCCTGTCACCAAAATTTTTGACCTCATCCGGGGCCTCTAAAGCCTTCAAAACTGAGTTCAAAGTTTCTGTACCCTGCTGCCATTACCGAAAATCTTCAATATGTTCCAATATACACTTGATCTGGCAATGAAACTTTACTGGCAGACTTACATGACCAAAATGAACCTCCAAGAAATAAATCAGATCATTCTGAATTCATGCAAAAATTACCAAAAATAGTAACTTTCCATAAATAGCAGCTCTGCACTAAAATAGCCCTTATTGAATATATAAAAATAGAAATATTTTTGGGAGATGCAAGATTGCTCTTACACCCAGGATGCTCCTGCATCAGAAACCCACGGTAATTTGAGAAGTGACCCTGTCACGACTCAAGTGTGCAGAGGAAAACCAAGACGGTTAACCTCCTCCTTTGTTAGCCACGATGAATCTTCTACAGGTCGTCCTTTCCATTTGACCAAATACTCTTCATATGTCCTATTCCTTGTGCTTCTACCAACATGACTGTCCAGTATGTCTTCGATCCCCTTAGTGTCTGAAATAGTTGCTGGAATACTCCACTGTGCTGCTGTGATCTCATCTTCAACACCTCCTTCATGATACTCTGTCAGATCTGAAATGTTAAACACTCGTGAAATATTCAGCTCACTAGGCAATTCTACCTCATATGCATTTCCTGAATCATGCTTCTTCAATATCTTACATGGTCCAAACTTCTTCATTTTCAACTTATTATATATACCAACTGGAAATCGCTCCTTCCGCAAATGAACCACGACTTCATCACCAACCTGAAATTTCTTATACCTCCTTTTCTCATCTGCCTTAGCCTTATACTGTGCATTCATCTTGGTAATATGCTTCCTCACCTCCTCATGGATGTTCTTCAAGTGTTCTGCAAAATCCTCAGCTTTAGCACTACTTATTTCTCCTTTATCTATTTTCCTCAATTCAGATGCATTTCTTGGACTACTTCCATATACAATCTGGAATGGTGATTTACCAGTGCTCCTGTTGATAGAATTATTATATGCAAATTCTGCCTGTGGTAAAATAAAATCCCATCCTGTTGGCTTATCTCCAACCAAACATCTCAGCAAATTTCCCAAACTCCTATTCACCACCTCTGTCTGTCCATCAGTCTGTGGATGATGTGATGAACTAAACTTCAAATTTGTCTTCAACCTCTTCCACAATGTACGTCAGAAATATCAAACAAACTTAGTGTCCCGATCTGAAACTATAGTCTTTGGCAAACCATGAAGTCTCACTACTTTTTGAAAAACAATTCTGCTACATGAACAGCATCATTAGTCTTCTTGCAGGGAATAAAATATGTCATCTTCGAAAATCTGTCAACTACTACAAAAATTGAATCATGTCACCGCTGTGTCCTCAGTAAACCAAGAACAAAGTCCATGCTGATATCCTCCCAAGGCTTCTCTAGTACAGGTAATGGCTAATACAACCCTGTATTCTGCTTCACTCCCTTCGCCATCTGACATACTCGGCAACTCTGTACAAACCTCTTCACATCTTGCTGCAACTGTGGCCAATAATAATTCTCACTAACCAAACCAAGGGTTTTATCACGACCAAAATGTCCAGCCAATCCTCCGCTATGCTTCTCCTTGATGAGATTCTCCCTCATAGAACTTTGGGGAATGCACAACTGACTCCATCTGGATAGCATATCATCCTGGATGATGAAATCCAACCATTTCATCCTGTCTAGAGTAACAGGTTCTGTACAAGCTTTCCAAGCTTCACCAAAATCAGGATCCTCTGGATATAAATTCTTGAGTTCCTTGAAACCAACCACTTCAATCTGTATTTCTATCAACAATAGTTGCCTTCTGCTAAGAGCATCTGCAACCCTATTAGACTTTCCACTCCTGTGTTTCAAAACAAATGTATAACTCTGCAAAAACTCAACCCATTTCAAATGCCTTTGATTTAATTTTCCTTGACTATTCAAATATTGCAAAGCTTGATGATCAGTATACAAAACAAACTCCTTAGGAAGCAGATAGTGCCTCCACTTTTTCAATGCCTGAACTATAGCATAAAATTCCTGATCATAAATAGAATATTTTCTCTTGGCATCATTTAATTTCTCACTAAAATAAGCAACAGATTTACCTTCTTGACTCATAACAGCTCCTATTGCAGTACCACTAGCATCACAATCTACTTGAAACACCTTATTAAAATTTGGAAGTGCTAAAACAGGTTGTTCTGTAATTTTTTATTTCAACAATTGAAAACTCTTTTTTGCCCCATTAGTCCACTTAAACTCTTTTCTATCCCCTCTCATTGTTTCAGTCAAGGGTCCACAAATACTGCTAAAATTTTTGATAAACTTTCTATAAAAGCTAGCTAGACCATGAAAAGATCTTACCTCAGTAGCACTCCTTGGAGTAGGCCATTCAAGGATAGCCTGTACCTTCTCCGGGTCCATTTTTAAACCTTTTACTGAAACTACAAATCCCAAATACACTAACTCTTTCTTCACAAAACTGCACTTCTTCAAATTAATCAACAATTTCTCATCTCTCAACTTCTCAAACACCATATGAATATGCATCATATGTTCCTCCAATGTCTTGCTAAAAATCAAAATATCATCTAGGTAAACAATGACAAACTTACCCAGAAATTCTTTCAGAACCTCGTTCATGAACCTCATGAAAGTGCTCGGTGCATTGGTTAGCCCAAAAGGCATGACTAACCACTCATATAGTCCTTCCTTTGTCTTGAAGGCAGTCTTCCATTCATCTCCTTCTCTGATCCGAATCTGATGATATCCACTCTTCAGATCTATCCTTGAGAAATACACAGCTCCACTCAAACAGTCCATAATATCATCCATTCGTGGCAATGGAAACCTGTACTTGATTGTGATCTTGTTTATTACCCTAGAATCTGTACACATCCTCCATTCTCCATTCTTCTTTGGTGCTAATACCTCTGGTACTACACAGGGACTCAGACTCTCATGGATCAATCCTTTCTGTAACAGTTCATGTACTTGTCTGTTCAACTCCTCACTTTCTGCAGGTGTCATTTTATGTGCTGCCTTATTCAGCAAACTCGCTCTTGGGATCAAGTCCATCTGATGACTGATCTTCCTGACTGGTGGTAATCCATCAGGCACGTTATCGGATACAATATCCTGAAACTCATTCAACAAATCTACAACTTCTACAGGAACATCTTCTACTTTCTCTTTACCAGCTTTTGAAATTAAAGCAAAACATACATGCTCATGCCTCATACCATCTAGAAAATTTCTTACATCAACAAAAGTTATCCTTGCATTACCACATACCTTTTCTTTGGTCTCCTTCAATAGTTTTAGCTTATGTCGCACTCCATCCTTTGTCAGGGAATAGGTATTCGCACGACCATCATGTACAGCACATCTGTCAAACTGCCATAGTCTACCCAACAACATATGACATGCATCCATAGATATGATATCACACAATACCTCATCTTGGTATCTGCCAACCTTGAACTTTACTAGGCATTGTTTATTGACCATGACCTTGTGGTCATTCTGTACCTAGGCAATCCGATATGGATGTGGGTGTTTTTGTCTCTTGAGCTTCAACTTTGTCACCATCTCTTCTGACACCAAATTTTCAGTTCTTCCGCTATCAATAATCACATCACAACATTTACCTTCATACTTGCACCTAGTGCAAAACAGGCTCCTCCTTTGCTCGGGTTCATTCTCACCACTCAACAGGACTCTTTTGTTAATCAACGTTTCTCCTCTTTCAGCATCTTCAAAATTTGATGATCTGGCATCTTCATCTACATGTGCAACTCTGGCTTGACCTTCATTTCTCCTGTCTGTTCTACCTTGGCGCTGAGGACATTCAAATGCCCTATGACCTTCTTCTCCACAGTGAAAACATGTTCCACGGAAGCCACCTCTTCCAGATCCTTGTCCTCTTCCTCTTCCTCTCCGATCTCTATTATTTTGATCATGGAAGCGATTGGAATTATTTCCTCATTGATTTTGACTGCTACTGGCCTCATCTTTCTTTTTCGGATCTTCATTTCGGCCACCATATGACCATCCACCAGATCGTCCACCGTGACCTCCTCCATTTTGTCTGCTCTCAAACTTCTTGTTCAGCTTTTCCTCTACTTTTAGGGCAAATTGGTATGCCTCCTCAATACTATTCATTCGAACCAGATTCAACTCCTCCTGAATGCTTGACCTTAACCCATTAAGGTATCGGGCAACTTTCTCCTTATCAGCTTCTACATGGCCTGTTCTGATGAGGAGTCGATAGAACTCTTCTGTATACTCCTGAACAGACCTTCCTGCCTCCTTCAAACTTTGCATTTTCTTTAGTAGATCAAGCTCATAATCAACAGGAATGAACTGTCGCTTCAATTTATCCACCATCCGATCCTATCTTGTGATTTTATCTTTCCCTCTTCTATTTCGCTCCAATTGAATTTCTTACCACCAGATCTTCGGATGACCTTTCAGTTTGGCCTTCGCAAATTTGACCCTATCAGGATCCTCAACATCTTCATACTCAAAATATTCTTCACATTCATTGATCCAGTCGATCAATTCCTCTGGGTTAAGATTTTCAGAAAATGTAGGAACCTCAATCTTAGGTCTTTTTCCAATCTTGGGAATCGCCCGAAAAAGTCTTTCTTCCTCCTGGTTCACAATTTCAGCTTCTCCTTCTTGATATTTTTCTTCGGCTTCATCCTCACTTTCATCTCTAACATTAAGATTCATTCCTCTACGAATCTCTTCTTGTAATGCTCGCACTTGTCTCTACATCTCTCTAACCTCAGGTGTTACAACACCAGCTCTTCCGCCACGTTCCTTTCGTGGAGGCTTTTTCGCGATGCGCACTGAAACCCTAGCCACGGTCCTAGTGCAAACTGCCTCACAGTCGGTGATCTGTTTACATACTCAAGAACTCCTGCTCTGATACCACTTGATGAAGGGTGCTCCCCTTAATACCACAAACACATAACAGAAATAGAGAAACAACAACAATATGCAAGAACAGAAAATTAGCTTCTTATTATCTCCACAAATGTGGAATTACAAACTTTCAGAATTACAATATGCAAAGCCACATTGACATTCCCTTACAATATTTTGTAGGAAAAAGCCTCGAACTATTACCCAGATCTATTACCCAGAACTATTCGGAACTGCCTAAGACAATAATACAGCCTTCCTTATATAGGCAATTATCCACCGCTTGGGAAGGTTCTAGAATTTTAGCCAATAAGGCCGACCAAACTTAAAATTATTTTATTTTACATTTTATTACATCATAGTCGGCTCAAGATAACCTTTGAAACCCGAACAGAAATTTTGAAGAAAATTATTTTTCGCCATTTCAGGTGGGCCAACTTCCGAAGACCATAAGTCATCACCAGTTGACCCGATCGGCTATTATAACCCCATTTCAAAAATGCCATGAAGTGCTCTACAGGCTTGACTGGCACAAGCGCTTGTCACCAAAATTTTTGGCCTCATCCGGGGCCTCTAAAGCCTTCAAAACTGAGTTCAAAGTTTCTGTAGCTTGCTGCCATTACCGAAAATCTTCAATATCTTTCAATATACACTTGATCTGGCAATGAAACTTTACTGACAGACTTACATGACCAAAATGAACCTCCAAGAAAGAAATCAGATCATTTTGAGCTCATGCAAAAATTACAAAAAATAGTAACTTTCCATAAATAGCAGCTCTGCACTAAAATAGCCCTTATTGAATATATAAAAATAGAAATATTTTTGGGTGATGCAAGATTGCTCTTACACCCAGGATGCTCCTGCATCAGACACCTAGGGTAATTTGAGAAGTGACCCTGTCACGACTCAAGTGTGCAGAGGAAAACCAAGACGGTTAACCTCCTCCTTTGTTAGCCACAATGAATCTTCTACAGGTCATCCTTTCCATTTGACCAAATACTCTTCATATGTCCTATTCCTTGTGCTTCTACCAACACGACTGTCCAGTATGTCTTCAATCTCGTTAGTGTCTGAAATAGTTGCTGGAATACTCCACTGTGCTGCTGTGATCTCATCTTCAACACCTCCTTCATGATACTCTGTCAGATCTGAAATGTTAAACACTCGTGAAATATTCAGCTCACTAGGCAATTCTACCTCATATGCATTTCCTGAATCATGCTTCTTCAATATCTTACATTGTCCAAACTTCTTCATTTTCAACTTGTTATATGTACCAACTAGAAACCGCTCCTTCCGCAAATGAACCACGACTTCATCACCAACCTGAAATTCTTTATACCTCCTTTTCTCATCTACCTTAGCATTATACTATGCATTCATCTTGGTAATATGCTTCCTCACCTCCTCATGGATGTTCTTCAAGTGTTCTGCAAAATCCTCAGCTTCAGCACTATTTATTTCTCTTTTATCTATTTTCCTCAATTCAGATGTATTTCTTGGACTACTTCCATATACAATCTAGAATGGTGATTTACCAGTGCTCCTGTTGACAGAATTATTGTATGCAAATTATGCCTGTGGTAAAATCAAATCCCATCCTGTTGGCTTATCTCCAACCAAACATCTCAGCAAATTTCCCAAATTCCTATTCACCACCTCTGTCTGTCCATCAGTCTGTGGATGATGTGATGAACTAAACTTCAAATTTGTCTTCAACCTCTTCCACAATGTACGCCAGAAATATCTAACAAACTTAGTGTCCCGATCGGAAACTATGGTCTTTGGCAAACCATGAAGTCTCACTACTTCTCTGAAAAACAATTCTGCTACATGAACAACATCATTAGTCTTCTTGCAGGGAATAAAATGTGCCATCTTCGAAAATCTGTTAACTACTACAAAAATTGAATCATGTCCCCGCTGTGTCCTCGGTAAACCAAGAACAAAGTCCATGCTGATATCCTCCCAAGGCTTCTCTGGTATAGGTAATGGCTGATACAACCCTATATTCTGCTTCACTCCCTTCGCCATCTGACATACTCGGCAACTCTATACAAACCTCTTCACATCTTGCTGCAACTGTGGCCAATAATAATTCTCACTAACCAAACCAAGGGTTTTATCACGACCAAAATGTCCAGCCAATCCTCCGCTATGCTTCTCCTTGATGAGATTCTCCCTCATAGAACTTTGGGGAATGCACAACTGACTCCATCTGGATAGCATATCATCCTGGATGATGAAATCCAACCATTTCATCCTGTCTAGAGTAACAGGTTCTGTACAAGCTTTCCAAGCTTCACCAAAATCAGGATCCTCTGGATATAAATTCTTGAGTTCCTTGAAACAAACCACTTCAATCTGTATTTCTATCAACAATAGTTGCCTTCTGCTAAGAGCATCTGCAACCCTATTAGACTTTCCACTCCTGTGTTTCAAAACAAATGTATAACTCTGCAAAAACTCAACCCATTTCAAATGCCTTTGATTTAATTTTCCTTGACTATTCAAATATTGCAAAGCTTGATGATCAGTATACAAAACAAACTCCTTAGGAAGCAGATAGTGCCTCCACTTTTTCAATGCCTGAACTATAGCATAAAATTCCTGATCATAAACAGAATATTTTCTCTTGGCATCATTTAATTTCTCACTGAAATAAGCAACAGGTTTACCTTCTTGGCTCATAACAGCTCCTATTGCAGTACCACTAGCATCAATATCTACTTGAAACACCTTATTAAAATCTGGAAGTGCTAAAATAGGTTTTTTCTGTAACTTTTTGTTTCAACAATTGAAAACTCTTTTCTGCCCCATTAGTCCACTTAAACTCTTTTCTATCCCCTCTCATTGTTTCAGTCAAGGGTCCACAAATACTGCTAAAATTTTTGATAACCTTTCTATAAAAGCTAGCTAGACCATGAAAAGATCTTACCTCAGTAGCACTCCTTGGAGTAGGGCATTCAAGGATAGCCTGTACCTTCTCCGGGTCTATTTTTAAACCTTCTGCTGAAACTACAAATCCCAAATACACTAACTCTTTCTTCACAAAACTGTACTTCTTCAAATTAATCAACAATTTCTCATCTCTCAACTTCTCAAACACCATATGAATATGCATCATATGTTCCTCCAATGTCTTGCTAAAAATCAAAATATCATCTATGTAAACAATGACAAACTTACCTAGAAATTCTTTCAGAACCTCGTTCATGAACCGCATGAAAGTGCTCGGTGCATTGGTTAGCCCAAAAGGCATGACTAACCACTCATATAGTCCTTCCTTTGTCTTGAAGGCAGTCTTCCATTCATCTCCTTATCTGATCGGAATCTGATGATATCCACTCTTCAGATCTATCTTTGAGAAATACACAGCTCCACTCAAACAGTCCATAATATCATCCATTCGTGGCAATGGAAACCTGTACTTGATTGTGATCTTGTTTATTGCCCTAGAATCTGTACACATCCTCCATTCTCCATTCTTCTTTGGTGCTAATACCGCTGGTACTGCACAGGGACTCAGACTCTCACGGATCAATCCTTTCTATAACAGTTTATGTACTTGTCTGTTCAACTCCTCACTTTCTGCAGGTGTCATTCTGTGTGCTGCCTTATTCAGCAAACTCGCTCTTAGGATCAAGTCCATCTGATGACTGATCTTCTTGACTGGTGGTAATCCATCAGGCACGTTATCGGATACAATATCCTGAAACTCATTCAACAAATCTACAACTTCTATAGGAACATCTTCTACTTCCTCTTTACCAGCTTTTGGAATTAAAGCAAAACATACATGCTCATGCCTCATACCATCTAGAAAATTTCTTCCATCAACAAAAGTTATCCTTGCATTACCACATACCTTTTCTTCGGTCTCCTTCAATGGTTTTAGCTTATGTCTCACTCTATCTTTTGTCAGGGAATAGGTATTCGCATGACCATCATGTACAGCACATATGTCAAACTGGCATGGTCTACCCAATAACATATGACATGCATCCATATATATGATATCACACAATACCTCATCTTGGTATCCGCCAACCTTGAACTTTACTAGGCATTGTTCATTGACCATGACCTTGTGGTCATCCTGTACCTAGGCAATCTGATATGGATGTGGGTGTTTCTGTCTCTTGAGCTTCAACTTTGTCACCATCTCTTCTGACACCAAATTGTCAGTGCTTCCGCTATCAATAATCACATCACAACATTTACCTTCACACTTGCACCTGGTGCGAAACAGGCTCCTCCTTTGCTCGGGTTCATTCTCACCACTCAGCAGGACTCTTCTGTTAATCAACGTTTCTCCTCTTTCAGCATCTTCAAAATTTGATGATCTGGCATCTTCATCTACATGTGCAACTCTGGCTTGACCTTCATTTCTCCTGTCTATTCTGCCTTGGCGCTGAGGACATTCAAATTCCCTATGACCTTCTTCTCCACAGTGAAAACATGTTCCACGGAAGCCACCTCTTCCAGATCCTTGTCCTCTTCCTCTTCCTCTCCGATCTCTATTATTCTGATCCTGGAAGCGATTGGAATTATTTCCTCATTGATTTTGACTGCTACTGGCCTCATCCTTCTTTTTCGGATCTTCATTTCGGCCACCATATGACCGTCCACCAGATCGTCCACCGCGACCTCTTTCATTTTTTCTGCTCTCAAACTTCTTGTTCAGCTTTTCCTCTACTTTTAGGGCAAATTGGTATGCCTCCTCAATACTGTTCATTCGAACCAGATTCAACTCCTTCTAAATGCTTGGCCTTAACCCATTAAAGTATCGGGCAAATTTCTCCTTATCAGCTTCTGCATGGCCTGTTCTGATGAGGAGTCGATAGAACTCTTCTGTATACTCCTGAATAGATCTTCCTGCCTGTTTCAAACTTTGCATTTTCTTTAGTAGATCAAGCTCATAATCAATAGGAATGAACTGTCACTTCAATTTGTCCACCATCCGATCCCATCTTGTGATTTTATCTTTCCCTCTTCTATTTCGCTCCAATTGAATTTCTTGCCACCAGATCTTCGCATGACCTTTCAGTCTGGCCTTCGCAAATTTGACCCTATCAGGATCCTCAACATCTTCATACTCAAAACATTCTTCACATTCATTGATCCAGTCGATCAATTCGTTTGGGTTAAGATTTCCAGAAAATGTAGGAACCTCAATCTTAGGTCTTTTCCCAATCTTGGAAATCGCCCGAAAAAGTCTTTCTTCCTTCTGGTTCACAATTTCAGCTTCTCCTTCTTGATATTCTTCTTCGGCTTCATCCTCACTTTCGTCTCTGACATTAAGATTCATTCCTCTACGAATCTCTTCTTGTAATGCTCGCACTTGTCTCTGTAGCTCTCTAACCTCAGGTGTTACAACACCAGCTCTTCCGCCACGTTCCCTTCGTGGAGGCTTTTTCACGATGCACATTGAAACCCTAGCCACGGTCCTGGTGCAAACTACCTCATAGTCGGTGATCTGTTTACACACTCAAGAACTGCTCTGATACCACTTGATGAAGGGTGCTCCCCTTAATACCACAAACACATAATAGAAATAGAGAAACAACAAGAATATGCAAGAATAAAAATTGGCTTCTTATTATCTCCACAAATGTGGAATTACAAATTTTTAGAATTACAATATGCAAAGCCACATGGGCATTCCCTTACAATATTCTGTAGGACAAAGCCTTGAACTATTACCCAGATCTACTACCCAGAACTATTCTGAACTGCCTAAGACAATAATACAGCCTTCCTTATATAGGCAATTATCCACCGCCTGGGAAGGTTCCAGAATTTTAGCCAATAAGGCTGACCAAACTTAGAATTATTTTATTTTACATTTTATTACATCATAGTCAGCTCAAGATAACCTTTGAAACCCGAACAGAAATTTTGAAGAAAATTATTTTTCGCCATTTCAGGTGGCCCAACTTTTGAAGACCATAAGTCATCACCAGTTGACCCGATCGGCTATTATAACCCCATTTTGGAAACGGCACGAAGCGCTCTACAGGCTTGACGGGCGCAAGCGCTCGTCACCAAAATTTTTGACCTCATCTGGGGCCTCTAAAGCCTTCAAAACTGAGTTCAAATTTTCTGTACCCTACTGCCAGTACCGAAAATCTTCAATATCTTCCAATATACACTTGATTTGGCAATGAAACTTTACTGGCAGACTTACATGACCAAAATGAACCTCCAAGAAAGAAATCAGATCATTCTGAGCTCATGCAAAAATTATCAAAAATAGTAACTTTCCATAAATAGCAGCTCTGCACTAAAATAGCCCTTATTGAATATATAAAAATAGAAATATTTTTGAGTGATGCAAGATTGCTCTTACACCCAGGATGCTCCTGCATCAGTGTCATTAGGGACTGTAATTGCAATATTATCAGGGCTCAGGCTATTCCTCTTGGAATCACTTCTAGCCATAAAGATGAGATGGATGGAGCCCATTATATGATCAAGCTAGCTAAGGATACCAGTTGCAAGAACCGCTAGCTAGAACGGGACTCCAGAAATATTGTTAATATCCTCAATGAAAAAATGACCCTGCCTAGAACATATCTAACTTTCTTTTGGAAAGTAAAGAAGACCTCAATTTTTTTCAAAAAGTGTTCATTTCTCATAACTATCATGAGATGAACACATTAGATGACTAGATGGCCAACCTGGTAGTACAAAGTAATGAAAATGGATTGACCAGCTAAGCATGGATGATGATTTAAAAGCAAAGTGTAATTATGAAACAAACATATCTCGAGAAGGAAAAATATGCATTTGATATGCTCACTTCCTCCACTTATCAAATCATCACTATTTCATTTATTGCTTTAAATGGAATGGTTTCCATTCTTTCATGTTTGTCAGGACTTAGCACGAATTGTGGGTGTTTTTTGGGGTTTCAAGAGGTAATACATTAAACCTTTCCTAGGGTATTTCTCTTGGCTTTCTTTTTCTCATTTTGTAGAGCTTTTTTCTTTCTGTGAATATGGGAGGGGAAGCGAACAATTTGGAACCTGAGAAGTGCAATAACTAGAAAAAGAAGAAGGAAGTGTGGCATCAGCTCGAGAAAGGGAAGGTGACTAGCTAAATTGAAAAACTTCATGGTTACAAACCTCATGTGACAAATAGATTCTACAAAGAATGGGATGGTAAAAAGGTAACACTTTATGGTAGATCGTTTATTCTTAATGCTGACTTCATTACTAAGGTTACGGGGTTGGCTAATGAAGGAATGAAATTTTACCAACATAAAAAAGCTTCAGAAGAGGCGGTTAAGCATTTTCCTAAAACTAACTAGGAGGATGCGAGACTGGTGAAGGTTGGTAACTTCTATGACCTTGATCAAATTAAGGACATCTGGCATGAGGTTTTGACCTACATATGGATGTACTTCATTTTGGATGGTAGGGTTTCTAGGGTTCATCAATTTCACTTTGTTTTTCTGAACCACTTCCATTATAAGAAAAGAATTTCCTTTCCTTTCTATTTGGTGAATTCTCTCCTACAAGGGCTTAAATCCCATAAGCAAAATGATTCTAGACCTATCCTCCATGAGGGTCTCATCTTGCTTATCACTAAGTTCTATCAGGATAGTACCCCTCCTCATTCTATCTCTAGCAGTAAATGGAAAAGGGAAGTGGAAGGCATGCTCAGTATTAAGGATAATGATGATGGGTCCTTGAAGAAAAACAAAAATAGCAGTATGCGGGTTCTGGGTATGGAAACAGAATTAGAACAAAGGTCAGGTGATTTGGAGGAAGATGCTACTTCCCAGGGTGATGAAATGGCCCAAAATGCAAGTGATGGGTGCTCTTCTAAAACAAATGATACCTCTCTCAGCCTAGATGATATCTCAGCCCAAGATTATCCCCAAACCTTCCTAGTATGGTGAGCAAGAAAGGTAAGCCCTTTGTTAACAAGGCTAAAGCCAATGACAATGTTCCTTCCTCTTCCACTAAGCGTAAAATAAAAATTAGGCATAATGCTAGTCTTGGGAATGAGGATATTGTCATTAAAGATGAAAGTGAAAAATGGAGTATAATGATGTCTTGCAAGATACCAATGTCAATATGGAGAACAGTAAGAATGACAAAGATGGGTTATTCAACTTGATTACCCATTCTCTAGATACAGATTGTGAAGAGAATTCCCCTATTAATGTTTCCCTCTCCCTTGATCCTATTTCTGCTAATGTTCCTCAGGCTAAATGTAGTCAAGAAGATAAAAACCCTACCACTGATATTGCTCCTATTACCCAAAATCAGGACCTCAAGGATATGCTAGAAAAAGAAAAGAATCAAGTGAATGTTGATACTATGGATGTTCAAGACTTGGAGGGAGATGATAATTATCTAGAATTTATAAATAAAGCCAAAGATAAATCTAATCCTGGGATGGATATGGATAGCTGGATGTATAATGAGATTAACAAATTACACTCTTTTGTTTCTTCCTTGCAGGATAAGAACCTTCTTTTATAGGTTAAGTTGGATGAGGAAAGTAAGAAGTAGAGGGAGTTGGCAACTCTGGTTGGGAACATTCCAACTAAACTTTAGAATTATGAAGCCACCCTTAGAAAATTGATTAAGGACAGGGAGGAGGGCATGCAGGCTGTTACTTCCTCCATCCTAGCTGTTGCTGCTTCTATTGGAAAAGCTTCTCCTGATGAAGCTACTTCGACCAGTCATGCTCCGTTGTTGGTTGGTTGTTTGAGTAGAAGAACCAGACAAAGCACTAAGAAAGTAGACCTCCAGCTCACTGCCAAGAATATTCAAGATTCTCTCAAAGAGGTTGCTGTTGTAGGAACTTATATTACTAGTGCTATTAAAGATTTGGTCTAATTAGTTGTTTCCTTCTTCTCTATTTAGTTCTCTCTAGTTTTTTCTAGAATTTTGGTCCTGTTGTTTATTTGAATCATGTTGGTTGCTAGTCCCTATAAAACTAGCTTGACTTGGTTGCTAGTCCTTGTAAAACCAGCCTTCGAATTCTTTTTTGATACTTTGGGTTGCTTTTCCCTATAAAACCAGTTCCTAACTTTTTTTTTTGTTTGGGGTTTCGGCTCCCCTTCAAACCTGCTTTTACCTAATCAAAACATAATGTATACATAACATGTATAAAAATAAGTCTAAAATATGAAATAATAGACGAGCATATAACATGTAATGTATAAAATATGTAACATGTAATGTCTAAAATATGTAATGTAATGTATAAAATATGAAATAACACACAACCATATAAACTGTACATATATGAAATGACTAAAATATCTACATGTATATATGAAATGTCACATGAAATATCTAAAATAGCATGGTCGCTCAACTAGGGCCATGTTGTGATCCGTGACCTAATGGCGGTGCACCTCCTCCTGATGTCTGTGTATAATAAACAAAATATGTCATGCGTATATACATGTATAATAAATTTTAAATACTTA
>BSBK01007231.1:87500-270000 GCA_027943335.1 Chamaecyparis obtusa | reverse complement strand
GGTTTATGTTGGTTTCTAGTGTTAGAGTTTAATAGAAAATATTAATCATGTTAAGGGTCCTATTAGATGTTAAGGGTCTTATTAGGTCTTATTAATCATGTTAGGTCTTAATAGGAAATATTAGGTCTTATTACTCATGTTAAGTCTTGAGGGGTCCTATTATGTCTTATTAATTTCATGTTAGCTCTTAATTGATCATAAATTAGTCACATGTTAAGTCTTAATTAGTCTTAATCAGTCAACTAATAGGTCCTAATTGGTCAAGTATTAGTCACATATTAGGTCTTAATAGGTCCTATTAGTTCTAAAGGGTCCTATTAGGTCTTATTAATAGGTATTAGGTCTTATTAGGTCGTATTAATCAATTTAAGGGTCTTATTAGGTCTTAATAGGAAATATTAGGTCTTATTACTCATGTTAGCTCTTAAGGGGTCCTATTACGTCTTGTTAATTTCATGTTAGGTCTTAATTGGTCTGAGAGAGAGAAAGTTCAAGTTGGTTTCACTGTTAGAGTTTATGTTGCTTCATGTTCTAGTTTCATGTTGGTTTAATGTTAAGGTTCATGTACGTTTCATATTAAGGTTTATTTTCTAATTAGGTAAAGGGATTTTTTAAAAATTAGGTTTATGGTTAGGGTTCATGTTTATTTAATGTTCAGATTTATGTTGGTTCATATTTTAATATCATGTTTCTAATAGTTTATATATGTTTTCCTAATGTTTTGTAACATTTTCGTAATATTTTAAAACATATCTAACAAAAATAAATTAATTAACTAACTAACTAACATATTTTATTAATTGAAAACAAATATTATATTAATTAAATAACTAAATCTACATAAAATCATATTATTTAATTTCTACAATTAAAAATAATAAAATTAAATGAACAAAAACAACTATTAAATTAACATTTTTATTCAAATTATAATTATTTAATATTAAATAGACAAAAACAACTTAAAAACATATAAAAAACATTAAAAAAAAAAAAAAAAAAAAAGGGCCTACCTCTTTCGGCCGAAAACTTCCTTAAGCGCTCCACAAAATCCGCAAGCTACATAGTTCAAATGAGCCTCCCAATTCAATTTTTCAGTTTATATAGATTTTGGGGGTTTTGGTTGAAATGGTTCCGACTAGAACCCTCCCACCATGTAGATGCCACTTGGCAACTAGTGGGCACCACACATTTTCGACCGAAACTAGTTTGACCAGAACCATAAAATTTGTCCTCTACTGCAACACAACTTTGTACTTTTACCCATATACCAATACAAATAATTGAAGTGTAAACATCCAAGGTTAGCCAAACCTAGAGTAGAAACACCACCGAACTTTGAAACAAAGTCTCCTAAGTCCAAAAATTTGGGCCAACCAAAATGAATCAAGCTAAGAACATTAATAAATCATATCCAAAAAGTGCACCATAAAAAATTGTAATAAAAATAAATGTGATGCATGTATTTCACCTAGAGACCATTGTTAGTCACAACCATACTCAAAGAAATACCATTTCCATTATACTTTGTTCCAAACCACAAAATATTGAATCCAACATCTCCAAGTAGTTTCCAAAAACATAATAAAATCTCAATAATAGATATAAAATATAAAGAATGTGGAAAGCAATATTCTCAATTTAAGTTACACAAAATATAGTCACTAATGAAAAAAACAAAAATTTGACATCGGGGACAAACAAACTAATTCTTAAATTATGCAACCAAATCACTCTGCTCAATTTTGTAACAATGTTCACATAGTAGTCCCTGAAGTGGTCTGAGTTATAAATATGTAAGCTTCGCATCGGGTTTAGTAGAATGTCAAGAAGGAAAATTTTATCAAACTAATGACTGATGAAAATATCAAGGGATAAATAATTCCTTGTGCTACCTCATTTAACTACTAGAACTCTTGTGAGCTAGGAGATCAAGACACGAATGCAATAAAAGAGGTTTCGTAGTTCTGAGATATTAAATGTAAATGGATAAGGGAAATACTAATTATAGATAAATAGAAATAACTCAAAGAGATTGAAATACTTTAAAAAAAAATGATTGTGGAAACTAAAAAAACACACTACATAGATAGAGTGCCAAATTTTGCAAGCTCATTGCCTAGGATGCACATGTGAGTATAGAATGCTAGTGTGGGTATAAGATGATAGTGTGGCACACATACAACTTCTATGGAAAAAGTATAGATGGCAACACAAAAATTGATGAAAATAATACAATATTAAAGTAATGGAGACTAGACTAACAAAAAATAGATATGAATGACAAAATGTAGTTAAAAACACAACTAAGCTATAAAGTACAAAGAGAGGAAAAATATAATAATATCTAATCATCATTTGATGAAGTTGATAATTCACACACAACTCCTTCACAAACCTACACACATAGAAATAAATAAAAATTTTGGGATGCCTATTTTGAGATCTACCTCATTCAAATCCCTACTTTGGTGTTTCCATCTCCATAACAACTCAATAGATGAGATAATGGTGATAGATAACCAAAAAAATCAAATGAAAAACTATAATATTGTAAGATATAGATAGAGAAATATGATATGCTAAACAAGATACAAAATAAGATAATGTGAGTGACTTCTCTTCATGATCATGAATCCAAAGATCGTGAGGAAGTGTCTAAAGGTGGTGGAGAAGACAAATGAGGTTAAAAGATGGGAGTTTAAATATGATGGGTCAAATCTAGGCATCGGCGGGAGAGATTTTGAATGGGTAATTGAAAAATGGGATAAATAAGTGAAAATGGATGATGTGGAATTTGTGACTTATGCTAAGGTAGGAATATTATGAAATGGAAAATTAAACCAGGGTGTGAATTTGTGACATTAAAATCACAAATGATAGTCATTGAGTTAGCTATAATATAAATATGTTTTGGAGTTGAGATATGATTCTCATCAATGGTGTGGATGATATAAGTTATTACATGGAAAATTTTAGAGTATGAGGGCTCTTGTTGTTTATCTATGCTAATATATGATAATTAATTTACCTCTTTAAAATCTCCCTGTAGATTAATTATGTTAATTATTTTCAGATCATGTCGTCACATTCTAGAAAAGATGGGTCTTGGCCTAAAGCCTTCTTATGTGCTAATTTATAACACTTATACAACAATATAAATTCACCATAATTTACCCACATTCAATCACCTTGGGATTCTTCAACTTGTCCCTAACCAAAGAAATCCTCAATTGGTTTCTAGTTGACCACAAAATCCACATAAAAATGGTTTTAATTGAATATAAACCTTGCATACAAGTGATGAACTACAACTAATTTGAATAAATTGTATAAATTGAATATCTATGATTTAAGATCACTGAGTTGCTGATTAGATAGGTAAGATGATTAAATCAGTAATGTGTTGTCATTGATGTTAACTAGTCTTGACAATACTTATCTTGTAAGTTACTATACCCAAACATATGTAGAAGGAAGAAGAAAAGAGATGAAGAATATATATATCTACATAAGGAAGATGGAGATGATAGATAAGGATAAGGAATACATTAGGTAAGTTATGGATGAGTTATGACCTTATGTTATTGACTTGATTATGTTGCATTCATCTATGATGAAGGATAGAGAAAAATGCACAAAGAAGTGTTGTCGGTTAAAGAACCATTTTAGTATACATCGATATAGTGTAGTGTATACCGAGTATAGTATAAACTGAGCTTGTGTTCACTGATGCATTTCTTTATTAACTGAGCAGAAGAAAAGAACTAAATGAATAGTTTAGCCGATGGAAGTTGATGAGCTATAAAGTACCTCAAAATCAGAGATGAAGATAATGTTTGTTACGAAGATCAACGACTAACATAATTCAAAGAAAATATAAGGGATTGAAATAAAATGTGTTACTGACACATCAACCGATGAAGGTTTAAGCAACAAAATCAACAAAGCTGATTAAGAGGCAAAATCTGATGGATGGAATTAAAACAATTTACTTATCTATTTAAGAGACTAGGGTTTCATTATGAAACTCATGCCTAAAGAAGGAGACTGCAGAGATATCACATGAACAAGCTTCATGCATGCCTAATCAGACTAGTTAAGAAGAACTGAACTGCAGAGATTACCAAGCGTCAAAAAGATATTACCAAGTGACAATAAGTTACTGAATATTGATTGAAACAGAATTGATATATTGATCAGAGGATTTGAATGAGCTTAACATAGATCTAATAATATGCAATTGAAGTTGTGTTGTGATCAGATCAATTTCTGTTACATTTTAACCATTGTAAACAAATAAATCTCTTAACAAAGTGGACTAGAAAGTCTTGTAATGTCATTCATATAGTGTACATTTGTTATCTTGTCAACCCCATAGTGAATGCTAGTTAGATGATAACATTTGTTCTAAAATCATCTAACAAGGTCACACCTCATAGTGTGTTTGTAACCTTTAACAAGGTTGGGTCTTCACCAACCTAACTTCAGAAGAGTGAACAATTTTGGGTTACTGATCCTAGGTGGTTTTTCCCTTCACAGGGTTTCCACGTTAAAGCTCTTGTGTTATGTGTTGATTGTGAAGGTTGTTTGCTATCATACTTTACATGTTGCATATTGGATTTGATCAATAAGAACTATATGTTATTAACTAGTAATCAGTAAAAGCATAGACAAAATACTATTTTATTTTACCAAGCTGCAGAAGTTTTAGTAAATTCTTTTTGGATATACATTTTGTGATTGGGATTGTGGATAATTGATTCCCCCCCATATCAATTATTCTAACAATTGGTATCAGAGTGTTGGTTGCTTGGAATAGAGTTTTAAGGACTTCAGCACAAAGATCTCAAAATGTATAGGAGGGAAGTGCCAAAGCTAAACAAGGATAACTTCACAGTATGGCAAAGCCGAATGACATTGCATGTATCTAGAATTGGGAATTCTTCCCTTACACTAATGGAGAATGGCTACATTGCACTGTCCAATGGTCCCTTGGCCCTTGATCAACTAAGAGATAGGCATGAACATAATGTTACTATGATGGAGATTGTTGCTACCTGTACCAATGCTGAATTTGAAGATATTAACAATTGCACTACTACTAAAGATATGTGGGATAAACTTGCTCAAGTTTATAGTGGTGATGTGAATGTCAAAAGAGACAAAGCTAAAAGCTTAAGGGGTAGATTTGATGATATGAAGATGAAGGAAGGAGAAAATATTGTGCAGTACACAAATAGACTAAAAGAGATAGTACATGCTATTAGAGAATCTAATGGTGTTATTGATGAAGAGACAGTGGTAAGAAAATTTCTAAGAACCTTATTGATGGTTTATGCAATCAAAATATTTGCAATTCATGAAACTAGGTCTACATCTAGTAACAACCTTACTCTTGATAATCTAATTGGAAAGCTTACAACCTTTGAATTGGATAAATTTAATAATAGTGTTGTACCATTTTTTGAATATGCTTTTATGTCTTCTCTAAAGATTGGTAAGTCTAGTAGTAGAAATAAGAATGATGATAGTGATAGCAATACTGATGATGAGCTTGATGAACTTGAAGCTCTTATGGCTAGAAGGTTACCTAAAGGTAAAGGAAGATATAGTGGTAAATTACCTTTACCATGCTTTAATTGTAAAGAGGTTGGTCATATTGTTGCTAGATGTCCACACAGGAAAGAGGATGACAGAAACAAAGACCGATCTACTGAAGGAAGCTATGGGAGAAGAGGCAACAAAAGTTACCAAAACTACAATAGAGACAACCGAGACAATAATGACAAAGGCAAGAAGGTGCGCTACATTGTAGAAGAAGATTTCACCGATACTGACACTGATGAAGATGTGGAGGTAGTATTTGTTGCAATGAAGGATGACTCAAAGGAAGATGAAAGGTATGTAGATACAACACTTATCTCTAAGGTTAATAAAAATGATACATGGATCATAGTTAGTGGCTGTACACATCACATGATTGGTGATGAAGAGAAATTTGATCATCTTGAAGAACATAATGGAGGATTTTTTAGAATGGGTAATGATGCACCTTGTATGGTTAGAGGAAAATGATTCCTGATGATAAATGATAAAATTAGATGTGACAAAGCTTATTGGGTAAAAGGTCTAAACTATAATTTGCTAAGTGTGGCACAACTGAATAATTCATGCCACCGAATTGCTTTTGAGAGTAAGAAAGTGAAGATATTTAATGATGGAGGAAGACTTATTGGAACTGGAACACAATCAAGAGGTAATTTGTTTTATCTTGATAATGATCAGTCTTCTTGTTTAATGATGAAAGATGAAGATGCATGGTTGTGGCATAAGAGGTTGTGTCATGTGAATTTTGATAACATGAGTAAGATCAGTAAAAAGAAAAAGGTTAGAGGTCTGACTAACTTATCTAAGCCTAATCATGTTATGTGTCATGAATGTCGGAAAGGTAAAATGACAAAATCTAGTTTCAAAAGAAAAGATTATTCAACAAAGAAATTACTTGAGTTAGTGCATACCGACCTATGTGTTCTTATGAGAACTCAAAGTTACTATGGAGATAGATATTTTATTCTTTTTGTTGATGATTATAATAGATTAATGACAATCATGTTCTTGAAGGAAAAATCAAAGGCATTTAAGATGTTCAAGTGGTATAAAGAAAAAGTTGAGAAAGAGACTGGTAAAGAATTGAAATGCTTAAGATCTGACCAAGGTGGCAAATTTATTTCTGATGAATTTACTAACTTTTGTAATGAGCATGGTAATAAAAGACAGGTCTCTGCACTGAGGACACCACAACAAAATGGAATAGCTGAAAGAAGGAATAGGTCAATAGTTGACTGTGCAAGGACACTGGTGTTACAAAACAATGTTTCTCAGACATACTAGAGAGAAGCAATTAGCACAACTTTTTATGTTCTAAACCGAGTACAAATGAAGAAGGACACTAATAAGACACCCTATGAGTTATGGTTTGGTCACAAACCCACTATAAGTTATTTCAAAAATTTTGGAAGTAAATGCTTTATTCTAAAAGATGAAAGAAATGGGAAGTTTGACTCAAAAGGTGATGAAGGGATATTTCTAGGATATTCCACTAAAAGTAAAGCATAGAAGTATCTTAACAAAGTATCTAATAAAATGATTGAAAGTACTAATGTTTGAGTTGATGAGTTTGATGATAAGAATGTAGAGGAAAGCACAAATGAACTAGAAGACTATAGTAGATTTAGTTACATTGAACAACCAAAGTACCTACTGACATCGTAGACAGTGACAACTGGTCTGCAAGAAAATAATACTGAGGAACAAGAAAAAGAAACCGACAAGCAGGAAGCATCTACCGAGCAAGAAAATGAACCTACACAGGATGAATAAGAAAGAAGAGATCGAATACTAGAAAGATTTGTCAGAAGACATCATCCTGAGACACAAATCATTGGAGATAGACAAGCTAGCATGTAAAAAAGAAGTAAAGCAAGACAAGGTACATGTCTAGTTTGTGAATATGAATCAAAGAATGTAAAAGTTACATTAGAAAATGATGAATGGGTTAATGCAATGAAAGAGGAAATATAATAGATAGAGAAGAACAAAACTTAGAGTTTAGTACCTAGACCTAAGGACAAGAATGTTATCGGTACTAAGTGGATATTTAGAAACAAGCTTAATGAGAATCGAGAGGTAACAAGGAACAAAGCTTGGTTAGTATACAAGGGATATACACAGGAGGAAGGAATAGATTATGGTGAGATATTTTCACCTATTGCTGGATTGGGAGTCAGAATGTTACTTACATATGCTGCACACAAAAAGTTCAAATTTTACCAAATGGATGTTAAATCTGCTTTTCTGAATGGGATACTTGAAGAAGAAGTCTACATAGAATAGCCTGAAGGGTTCTTTGATCTAGAAAAAAAAGATATGGTATGTAGATTACATAAAGCTTTATATGGTTTGAAGAAAGCACTAAGAGCTTGGTATGAGAGGCTACATAACTATTTGCTGAGTATTGGATTTGTTAGAACAAGTGAGAACAATAATTTGTACATGAAAGGAAATTCTGATGATACTATCTTGATTCTTGAGATATTTGTGGATGACATAATATTTAGAGGAAAAGATCATATCTGTAAGTCATTTGCTAATGAAATGAAAAGTGAATTTGAAATGTTTATGTTTGGAGAGATTAAGTTCTTTTTAGGATTATAAGTGATTCAACAGAATGATGGTATATTCATCACACAATCTAAATATATAAAGGAAGTATTGAAGACATTTGGCATGGAAGATGCTAAACCTATGGGGACACCGATGGCTACTGGATGTAAACTAACTAAAGAAGATGGAACTACCAAGGTAAATTAGACACTATACCGATACATGATTGGTAAGTTAATGTATGTAGTTCATAGTAGACTTGATATAGCACATGCTATTGGAATAGTTGCTAGATTTTATGCACACCTTATAGAGACACACATGGTTGCTACAAAGAGAATCTTAAGATACCTAAAGAAAACTAAAGATTATGAACTGTGGTATTCTAAGAAAGGCAAGTTTGAACTTAAGGTATACACCGATGCTGATTGGGCTGGAAATGTGGATGATAGAAAGAGTACCACTGGAGGAGCATTCTTCTTTGGTGAAAGACTTGTTACATGGATAAGTAAGAAACAAGCTTGCATTTCCCAGTCTACAGCTGAAGCAGAGTATGTTGCTACTGCTACTAACTATTCAAATATTGCATATATCAAGTAAGTGTTAGAAGGTATGAATGAGGTAATCATTGAGCCAGTGATTATATATTGTGATAATACTAGTGTTATTAATATTTTGAAGAATCTGGTGATGCATTCTAAAATAAAGCATATATATATTAAGTATCACTACTAAAGGGAACAAGTACAGGAGAAGCAAGTGAAGCTAGAATTTGTTACATCAAAAGAAAAACTTGCTGACATATTTACAAAGCCTCTATCGAAGGATACATATGAATACTTAAGGACTAGACTTGGGGTCCATCCCCTGTCTACCGGGCACTAAGGTGATCTGGAGGTTGCATTAGCCTAATCTTATCAGAAGATTATACATGTTGATGTAGCAGAGTTCACACTTTGGACTTCTATCTAAGGTTGTGAAAGGTTGAAGTATTGGAACAAATTTGCATAACAGTATACCGAGATACAAAGGATGAACCAGACAACAGAGAGTTGCATGGCTACTAAAGAGCTATATATTTTTATTGCTATTTGGCATTATTGTCAAAGGGAGAGAGATTAATATGAATAATATGATGCTAAAGACAAAGAGAGAGATACATAAAAGGGAGAGTATTGAAGATCAGTTACTAAGAACAGAAGAAAACCTACTAGTTGAAAAGATCATATCTACAAAATTTAGTCTGCACTTGCAAATTCTTTTATGTAACGTAATGATTAAACATATTAAGCTAGGAAGAGCTTGTACTAAGTTACAACATTTGTTGATAGAGTTGTAGTACATGTTTGGTATGTGTATGGCATATTTCATATTACTTGTGTTGCCATCAATGCCAAAGGGAGAGATTGATGAACTACAATTGATTTGAATACATTGTATAACTTGAAGATCTATGATTTAAGATCATTGAGTTTATGATTAGATATGTAAGATGATTAAATAAGTAATGTGCTTTCATTGCTATCAACTAGTCTTGACAGTACTTATCTTGTAAGTTACTATAACCAAACATCTGTAGAAGGAAGAAGAAAAGAGATGAAGAACATATATATCTACATAAGGAAGATGGAGATGATAGATAAGGATAAGGAATACATTGGGTAACTTATGGATGAGTTTATGACCTTATATTATTGACTTGATTATGTTGCATTCATCTATGATGAAGGATAGAGAAAAATGCACAAAGTAGTGTCATCGGTTAAAGAACCATTTCAGTATACACTGATGCAGTGTAGTGTATACCGAGCATAGTAAAATTGAGCTTGTGTTCACTGATGCATTTCTTTGTTAACCAAGTAGAAGAAAAGAACTAAATGACTAGTTTAGCCAATGGAAGTTGATGAGCTGTAAAGTACCTCAAAATCAGAGATGAAGATAATGTTTGTTACGAAGATTGATGGCTAACATAATTTGAAGAAAATATAAGGGATTGAAATAAAATGTTTTATTGACACATCAGCTGAGGAAAGTTTAAGTGACAAAATTAACAAAGGAGATTAAGTGGAAAAATCTAATGGATGGAATTAAAATGGTTTACTTGTCTATTTAAGAGACTAGGGTTTCATTATGAAACTCATGCCAGAAGAAGGAGACTATAGAGATATTGTGTGAACAAGCTTCATGCATGCCTGGTCAGACTAGTTAAGAAGAACCAAACTACAGAGATTACCAAGAGTTAGAAAGATATTAACAAGCAATAGTAAGTTATTGAATATTGATTGAAACATAATTGATATATTGATCAAAGGATTTGAATGAGCTTAACATAGATCTGATAATCTATAATTGAAGTTGTGTTGTGATAAGATCAACTTCTGTTACATTTTAACCATTGTAAATAGATAAATCTCTTAACAGAGTGGACTAGAAAGTCTTGTAATGTCATTCATAGAGTGTACATTTGTTATCCTGTCAACCCCATAGTGAATGCTAGTTGGATGATAACGGTTGGTCTAAAATACTCTAACAAGGTCACACCTCATAGTGTGTTTGTAACCCTTAATAGGGTTGGGTCTTCACCGACCTCACTTTAGAAGAGTGAACAATTTTGGGTTGCCGGTCCCAGGTGGTTTTTCCCTTCACAGGGTTTCCATGTTAAATCTCTTATGTTATTTGTTGATTGTGATGGTTGTTTATGATCATACTTTACATGTTGCATATTGGATTTGATTGGTAAGAACTATATGTTATTAACTGGTAATCGGTAAAAGCACAAACAAAATACTATTTTATTTTACTGAGCTGTAGAAGTTTTAGTAAAAAATTTTTGGATATACATTTTGTGATTGGGAATGTGGATAACTAATTCCCCCCCCTCTCATTTATTCTAACAATAATTGGTTTTCGCTGACCAAAAACCTAGCACACAGATATTTTGGATAACCACAAAAATTTCATATAATTAGTTTAAGAAAATATAATGCACACACTTTGTAAATATTTTCATCATGATGTAGGAGCATCTTGGGTACTTTGGCAATCTTGCATCAACCAAAAAGATTTCTTGTTTCCTGTTCCTATCTACTATTTGGGGAATGACCTTTGATGTTTGTGTTTTCTATAATTTATGAGAAGTTGGATCCTTTATGTGGACCTATCATGCATCCTATATCTAAGATTGAAGAGTTTAATTTCATCATTTGTGAGAGTTATCTTTCTCCTTATTTGTGGTGTATTTGTTTCTTGGAAGCTTGAGTAACATACGGTGTTGGCTTTAGTGATGTTTTATTTGCTATATAGGATTTACATGACCTTTGGGTTTTCTTCTTGGATCACATGTGGACCTATAGTTATTTTGACACATATTTATTTTCTTATTTTTAATCTCACTGACTCTCTTTTGGGTAGGACCTATTTCTTTGTAATAATTTTCTTGACAGGAAGACTTGTGGTCTTATTGGCTATTTAATAAGAGATATAGGATTAGCGAAGGTAGTGAAGAATTTAAAGTAGAAGGAAATAAATCAAGGTTAGATGTGTAAGTCTAGGATTCTAAGCTTGTTGTTTATTATTTTATTGTAAATGGCCGCAACCAGGTAGGCCTTATGCATGACATGTTGAATGAAAACTTTCTCAACACATCTGCATTAAAATTTCTATAATTCTTGGGTTTCTCCTTTAGTTTTGGCTTCTGTGTGTAACTCTTGTGAGGGTATCTAGGTAGTGTAAATCCATCCCTTCCCACCTTATGTTAGGTGGTATCAGAGCAAGGTTTCTTTCTTTGCAAAATTTTAGGATTGTGGAGAACCCTGATTGGACTGGTTGTAGGGTGCTAGATTTGAAATCTGACCTATAACTTGCAAAGGGTTATGATTCTTGTAGGAACTATTGTAAAAATGTTCTAAGGTAGAGGAAATGCAGATAATGTCATTATGGATATGTTGAGATAAATTGTAGCTAGACTTGGAGCTGTTGAAACAAACCAGAGAAGAGGAGCACACCTTGAAGATATTACTTATGAAGAAGAAGCAACAACACCTTATCCTAAACTTGAAGAAGAAAAACATGATGAGGAAATGAAGAAATGCCATTATGGATATGTTGAGACAAATTGCAGCTAGACTTGAAGCTATTGAAACAAACTAGAGAAGAGGAGCACACCTTGAAGATATTACTAATGAAGAAGAAGTAGCAACACCTAATCCTAAACTTGAAGAAGAAAAATATGATGAGGAAATAATTTTAAAGGCTCTGGCTAGAGTGAATTCAAGACCTACTTTTGAACTTTCTACTTACAATGGAAGACTTGACAATGACACCTTGTTGGATTGGTCTATGAGATTGAAAAGTACTTTGATTATGAAAGTATTCTTAAAAATAAGAAGGTGAGGATACCATCTACAAAATTGAAAGGACATGCATCTCTTTGGTGGGAACACTTTCAAACTATTAGACAAAGAAGAGGAAAAGAAAAGATCAAGACTTGGATAAAAATGGTTGGTAAGTTGAAAAAGAAATTCCTTCATGCTGATTATCAAGTTAATTTGTTGACAAGAATGCAAAATTTGAGACAAAAAGACATGACTTTGAAAGATTATACTAAGGAATTCTATAAGTTGGACATTAGATATGGAAATGTGGATGATGAGGTTGAAAATGTTTCTAGATACTTGAATGGCTTGGGAAATTATACAAGATGAGATTAGTTTTATAAAAATAGAAAGTATTGAGCAAGCATGTGTATGCCTTGAAAGCTAAAGAAATATTGGCGAAGAAGTAAGAGCATAGATAGAGGAAAATATTTCAGCAAAGTAGAGGTATATCTTATAGAGAAAGAAACAAATCTGATAGTGCACCTAATGATAAAGGAAAATCTAAATGGAAAGAAGACAATGTAAGAAGAGGAAGAGGTAACTACTCTAGAGTTAATTATTCTGGTTACTATAGAAATAATAGTATTGGAAAGAGAGAAGATAGATCTTGGTTTAAAGGTACTTGTTTTAAATGTGGTGAAGAGGGACATAGAGCCTTTGAATATAACTTTTCTAGTAAGAAGAAAATAATTAGTAGGAGAAATGCTTTGATTCAGGAAGAGGCTACCCGAGAAAGGAGAAAATCTGATGATGAGAAGAACCTTATGGAATGAGCAGTTAGATGGAGAATCTATTTTCAAAAAAAATCTTTTCAAGACCAGATGTATGATTGAAGGAAAGAGTTTCAAAGTAATTATTGACAGTGGCAATTTAGATAATTTGGCATCTGAGGAATTGGTATCTAAGTTGAAGTTGTAGAGATATAGACACTCTAACCCTTATCACATCACTTGGATCAAGAATGAACATAAATTACTGGTGAATGAACAATGCCTTGTGAAATTCAAGATTGGAAATCACTTTGATGAAGTCTTGTGTGATATCATGCCTATGGATTGTTGTCATATTATTTTGGGAAGACCTTGGCAATATGATAAACAAGTTTTACATGATGGTAGATTAAATAAGTATGCTATTTGACTAATGGAAAGAGACAAGTATTGTTTCCTTTGGTAGAGAAACCTGAGGAAAATCATTGTACTATAGTTAGAGTCTTCTTGGTTGAAGGAAATCAATTTGTGAAAGACATGAAGAAACAAAATGTTTTCTTTTCTTTGATCCCTAGAAAGGTTGAGAAACGAGATGAACTTGAGCATGCACCTCAAGTTAGATCTTTATTGACTAAATTTAAAGATATTATTTCTTATAACGTACCTAATGGATTACCTCCTAAGAGAAGTATAAGTCACTACATGGATTTGATACCTAGAACTAGTTTTCCTAATAAAGCACCACACAGATTAACACCTGCAGAAAATGAAGAATTAAATAGACAAGTTCAAGAGTTTCTTGAGAAAGGTTTGATTAGAGAAAGTTTGAGTCCTTGTGTAATACCTATTGTTTTAGCACCTAAGAAAAATGGAGAATGGAGAATGTGTGCCGATACTAGAGCTATTAATAGAATAACAATGAAATATAGATTCCCTTTTCATAGGATGGATCACAATATGGATAGTTTGAGTGGAGAAAAGTATTTTACAAATATTGATTTAAAAAGTGGCTATCGCTACATTAGGATTAGAGAAGGGGATGAATGGAATACTACATTTAAGGCTAATGAAGGTTTGTATGAGTGGTTAGTTATGCCTTTTGGTTTAACTAATGGACATAGTACTTTTATGAGGTTGATGAATGAGGTTTTGAAGAAATTCTTGGGTAAGTTTATAATTATATACCTTGATGACATATTGATTTTTAGTAAGACTAGAGAAGAACACCTAATGCATATCAGATAAGTGTTGCATAGGTTAAAATAAGAAAAGTTGTTGATAAATTTGAAGAAATATTCTTTTATGAAGAAGGAACAAGTATATTTGGGATTTTTGATTTTAGTTGATGGATTGAAGATGGATCCTGAGAAGGTAAAAGCTACTCTTGACTAGCCTACACCTAAAAGTGTTAGAGAAGTTAGATCATTTCATGGATTGGCAAGTTTCTATAGGAAGTTTATCTAAAATTTTAGTTTGCCATATAATGCAATGACAAAGACAATGAGAGGTGAAGAAAATAAAATATTTGAAACATTAAAGGAAAAGGTCACATAATTGCCTACACTTTCTTTATCTGATTTTAATAATTTTTTTCAAGTTGACTGTGATGCTAGTGGAAATGCCATTGGAGCTATTTTAAATCAAGACGGTAAGCCTATAGCTTTTTACAATGATAAATTGAATGGTGTTAAGAGGAAATATTTGGTCTATGATCAATAATTTTATGCAATAATTCAAGCTTTAAATATATAGAGATATTACTTGATGCCTAGAGAATTTGTATTATACATTGATTATAAAGCCTTACAATATTTGGGAAGTCAGAATAAGTTGAATTAGAGACATATGGAGTGGTTTGAATATATGCATAATTTTTCTTTTGTGTCGAAACACATGAGTGGACACTCAAATAAGGTGGCAGATGCATTGAGTAGAAGAAATGTTTTGACAGAGATGAGTGTTGAAGTGCTTGGGTTTGAAGATCTTAATAACTTGTATGAAAATGACCCTGATTTTGCAGAACCTTGGAAAGTTTATAAGAATCACATGAAAGATAAGCAAGAAAATTGGATTGATTATTTCATTTAGGAAGACATGTTGTTTAAAGGAATCCAGTTGTGTATACCTTGATGATCTATGTGAGATAATATCATTAAACAAAAACATAGTGGTGGACTTTCACAACATCTTCGGATTGATAAAATAGTAAAGTTGGTTTTAGAGAAGTACTTTTGGCTACATATGTATAAGGCTGTTTAGAAAATGGTGAAGAGTTGTAGAATTTTTCAAGTAGCTAAAGGAAGGAGTCAGAATGTTGGATTGTATACACCTTTACCTGTTCCTTGTAAAGCTTGGGAAGAGATCAATATGGATTTTGTTCTTGATTTTCCTAGAACTCGGAGAGGTAATGATTCTATATTTGTAGTGGTTGATAGATTTTCTAAAATAGCTCATTTCATACCTTGTAAGAAGACATCAAATGCCATACACATAGTAGATCTATTTTTTAGAGAGATTACAAGACTACGCAGATTTCATAAGACTATTGTTTTAGACAAAGATACTAAGTTTACTAGTTACTTTTGGAGAACACTTTGGAAGAAGTTGAATATTGATCTTAAGTTTAGTTCTAAATTTCATCATTAGACTAATGAACAAACTAAAGTTGTAAATACAAGTTTGGATAACCTTTTGAGATGTTTAATTGGGGATAAACCTTCTAATTGGGATTTGGTTTTTGCACATGCAAAATTTGCATATAACAAGTGAGTGAATAGAAGTACTAAGAAAACACCCTTTGAGATTTTGTATGACATGAGTTCTAAGGGAACTATATAATTGAGAAGCTTAAGTTCTGAGTTGAAACATAGTGCTGAAGCTGAAGAATTTGTGGACTTTATGAAAACTTTACATGAAGAAGTAAGAAGTAATTTGAACTACAGTAATCAGGAGTATAAGGACTGCACAGATAAAGGGAGAAGACATAAATTTTTTGAGGAAGGAGATGAAGTGATGGTAAATTTGAAGAGGAAATTTTTTCCAATTGGTACTTGCAATAAACTAAAGATGAAGAAATTTGGACCTTGTAAAATATTGAAGAAATATGACAGTGGTAATGCTTTTGAAGTTAAATTGCCTAATAATATAGATATTTCACCTGTGTTCAATATTTCAAAAATCTTTGAGCATTATGAATCTAATGAGGAGTCCTCTCATAAAAATGATTATCCTAAGAAGAAGATAGAAGGAATTGATAGAATTTTGGACACCAGAGTTAGCAGAAGCACCAGAGGAAAATACTATAAAGAGTACTTGGTTCAGTGGCAGAATAAACCAGTTGAAGATAGTTCTTGGTTAACACAAGATGAGTTGGATCTTTATGATACTTCTCAGATCTTTAGGGATTCTTGATGTGGAAATCAGTCCTTATTTACCCTAGGTGTCTAATGGAGGAGCATCTTGGGTACTTCGGCAATATTGCATCAACCAAAAAGAAATCTTGTTTCATGTTCCTGTCTGCTATTTGGGGAATGACCTTTATTTTTTCCATTTTCTCTTTATTGGAAGATGGCTTCTTAATGTGTACCTATCATGTATCCTTTATCTAAGATTATAGAGCTTAATTCCATCATTCACGAGAGTTATCTTTCTCCTTATTCATGGTGTGCTTATTTCCTGGCAGTTCGAGTAACATGCAGTGTTGGCTTTGGTGATGTTTTGTTTGGCATCTAGGCTTTATGAAAACTTGGGGTTTTATTCTTGGATCACATGTGGACCTATATTTATCTTTCTACATGTTTATTTTATTTTTTGTAAGGCCACTGACTCTCCTTTGGGGAAGATTTATTTCTTTGTAATAATTTTCCTGACATACTGACTTGTGGTTTTGCTGGCTATTTAATAAGAGATCTGGAATTAGGGAAGGTAGAAAAGAAGTTAGAATAGAAGAAATAATTCAAGATTAGATTTTTAAGTTGGAGCTTCTAAGCTCACTATTTATTATCTGATTGTAAATGGCTACAACTAGGTAGGCCTTATGCCTGGCATGTTGAATGAAAACTGTCTTAGTACATCTGCATTGAAATCTCTATAATTCTTATGTTTCTCCTTTATTGTTGGCTTCCATCTATAACTCTTGTGAGGGTATTTGGGTAGTGGACATCCATCCCTTCCCACCTTGCCTCACATCTTGTCATGCTTTATTTATGAAACTTTATTCTTCTCCTTTCATATTGAAATTAATTATTGAGTCATTATTAAAATTTATCCATCTATCAAGATGTATAGATAACCAGGTCTTGTACTCACTTGTTCAAGAGGAATCCTTTTCATTTTCATGGTTCATCAATATTTTAAATTCTCTTATAAATATTCTTGGGTGTCAAGTACAATATATCATGCACCCACTTCAATAACTCAAGTGTGATACATACTTTGATTTTACATTTTTGAAAAGGTTACTAGCACTCAATTATTCCAAAATTCTTTAATTTTTCCTTCTAACCAAGGTGATGTGCACTTGGTCATTCCAAAATTCTTCAATTTTTCCTCTTAGCAAAGGTAATGCAGGAGCATCTTGGGTTTATGGAAATCCTGGATCAACCAAAAATATGTTAGAGCTTGTTTGGCTACTCGGTAGCTTGTTTTGTTTTCTCGATAACTACTTTTGAGTTCTCTATGAAGTGTTCCTATTGGTCACTGGTGAGCTCGGTTACCATTTATTGTTTTCTTTACCGAGTTGGTTTGGTAGTGTTCTTTGCCGAGTTGGTTCAATGTATTCAGTGTTGCTCGATTCTTGAGTTCACCGACTAGTGGAATTTACTTGTTTGATGTTGGCCAACACATGCAGTTAATTTTGATCATGATATTAATGTTGGGATTTCTCATTGGGAAATATGTAGACCAAAATCTAAGTTGTTTCTTTGTCCAGTACTAGATCTAAGGATCTTTAGAATCAACCTGTTCAATGCCTCTTGTATAAATAAGTAGAGATGTTCTAGAATTTGTGGGAAATAGTTTTAGGTAGATATTGACACAGAACTCTCCCCTATTTAGGCAACTTGGTAAGTGGTGATACCTTCGGTGCCTTTTCTGAACCCAAAGTGGCTCTAGAAGAGTGCTCTAAACCTTTAGAAGATCCTACAACAAACATAAATCCACTATCCTCACTGGAGGATTCAGTTTCTTTTACTAGTTTTTAAATCCCCCATACTCAGTTGATACTCGGTTCCCTATTTGACCGAGTGGGCTCGGTTGATACTTGATGCTCTTGTTAACTGAGTAGGCTCAGTTGATTCACCGAGTTATTTTCTGATACTTGGTAACTTCTACTAAGTAGTGCCTCCTATTGTCTTTGACTTAGTAGGAAGAACCTTTATATTGGGAAGGTGATTGAAAGGTTCCATGCTTCATTATATGTCAATTATGAGAGTGATTTCCACACCTTTTTAATTTTGGACAAAAAATTTTGGGATTTAGGCCTTCCGGGCTTGTAGCCCTTTGAGCGAGGTTCTAGGGACTTAGTTCAAGATTTTTACAAAGAGAATAAAAAAAAAATTGTATATTTGGAAACCCTTTATTGAGATATATCAAACCTCCAGACTATAAGATCCCAACCAATGTGGATAATATCTAACTCTTCCTGATCCACTAGTCCTAATAGGGCTAATTGGATCGGATATCCAAGGAAAAGTTCACTAGTCGATTGTCTAAGGAAAAAACTTAACTAGAATGATGTTAGGAATGCCAATGAGACAATAATATGTCATCAAATTACTTTTATCCACCCCCGAAGTGCTACTGTAACTTCACTCTTTAATATTTTGGACCAAGCACATAGAGATGCTTGGTTTACAGCTTATAAGAAGACTTCACAAAATAATCCCCTTTCTTCTGCACCCTTGAGGATCTAAAATACATTGACCCTACTTGAATTTCCCCACTTTTCATGGGAATCCCACTAAGGAAAAGCAAGTTAGGGCATTGTTTGTTAAAACCATAGTTCAGGAGGGTTTCCTGAAAACTCGATAAAGAAATTCTTCTATCTTTCAACTCTGATCTCCAAACTAACTCAAATCAAATGCATTGGAGTCCTAATTCATGATAGATACTAGATTGATCAATACTCTACTTTGCACTTATGTACCAATCCATACACGTACTATTTAGAGTCCAAAATGTAGAGAAAAATAACAGTTTTTTATTGATTAAATGCAAAATTCCTTAAGTCTTTTCATCATTGTGTATTCCACCTACCTGAAAAGTCTATTTGAAGAGATTTCCCAATGAATCCAATGATTTTTGAAAGGTTGTGAACATTGGGAAGTTTTTTACAAGTTGGTAGCAACATTTTGAAGAAGTTGTCGAGCAACATTTCTTGCATTTTGCAACTTTTTGCAAAATGTTGCATTCTTGCTCCTAATGAGCCTATAAGGCATAAGCCTTGGATCCTAAGGATCCCATACATTATTAAAATAACTTAAAAGATACCTAGGAAATTCTAGACACCTAAAAGTGCCTTTGGACTATGGTAAAAAACCCATGGTTTATAACCACACCAAGGGTGACTAGGTCTTACAAGTTCACTTATTAAAAGACCCTAGAAGTATAAGTGTTTTAAAGAGTGGAGGGTGCTCTTGCACCATACACCCTTGTTTCAAAAACTCAAGTCCCATTTGAGAGAAATTTTTGAATTGAGGTTCCATGCTTGTTGACACACTCTTCACTCATCCACATAGAATCAATGTCAGGTAACCCCTTCCATTTAACCAAGTAATCTTTATAGGTCTGATTCTTGGTTTTCTTGACAAATTTAGAGTCAAGAATCTTTTCCAAATGTAAAGGTTGGCTTGGTGGTAAGTCCTTTATCCATTTTTCCTGTGTATCTTTAGTATCCTACAAGGTGTTATTAGATCTTGTATCACCCTTAAAAGGAGTGAGATCACAAATGTTAAAGATAGGAGAAATAGAAATAGTAGGGGGTAAAGAAATTTCATAAGCATTATCCCCAAATTTATGAAGTATTTGACATGGACCGATCTTTCTCATCTACAATTTGGTGTGTACCCTAGGTAGCCTTTCTTATTTAGGTATTCCCATTCTTGATCTCCTTCTTTGAAAGTAGCATGCATTTTCTTGTTATCTACCTATTCTTCGTACTTTGAAGTAGTCTATTGTAATGTACCTCAGACTTGATCATGAATCTATTTAATCCATGCAGACAATTCTTCACCCTATGCACTGACCTTGAATTCAGTTGGTAAATATCTCAACTCCATAACCCCTCTAAGATGAAGTCCATAGTTTAATTGGAATGGTGTCTTCCCTATTGACCTATTTACTAAATCATTGAAAGAAAATTTTTCTTAAGGAAGGATAGAATCCCAAGTATGTTCATATTGTTTTGTTAGACACCTTAGTGATGATCTAAAACTGATTGAATATCTATATGTGTAGGCAAGTTGACTTTACTAGAATATATGACTAAGTTTTATGTTTTCATAATGGAAACAAAGTCATGTGAAATTTTGGTAGTCAACACACTAACTTGGAAGATCATAATTTGGCTAAGTATAGAAGACATAGTAGACAGTGAAGCACCCGATGATCAAAGCATCGACGCACATGTGTATGATCAAGTTTTTGTATGTGCCCTTGGATATAAGCTTTTGAGTATGATCATATGCTAACTCTAAGAATGCATAGATAGATTTGATAGTATTGATAAGTTATAGCAAGTCTAAGTGACACTGGCAATTAAGCGATAGAGCAAAATAAAGCATGCAGCTGACATATATCTTTTTGTTTAGCTTGTATCAATTTTTTTGTAAAGGCTATACGATTATTGTATTAGTGATGTAAACATGTTATTATCACTGTATGTAAACATGCTTGAGCCAATTAACTTGGAAGCATTGTATGTGTTATGTTTTAGGCCGACACAATATTTAGTTTTGGTTGCACCCATTTAGCATGTATATATATGACATGCACTTTTTTATTAGCGTGTGATAAGAGCATGGAAGATAAAAGAAGAGAAGAAGTATGTGAGTTCATTAAGTATGATATAAAGATCTAAAATAACTTAGAGTAACAGCGCACAAAAGGAACTGATCAGACAATAGTGTCAAAGTAGTAGTTCATCCTTCCAAATATAGTGTGTATTTTATAAATAGGAGGTTGTAGCCTTCTTCATTGGGCAGTGAGCCATCCACCCCTAATAGGGTTTTTTCTATCAATACTCCTAATAGAGTCATTTTAATCCACATTGTAAAGACTGGTCCTAAAAGGGAAAAGGAACTCTAACAGGCTCATAAGATTATTACAATTATTTGTGGGTACTAATTCCCACTGGGGTTTTCCTCTAGCCAAGGTTTCTCCATAGACATGTCTTATGTTATGTGTTATGGTTGAATGTTTCATTTTCTTTACTATTCATTTCAATATTTAAGTAATTTGGGTCAATAAGAAGAAGAAAAAAAACATTAAGTATAGAACACTGATTCACCACCCCCCCCCCCCCCCCCCTCAGTGTTCCCATTCTTAACAATTGGTATCAGAGCTTTGGTCCTCTAAGTTAAGTTTAACCACTTGAGGAGATCATGGATATAGAAGAAGTGAAACATCTGAAGAAAAATCTTGAAGTAGCTCTTGAAGATCTTAACAGATCTGAAAAAGAAATTGAAGAATTGAAATTGAAGGTTAGTGGCTCACAAGTATTTATCAAGAAACTGAGAAAATATTTGAAATATTCTTCAACAAATGGGAAAAATGGTCAAAAAGATGAATGAAGAAAACACATCCTTGAAGGATTAGATTGAATATTTGAATGAATAGCTAACTAATAACAAGACAACCTATGAAGAATAGATCAAAGAGATTAAATAGTTGGATGAAGAACTCATGCAAGAAAATATGAAAATCTTGGAGTTCGAAAACATCAAGAAAAAGATGGAATCTAAGTTGACAGAAGCAAAGAATCGTATTGAAAAATTGCACTCAAGTACTGATCTATTAGACTCATAGATTTATGCACAAAGAATAAAAGGAGATTCCAGTGGTATTGGATTCAAATCAATGAAATAAAAGAAAAAATGAAAGCACCAGAAGAATCTATAGAAGCTAAGAAGACTAAAAATCATACTGAAGCTAAAGTAGAACCATCTAAAGATGAATGCAAGCCAATAAAAAGAACTTGTTATGCCTGTAATAAGCATGGATATATAGAAATAGATTGTAAAGAGGTAATACCTTTCAATGGTTATTGTTATTCATGCAATAAGTTTGGTCATAAAGCTATTTAGTGTAGATGAAATCAAAGAAGTCATACACAACACAATCAAAGAAATCAACCACAACAAAGTTTTAGAATTCCTCAGAACATCACATGTCAGATATGAAATCACAATGGTCACATAGCTAAAAAATGCAGTATGGTAACTCACATCAATGCACCTAGGAATTCAAGGCCTCCAATTATTTTTTACACTTGTAACAAGGTTGGACACATCTCAAACTTTTGCAGATCACAAGCGCAAAGACAAGAAAGACCTAATAAGTCTTAAGGATCGATATTAGATGAATATGGAAAAGTGAAGTTTGTGAAATCTATAGAAGATGTAAGTAAGATATGGATGGATGTAAAGAAGGATAATATCAGTGACAAAGTAGTGGATGTGTTGGGAATACTCTTATTTTTTGAGGTTTTTTTCCAATTAATGGGTTAATCTTCTGGTCTGTAAAGTTTCCTAGGTCCAGGTGTTGGGAGTTCTTTGAAAATTTGACATAACCCTATTTCAAAAATCCTTACCCTAGGTCTTGTCCTTGAAGAGTTTTGAATTCATGTAAAAAACCCCAAAATGCTTGCCATTTTCAAAATAAATCCTAAGTCAATTTCTTTATTCCTTTTCGAGCGTTACTTTTTAAGTCACTTAGGTCCATTAAAGAGCACATGCATTTATTTTTACATGGGGATTGTATTTCTTCCTAAGTCTAGAAACCTGGTACAATAAATAACATTTCTTATGTTTTCAAGTCCATCCAACCGTGAATCTTCAAAGAAGATCTAACGGCGGTCGCGTGTTCACATGGAGTATTTCCAAGCCATGCGAACATGCGAAATGACCATTGATCTTATAACAAAAGCCAGATGTGGAAACAAGGTGGGACCACTGACAAGTATCTTACAAGTGGTGGCCTTCAATTTGTTGAGAACAATAGGGCCGGTAACAGAAGAATCTCTGAGGTTTTAAAATAGTAAAGGGAAGATCGGACGACTGTCATATAGTCACATGGGATCTTTCACTAATACATTTGGGGGCATTTTGCGATGGCTATGTGTCGCAATTGCGATGGCTATGTGTCGCAATAGCAACACCCATAGACGTCTCTATTTTTTAGTCGCAAATTGCGACGCCTATGGGTAGCCGTCGCAATTGCATCGCCCTCCTGTCACAATGTGGCTAAGATTTTTTAGCGGCATGGGTGTCGCCCCCCCGTCGCATGGCTTCGGAGGGCCGTCGCAATTGCGACGGGCCTCCCAAGCAATTACGACGGGCGCCTGCATTGCATTACGACGGGTTCCAGTCGCAATTGCGACGCCCGTGGGTGGATTAAAAAAATAAAATTTATTTAATACATTGCTAATGAACCACATTAATGCTTTTTTCTTTCAACAAATGAGGACAGCCACTGTAAAGACAACATGATAATGTACACTCACTGTAAGGATAGTCACAAATGAGGACATCTCACAGTGACTGTCCTTAGTGTAATTGCCACTTGAATGTATTGCTATTCAACCACATTAATGCTTTTCTTCTTCAACAAATGAGGATAGTCACTGTAAAGACAACATGATAATGTACACTCACAGTGAGTGTACATTATCATGTTGTCTTTACAGTGACTATCCTCATTTGTTGAAGAAGAAAAGCATTAATGTGGCTGAATAGCAATACATTCAAGTGGCAATTACACTAGGTACAGTCACTGTGTGAGTGTACATTATCATGTTGTCTTTACAGTGACTATCCTCATTTGTTGAAGAAGAAAAGCATTAATGTGGCTGAATAGCAATACATTCAAGTGGTAATTACACTAGGGACAGTCACTGTGAGATGTCCTCATTTGTGACTGTCCTTACAGTGAGTGTACATTATCATGTTGTCTTTACAGTGAGTGTACATTATCATGTTGTCTTTACAGTGTCAATATATGCATTATTATTTAAACTGAAGAGTACTCTAAATAATATGTCATTGTGGAGTTCTGATTGCTTCCAATTTGATATACGCTTGTTCTACTTATGTATCCAACATCATGTAAGAAAATTTGATGCTTTTAAAATAGATTCATTTAGCCATGAAATGCCTGTGCATGTTACATACAAGATTCCAAGGCCCAAAACTGATTACTCATTATAATTCATGTACAGAATGATAATCAACCACAATGAGGCATGCGTAGGTGCTGCTTAGATTTTGAGGCATCAGAAGCTCGTAGAAGAAACTTGACCAATGGCTCATGGAATGCAACAAACTTATTGCCTAAAATAGGAGCATTGGTAACCATAGATGATGGTTTTGAAAAGAACACTTCACCATCAATGTCACGTGAGGGAACTGCAATTTCTGATGGCAAGCAACTTGTAGTATATAAGAGAGATGCAGGTACAGATGCTGGGAATACATTGCTAATGAACCACATTAATGCTTTTTTCCTTCAACAAATGAGGACAGTCACTATAAAGACAACATGATAATGTACACTCATTGTAAGGATAGTCACAAATGAGGACATCTCACAGTGACTGTCCCTTGTGTAATTTCCACTTGAATGTATTGCTATTCAGCCACATTAATGCTTTTCTTCTTCAACAAATGAGGATAGTCACTCTAAAGACAACATGATAATGTACACGGGCTGTAAGTGTACATTATCATGTTGTCTTTACAGTGACTGTCCTCCTTCAAGTGGCAATTACACAAGGGACAGTCACTGTAAAGGCAACATGATAATGTAGAGAAACGTTGTCATTTGTATTTTCAATAGTGCCGAGAGAGATTCCCTCCGTGAAATCACAGCTATAATTTCTGAGTACGTTGGGTTTATTTTTCTTTTGTCATTATTATGTAATCTGGTATTCAGCTGTTACAGAGCTAAAATACCCAGAAATGAGGACATATCTATGTTGAATTTATTGTTAGCGGCTTTGGTTATTTAGAAGTTTAATTTTATTTGTTCATCTTTCAAGCACAAACGTTTTGTGGACCGTAACATCTTCATTGTTTTGGGTATGCAATGAAACAACCCTAACTTGCAACTACCTTCACAGTACTTGTGTACATTATCATGTTGTCTTTACAGTGACTGTCCTCATTCAAGTGGCAATTACACAAGGGACAGTCACTGTGAGATGTCCTCATTTGTGATAAGGATAGTCACACATGAGGACATCTCACAGTGACTGTCCCTTGTGTAATTGCAACTTGAATGTATTGCTATTCAACCACATTTATGGGCCTGTTTGGACCACAGCACATAGTAGCATCTACAGAGAAGAATATCCCAGGTGTAACAAGTTGTAAGAATATACCAACAGTTCTAAGAAGTTCCCTAGCACATAGTAGCATCTACAAAGAAGAATATACAACATGAGGGCAGCCACTGTAAAGACAACATGATAATGTACACTCATTGTATGTGTACATTATCATGTTGTCTTTACAGTGACTGTCCTCATTCAAGTGGAAATTACACAAGGGACAGTCACTGTGAGATGTCTTCATTTGTGACAAGGACAGTCACACATGAGGACATCTCTTAGTGACTGTCCCTTGTGTAATTGCCACTTGAATGTATTGCTATTCAGCCATATTAATGCTTTTCTTCTTCAACAAATGAGGATAGTCACTCTAAAGACAACATGATAATGTACACGGGCTGTAAGTGTACATTATCATGTTGTCTTTACAGTGAATGTCCTCCTTCAAGTGGCAATTACACAAGGGACAGTCACTGTAAAGGCAACATGATAATGTAGAGAAACGTTGTCATTTGTATTTTCAACAGTGCCGAGAGAGATTCCCTCCGTGAAATCACAGCTACAATTTCTGAGTACGTTGGGTTTATTTTTCTTTTGTCATTATTATGTAATTTGGTATTCAGCTGTTACAGAGCTAAAATACCCAGAAATGAGGACATATCTGTGTTGAATTTATTGTTAGCGGCTTTGGTTATTTAGAAGTTTAAGTTTATTTGTTCATCTTTCAAGCACAAACATTTTGTGGACCGTAACATCTTCATTGTTTTGGGTATGCAATGAAACAGCCCTAACTTGTAACTACCTTCGCGGTACTTGTGTACATTATCATGTTGTCTTTACAGTGACTGTCCTCATTCAAGTGGTAATTACACAAGGGACAGTGACTGTGAGATGTCCTCATTTGTGACAAGGATAGTCACACATGAGGACATCTCATAGTGATTGTCCCTTGTGTAATTGCCACTTGAATGTATTGCTATTCAACCACATTTATGGGCCCGTTTGGACCACAGCACACAGTAGCATCTACAGAGAAGAATATCCCAGGTGTAACAAGTTGTAAGAATATACCAACAGTTCTAAGAAGTTCCCTAGCACATAGTAGCATCTACAGAGAAGAATATACAACATGAGGGCAGCCACTGTAAAGACAACATGATAATGTACACTCATTGTATGTGTACATTATCATGTTGTCTTTAGAGTGACTGTCCTCATTCAAGTGGAAATTACACAAGGGACAGTCACTGTGAGATGTCCTCATTTGTGACAAGGACAGTCACACATGAGGACATCTCACAGTGACTGTCCCTTGTGTAATTGCCACTTGAATGTATTGCTATTCAGCCACATTAATGATTTTCTTCTTCAACAAATGAGGATAGTCACTCTAAAGACAACATGATAATGTACACGGGCTGTAAGTGTACATTATCATGTTGTCTTTACAGTGACTATCCTCCTTCAAGTGGCAATTACACAAGGGACAGTCACTGTAAAGGCAACATGATAATGTAGAGAAATGTTGTCATTTGTATTTTCAACAGTGCCGAGAGAGATTCCCTCCGCAAATCACAGCTACAATTTATGAGTATGTTGGGTTTATTTTTCTTTTGTCATTATTATGTAATCTGGTATTCAGCTGTTACAGAGCTAAAATACCCAGAAATGAGGACATATCTGTGTTGAATTTATTGTTAGCAGCTTTGGTTATTTAGAAGTTTAATTTTATTTGTTCATCTTTCAAGCACAAACGTTTTGTGGACCGTAACATCTTCATTGTTTCGGGTATGCAATGAAACAGCGCTAACTTGCAACTACCTTCACAGTACTTGTGTACATTATCATGTTGTCTTTACAGTGACTGTCCTCATTTAAGTGGCAATTACACAAGGGACAGTCACTGTGAGATGTCCTCATTTGTGACAAGGACAGTCACACATGAGGACATCTCACAGTGACTGTCCCTTGTGTAATTGCCACTTGAATGTATTGCTATTCAACCACATTTATGGGCCCGTTTGGACCACAACACACAGTAGCATCTACAGAGAAGAATATCCCAGGTGTAACAAGTTGTAAGAATATACCAACAGTTCTAAGAAGTTCCCTAGCACATAGTAGCATCTACAGAGAAGAATATACAACATGAGGGCAGGCACTGTAAAGACAACATGATAATGTACACTCATTGTATGTGTACATTATCATGTTGTCTTTACAGTGACTGTCCTCATTCAAGTGGAAATTACACAAGGGACAGTCACTGTGAGATGTCCTCATTTGTGACAAGGATAGTCACACATGAGGACATCTCACAATGACTGTCCCTTGTGTAATTGCCACTTGAATGTATTGCTATTCAGCCATATTAATGCTTTTCTTCTTCAACAAATGAGGATAGTCACTCTAAAGACAACATGATAATGTACACGGGCTGTAAGTGTACATTATCATGTTGTCTTTACAGTGACTCTCCTCCTTCAAGTGGCAATTACACAAGGGACAGTCACTGTAAAGGAAACATGATAATGTAGAGAAATGTTGTCATTTGTATTTTCAACAGTGCCGAGAGAGATTCCCTCCGCGAAATCACAGCTACAATTTCTGAGTACGTTGGGTTTATTTTTCTTTTGTCATTATTATGTAATCTAGTATTCAGCTGTTACAGAGCTAAAATACCCAGAAATGAGGACATATCTGTGTTGAATTTATTGTTAGCGGCTTTGGTTATTTAGAAGTTTAATTTTATTTGTTCATCTTTCAAGCACAAACATTTTGTGGACCGTAACATCTTCATTGTTTCGGGTATGCAATGAAATAGCCCTAACTTGCAACTACCTTCACAGTACTTGTGTACATTATCATGTTGTCTTTACAGTGACTGTCCTCATTCAAGTGGCAATTACACAAGGGACAGTCACTGTGAGATGTCCTCATTTGTGACAAGGACGGTCACACATGAGGACATCTCACAGTGACTGTCCCTTGTGTAATTGCCACTTGAATGTATTGCTATTCAACCACATTTATGGGCCCGTTTGGACCACAGCACACAGTAGCATCTACAGAGAAGAATATCCCAGGTGTAACAAGTTGTAAGAAAATACCAACAGTTCTAAGAAGTTCCTTAGCACATAGTAGCATCTACAAAGAAGAATATACAACATGAGGGCAGCCACTGTAAAGACAACATGATAATGTACACTCATTGTATGTGTACTTTATCATGTTGTCTTTACAGTGACTGTCCTCATTCAAGTGGAAATTACACAAGGGACAGTCACTATGAGATGTCCTCATTTGTGACAAGGACAGTCACACATGAGGACATCTCACAGTGACTGTCCCTTGTGTAATTGCCACTTGAATGTATTGCTATTCAGCCACATTAATGCTTTTCTTCTTCAACAAATGAGGATAGTCACTCTAAAGACAACATGATAATGTACACGGGCTGTAAGTGTACATTATCATGTTGTCTTTACAGTGACTATCCTCCTTCAAGTGGAAATTACACAAGGGACAGTCACTGTAAAGGCAACATGATAATGTAGAGAAACGTTGTCATTTGTATTTTCAACAGTGCCGAGAGAGATTCCCTCCACAAAATCACAGCTACAATTTTTGAGTATGTTGGGTTTATTTTTCTTTTGTCATTATTATGTAATCTAGTATTCAGCTGTTACAGAGCTAAAATACCCAGAAATGAGGACATATCTGTGTTGAATTTATTGTTAGCGGCTTTGGTTATTTAGAAGTTTAATTTTATTTGTTCATCTTTCAAGCACAAACGTTTTGTGGACCGTAACATCTTCATTGTTGCGGGTATGCAATGAAACAGCCCTAACTTGCAACTACCTTCACGGTACTTGTGTAAATTATCATGTTGTCTTTATAGTGACTGTCCTCATTCAAGTGGCAATTACACAAGGGACAGTCACTGTGAGATGTCCTCATTTGTGACAAGGACAGTCACACATGAGGACATCTCACAGTGACTGTCCCTTGTGTAATTGCCACTTGAATGTATTGCTATTCAACCACATTTATGGGCCCGTTTGGACCACAGCACACAGTAGCATCTATAGAGAAGAATATCCCAAGTGTAACAAGTTGTAAGAATATACCAACAGTTCTAAGTAGTTCCCTAGCACATAGTAGCATCTATAGAGAAGAATATACAACATGAGGGCAGCCACTATAAAGACAACATGATAATGTACACTCATTGTATGTGTACATTATCATGTTGTCTTTATAGTGACTGTCCTCATTCAAGTGGAAATTACACAAGGGACAGTCACTGTGAGATGTCCTCATTTGTGACAAGGACAGTCACACATGAGGACATCTCACAGTGACTGTCCCTTGTGTAATTGCCACTTGAATGTATTGCTATTCAACCACATTTATGGGCCCGTTTGGACCACGGCACATAGTAGCATCTACAGAGAAGAATATCCCAGGTGTAACAAGTTGTAAGAATATACCAACAGTTCTAAGAAGTTCCCTAGCAAATAGTAGCATCTACAGAGAAGAATATGGGTCAACGAGGTTGACTTCAAAGCCATGCAATCTAATGGTAATAGTAATATCATAATTTGACATACTATCAGAAATACTTCCTAAATAGACTATTCAATCTTATAAGAGATGGATTCATGAGAACTATTATTTATGAAATATGAGTCAATGACTTTAATTAAAAAAATTACACAATCTAATTCTTGTAAAAATATCAAAATTTGACACATTGAAAATACCTTCCAAAAGTATCGTTAATTGATTAATATGAATCACTACTCATGAAATATAATTTTATAAACCTAATCTAAAAACTACACAATAAAAATCTTAATAACAATATTGTAAGAAACTATTCCCAAAAGAAAGCCTAACAAAATTTGATGAAAATAATTTTTGTTTCACTCAACTTTGACATTCACAACTTCCTCTTTTATTATAATAAGAAAAAAAATGTCTTTTTAGATATACCTCATGAACCATACTCGAATGATCTATCATTTTTCTTCTCAAAAACATATTTGCAGAGCCTGCTTCTTTTACTTGTTTGTACTTTTATCTCTCTGATGGAAAGGGTTCCTTCAGGACACATTTTTCCAAGTTCACTGCTTGAGATATTTGAGGAGGGTTCCCTTGCTTGAGTATCCATCCAACCCATATTCGAGTAGTTCTACAATTGCATAGTCTAAATTAATAATACTGACAATTGAATGACGAATGATGATACATAGAATTGATATAAACTAATCCTAAAAACACTAAAACATTATTAATATATTTATATTTCATAAATAAAATTGATATAAAAGATCTGGAAAGATACATTAAAAAATAGAAAAATAGTAATTTATAATAGAAGGAAACTTAAATTGCTATTTAAAAAAAAAACAAGAGTCTTAAATCTTATCATTTTGTTTCATTATCATCCATAAGTACACACCTCTAGCATAATAATTATATTTTACCACCCATAAAATGAAAAAAAGATTTTCACAAGAGAAATTGAAGCTAGATTATAAAAATAAACCATCTTATTGGAAAATGGAACTGTTATCATACCCAAAAGGACTACAAAATTTCACCTTATCATACCCAGATTGTTGCTTTGCCTGGCAGAGGGAAATTTGATCAGTAAAATTGACACAGAGTATGTTGTCTGCATTGTCATGCTGGATAATAAAACACCAACTTTAATGGGCATGTACTGTCCCTTGTGTAATTGCCACTTGAATGCATTGCTATTTGATGCAGGGGCATCCCTAATGCAAGCCAAAGACACCATGATTGAAGGAAGTTGCCATGAAGCCAAGGAGTCAAATCCTATCAATTGGAACATAAGATTTTCACCTTGGAGCTTTGAAGGATTGACTGGTGAAAGGTCCTTTTGATTGACAAATCAGAGTCTTTTTGAATGACAAATCAGAGTCTTTTTGAATGACAATAAATTAGAATAGGAGTTTTAGATGTTTTCTTGGTTTGTAATAAATATTAAGGATTGATTTTATCTCCTTATAAACATCCACTTGTTGGACACAAGACCCCTTGGTGACTTATAAACCTTGGGCATCTTTTGAGTCCTTGGATGAAATGAGCATAGAAAGTGTTTATTAGGTGTCTTTTAGATGTGGTTAAGAAGTTTGAAGGTCCAAAATAACTTTAATAAGGTTCCTAAAGTTTCACAACACATTTTTAACCTTCTCGGCAAAGTTGTTTGCAAAGTTGTAATGCAACTTTAAAAGTTGCTTAGCAAAGTTGACATTTGTTGGATAAACTATTCTAACCACCTAGATGGTTGAACCAATGTTTGGAGAGCCTATTTTAGGCTTCAAATGGTCGAAGACAGACAGAGAACCAGTATTGTAATCATTTTGCTTTCATAAAAAATAAAAATAACCCTGTTTTAGTGCATTTCTGGTGAAAAATGAACTCTGTACGGCTGTACGGATGGTGGTTGGATGATAAAATTTTCCTGGAAGTTGTAATAGTGACATCTGATGCTTTGGAAGTTGGTTTGATTGATTCTCTTTGTTTTATATCTAAGTTATTTCAAATTTTCTGTGCATTGTTTACAAACCCTCATTTTCAGGGTTTGACTGATGTAAAGACCTTAACTCACATTTCAACCATTGGAATTCCTTCTTCCTTGGTGGAATGAGAGTTAAGGATGTATATTTGTATATTCTAAAAGCCCTGACTACTCTGCATCACTATTGAACCACATTATTGCTTTTTTCCTTCAACAAATGAGGACAGTCACTGTAAAGACAACATGATAATGTACACTCACTGTAAGGATGGTCACAAATGAGGAAATCTCAGAGTGATTATCCCTTGTGTAATTGCCGCTTGAATACATTGCTATTGAACCACATTAATGCTTTTTTCCTTCAAGTGGCAATTACACAAGGGACAGTCACTGTGAGATGTCCTCATTTGTGACAAGGACAGTCACACATGAGGACATCTCACAGTGACTATCCCTTGTGTAATTTCCACTTGAATGTATTGCTATTCAACCACATTTATGGGCCTGTTTGGACCACGGCACACAATAGCATCTACAAAGAAGAATATCCTAGGTGTAACAAGTTGTAAGAATATACCAACAGTTCTAAGAAGTTCCCTAGCACATAGTAGCATCTACAGAGAAGAATATACAACATGAGGGCAGCCACTGTAAAGACAACATGATAATGTACACTCATTGTATGTGTACATTATCATGTTGTCTTTACAATGACTGTCCTCATTCAAGTGGCAATTACAGAAGGGATAGTCATTGTGAGATGTCCTCATTTGTGACAAGGATAGTCACACATGAGGACATCTCACAGTGATCGATTGTCCCTTGTGTAATTTCCACTTGAATGTATTGCTATTGAACCACATTAATGCTTTTCTTCTTCAACAAATGAGGACAGTCACTCTAAAGACAACATGATAATGTACACTCACTATAAGGACAGTCACAAATGAGGACATCTCACAGTGACTATCCCTTGTGTGATTGCCACTTGAATGTATTGCTATTCAGCCACATTAATGCTTTTCTTCTTCAACAAATGAGGATAGTCACTCTAAAGACAACATGATAATGTACACTCACTGTAAGTGTACATTATCATGTTGTCTTTACAGTGACTTTCCTCCTTCAAGTGGCAATTACACAAGGGATTTTTGTTTTCATTTGTGTTTTCAACAGCACCGTAACCCTCCACGAAATCACATTGGGATATAAGGGCAAAACAAACAAGAATGTTGCCATTTGTATTTTCAACAGCGCCGAGAGAGATAAACAAACTTAAAACTTAGACTTAAGAAAGATGAAGGCAATGCTTCAAAAGGCCGATGCCCTAAACATAGGAAAACACAATACCACCATTAAACGATGCCCTAGTCACCGTATCAATGCTACTAGCTCCGTACCAGTATGTTGACTGCTCACTTTCATCCTGTGATAAAGGTAACTTCATTAATCATACTTGAAATGGCAGCATATGAACTAAAGCTGATGAACATTTATAAACTAAAAGTTTAAAACTACAGATTACAAATGTAGTAGTTTCATACGAAAAGAACTTGACGTCTGAAATTTACCATTAGAAGTATCCAAAGGAATACCACAGTACTTTTGAACTTGGAGAATCGGAGGTGATCTACATAGCAAGGTTCAATAGCTGTAAGGACTGTTACACCATCTTTAGCATTTGAATACATTTTCTCCTTGGCTTCTGGTGGATCCTCAAAGACCCCCAATGACGTTTTCCCTACAATTATCAATTGTTTGTCAGTATGAGATATTAATAAATAAACATTAATCACAATATTAGGCAAACAATGTTCTTGATGTCTGAATCTAAATCATAGAAAGCTCTAATAAAGCAGTTCTCAGTTTCACATTAAACTAAGTTTCAATTTCAAATGGTTATAATAATTTTTGCAAGTTATAAGTAGCTGGTTATAGTATATGACATAAAAAGAAAAAAAATAATTTCTATTCTTTTCTTCTTTTTCTCTTTCAACGAAGCTTTTGCACCACACAAATGCATACCAAGAATTTCTCAGGAGGTTTCAAGACCATTGCATACCAAACTTCTTCTCTGTAGATGCTACTGTGTGTCATGGTCCAAACAGGTCCAAATAGACCTAGTGACTCTAGTAGGTCTCCAAAACCTGTTCTGCAGCAATAACTCTTCAATTTGACAAAGGACCTTATGAACTTATATGTTTTTTGAGTACCCTTTTTGATGTTCTAACAATCCTCCAACTCCCAGACCCTGACTCCACTCCAGCATATCAATGTCCTTATTGAGTTCGCAGACCTAATGCATGCCTTTGGGTGTGGGTTCCAAAACAAGGCATTGAAAATGGGTGCATGAAACCAAGATCAGAGTTTGAAGATGTCCACCATGCTCTAAAGATATAGATTCAACAAGGTTTGAGGTCCTTTACTTGCCTCTACCCTCTGATCTTGCATAATCCATCAACTCCTAGTCAAGAACATTGAGATTCTTGATCTAGGGCTTGCTCTCAAAATTCTCTGGCTTAGTATCCTATTCCAAAGCTTCTAAAATATGAAAATAAACCCCCTTAACTTGCATTTTACAAAGAACAGAGGATATCCTATGGTTTATTTGCAAGTTAAGGCCATTTGAATGCAATAACCCAAAAAATGAGGGTTTGACAGAACAACAGATAAGAAAAAGGAATAACTTTGATATAAGGTGTCTTGAATCTACCAAATAAACTCTCAAAGCATAAGATATAAATACTCTAACTTCCACACTGGCTTTCCCTCCCTTTCACATCCATACACTGTACAGTGCTTGAAGGAAATGCATAGAAAAGGCTCTGAAATAATGGTTCTATCTGACAGAGAGTCCATGCTAGGCTTCATGACTAACCTAGAGCACATTCCTTGTTATGGAGGAAGTTTGAATAGTGAAGAACTTATGGAATGGATAGAGGACCTAGATAACCATTTTGACTACAAGTATCTTATTAATAACCATTTTGACTACAAGTATCTTATGGATAGAGGACCTTGATAACCATTTTGACTCATTTAGTATCTTATTGAGCTTCACTTTGTTTCGAGAATATAGTTTAATATTCTCTACTAAACAGGGCCAACCACGTGAAGGTGGAAGCTCATTTGGCCCCACCCCCCTCCCCCTAACATCACTCTACATTCCCCGTTAACATCTAACATTCATTCATTCTTTCAATTATTAATAAAATGTAACATTCAATCAATATCACATGATAACATTCATTAACACATTAGATTCGTTAACACGCAACATTCATCAATATGAAAATAAACACATAATTCATGAACATTCATTAGCACATAATTAAATTCATTGAGACATAAAATTCAGTCATTATCAATTAAGGTATTTAGATGACAATCATTTCTTTTTTCTCTTTCTAATTTTTTTTTCTATGTAAGCTCTAAGAGGAGCATCAGTGTTATCATCAATACCCCCCTCATTAGTTGTTTTGTTCTCTGTTCTTGATGATCTCAAATTCCTATGCTGCTGCAAAGGGGGGTCCTCTACAATAACAAATAAAAGAGTTAAATTTAAAATATTTAATTATAATTGTTACAAGTATTTAATTATTTTAAAGAACATAACTGTGGCGCTCTTTAATTACCTGATCTGGCCACATCATTTTGTCTAGACTCAACCTCAACATGCTCATGAGCACTGACCCCTTGATCCTCTACAGTTGCTATACAAAATGTTACATTAATCCAAACACCAATTGTAATTACATATAAAAATTTTAATAGCAAATGTATACCTCCACCACTAGGATGCACATCATGCGAACCTTCATTATGCATAGATTGTGTAGAAGGATTGTCAGGCTACATTCCAATATCCTACACATTATTATCATTGCTTTCTTAAAACAGATATACTCACTTTATATTAGAACTTAACATCAAATAGACTAATTGGTAAAGTATTCAATTTGAAATAAATTTCATTTAGCTTATTTACCTGTGGCTCAGATGCATCATTATTTGAACCTTGCACACTGATTTCAGCTCGTAGCTGTTCAGCCACGACTCTATAGCCTTGTTGGAAGCCAATTCTCTTGTCCTCTTCTGTGAGGCATCTATTGAACTCTGACCCCTACATTTTTGCTTGGTATGGTGAATTTTACTTGCATTGTTTGATCAAAAAAAAATTCCTTGCAATATATAAAAAAATTGATACAAGTTTTCATTTACTAATACTTACAACTCGTGCTTGAAGTTTGGAAAAACCACCAGAGCCGAGCTTGTGTGTCCCGTGCTTTTCTAATCTTGCCTTTGTTGCCTTTGATGTGTCAGGCAATCTATGAAAAGTTTGAAATATGTTAGAGACCAGTACAGGAAAAATTTAGAGGTTAATTAGTACATAATTACAGGAAAAATTTAGAGGTTAATTAGTACATAATTACATTCTCAAAAGTATCACATACCTTGCTCTACTCTCTACTGGCGTAATTCCTTTTTTCATGTCGGCTTTATACTTTCCATCCAAAATCAAAGCCTGCCACTCAGCCTCAAGAACACAGGGTGGACGCTCGTGCCTTCGGTTAACCTCTAAATATTTCTTGTACTGGTCCCTAATATACTTCAAACATAAACCAGCTTTTTCAAGAAGCTTGTTTCTATCGAATGCACGAGGTCCAAAAGCTGGGTCATACTATGTACAAGATCATCCTTCAACTTTTTATCTTGGTTATTCCACCTTTTAAGTAAAAAAAAACATGTTAGACTCATAAATGAAGAGAAGCTACCTTTAATATAGTTCAAGAAATTGATGAAAAGGAAAACTATTCTAGCAATGATATGAAATCAAAATAGTGGTTTGGGGTTTTAGTTAGGATATGATGTTCCACCATGTACATAGGGTGGGCCCGAATATCCGCAAACACTCGTCACCAAGTTTTCGCCAAAAAATATCATTCCCTACAAAATAATCATGGGATCATTAGTCGATGAAGAGTGATCAAAAACTAAATTACTATTATATCACTATAGAATAATAATAAATTTAAAGTACCTAGAACTTTGGCTACTTTTAAGGGAATTCCTTCATCGTCGTTGATGATCAATACGCAATCCTTCACCATTCCCGTACTAGGAACACGGGAACATCCATGAAATGATGTTGCATCGGGACTTGTTGCATCTCCTATTGCAAAAAATGAAAACCATTATCAAATGCCTCCAAGAAATAATACTTCAAGGGAAATAAATTGGTGCAGAGCACCCATGGCACAAACACAATCAAGGGATCTACATCGTAAACACATAACACTTAAACACATAACAAAAGAGAGAAAAAGAGGGATTTGTGTACCAGTAGATGGTGCAACAGTTGGTGCATTTAGGCTATGTGTTGTTGACATGGCAGTCGGCAAGACATTTGTGGCTGTCCTGGATGGAGGCGGTGTTGTCATATCATCATGGAAAGGAGCTGAAGAATAAAATTGTTAGAGCATGCATAAATATAGAACGCGTGGACTAGCATGGACAAGATTGTTAGAGCATTAAAAAAAAAGATTGTTTGAGCATGTATTGTCAATGATTATGATCATTCCTATATATATTTAGTGGAAAACACAAGTGGGGAATGGAACATGTGATCTACCTGAACCACTTGCAGTACCGGCCTCATCATGGGAATGGGGTTCAAAATTACGCAAATAACTCTGTAAAGACAATGCATCCATATTTTAATTAATGTCATAAAAGAGCATAACATAAAAACCATTATTGAACTCTTGTAATAATTAAAAATTTCATTAATACTTACTTTAAAGTTTTCAGAAGTGCGCAACAACTCAGCTGCCCTGTCTTTTATTTCCTGAGTCTGAGGATGTATGGATACCAAACGTAGAAGTTCTTTCCCAATTTTCTTTAGCAGCTTTTTAATGGAACCGATCGGGTCATCGGTCTCTACTAAATCAATAAAAAAAGGGTCCACAAGGGGGGACTCCTGAGGGACTGCAGGTTGCTTTCCCTCTCTCCGACCACCGGCCCTCTATGACAACAATAGTATTAGTATTATCAAAATTACTCCAAAACAATGAAGAAAATAACATTAAAAAAAATAACATTTTGCTTCTATCTAGTTTGCACAATTACAATGAGTTTTACCTGCTCATGTGTAGATGAGCTAGGAATATCGTCACCATCACCTTCAGGCGGTTGCTCCATATTGTGCCCCTGTGTCAAAGATCAAGTATAAAAATGTTAGCCAAAAATTTAATAACTAAATGGTATGTTGGAGTCATTGATTAGAAGTTGGTTTAATAGTATGTACCACCCCCATGATAGTAGCCTCATTTGTAGTTGAAACTTGTAGCTTTTAAATAGATAATGAATAAACTATGTAACCATTTAAGACAAATATATTTCTATCAAGAAATGAATATTAAATACATTAAGGATTGATGGCATACCTTTAAATTTCATCATCATCATCCTCATCCTCATCATCATCATCATCATCATCATCATCATCATCCTCGTCATCGTCGTCATCATCATCGTCGTCGTCATCATCGTTGTCGTCGTTGTCGTCATCATCAACATCATCATCATCAACATCAACATCATCTTCATCATCATCATCAGTAGCAGCATCATTGTCATCATCTTCTTCTTCTTCTTCATGAAAATTTGTCTCAGGAACATCATCCAATAATTGTCGATCGTGATCATCATCTACATCATCTTCTACTTCTTCGGTATCTTCTTCTTCCATCGCATTATACTTTATCGGCCTTCCTCTCGGTTCATGTCTAACAACAAATGACCAACCCGGTTTATGTGAAACCTCTGAGTAAAATACCTGCTCACATTGGCTTGGAAGAACATAGGGCTCATCCCCAACTGGCTCAAACGACCTTGTATTAACCATTGTAAATCCATTATCATGTTCAATAACAGTTCTATTAGGATCATTTGGATTAAGTCGTAGCCTGTACCATTTGACAACGAAGAGTACTAATTTGAAGGAACTAAAGTCGCACTCAAGTATATCATCCAAAATGCCATAGTATTGATTTTTAGACTCTTGAGGATCTAAGTGATTTCTAGATGAAATATTAGTCACTTGAAAGACTGTAGTTATTCCAGAATCACAAGTTTTCTTCGTGTCATCCAACACTTTGACGCGAAATTTTTGACCATTACAGAACATACCCTTGTGGTGTTTAACCTGCAATAATATGTGAAACATGTCAAAATTATTATATCGTGAGTTGATAAACATACGGGTGATTAATAATTTTGTACGTACCTGGAAATCTCTTAAACCATATGCTAAATCTATTTCCCTTTGCGTAACATTAGAATCTCCATTACGATGAGCTTCTTTAACCAATGAAGATACACCTTCCCATGTTAATGTGTGACCAGAATGTTGACATCGTTCAATCCATACCATCATCCAATCAAGATTGTTTGCAATATACAAATGTAGTGCATCCCACTCTCGAGCAACTGTACAAAAAAAAAATAGATGACTTACAACTGATTTATTTTGAAGATTAAGAAATAATTTATTACAATAACATCTTATAATTTATTACCTGTCACTTTCCTCAATCTACCTTTCCCTATCAAGTACTCCCCTTTGAATTTTTTAAAAGGGTCGAGATCCCAAATGCGATCTACATGGATATTTGAAGCAAACTTAGGAAGATATTCAGTAATGTACACCATAGTCTGGTATACCATGTATCCCTCTACCATAGAACCCTCAGGATGTGCTCTTTGTCAAACCAAAGCCTTCAAAGATTTCAAGTGCCTCTCAACCATCCACATTGACCTAGTGTGTGCAGGTCCACACAATTCAATCTCCTCAACTTGGTGTATGAGGTAGTGTTCTTGTGCATTGAAAAAAGTTGGAGGTAGACACTTTTGCATTTCACACAGTAAATGAGGAATTCTTCTCTTCCAATAGTTTATATCTTCTTTATGGATTTCTTTAGATGACAACCACCTACATTAAGAGATTCAAGTCACAAAAAATATATAAATACGAGACTTTACAAAATAATATACAATAGATTACATAGCAAGAAAAACAAATCGCGAATATAATAAATATATACAATAAATTGAACAGATATTACTGCTTACCTTATGTATTTTCCAAGATCATATATCACTTGTTTGATGTTATTGTTGAAGTGCTCTGGGAGAGATAGAGGTAGCACGTACTGCAGTAATTATAAACCAATCATTTCATTATTTTCTAACATAACATAATGAATAGTACACGTAGTTTATGAATATATTGTAAATACAGAAGAACATAACTTACCTTGATGAAAGTATGCCAATCATGCATTTTGAGCCCTGGCCCAAATTCACTTTTCTTTGATATGAGATTGCTTATGTTCCTAGCAAATCCTGTGGGAAATCAAATTTTTTGTATGACTTCTTTTATGGCATCACTTTGCTGCTCCGTTAATAACCAAGGAAGGGCACTTATATTAATCTGATCTCTATTGCTATTTGAGTGAATGAAATTCTTCAGTGCATGATTGGATTCATGAATGTCATTACAAATTTTGACAATTTTTTTTTTGTCACGCCTTCCATCCAGTATTTTCCACAATGTCTCTGTTATATTCTTTCCAACATGCATAAGATCAAACAAATGCACAATTTGTAGGTCCTCGTAGTAGGGCAACCTACTAAATTGTCTGGGATAGCTTTTTAGTCCCTTTGGAAGGTTGTCAGTAGTGCCTTGACGACCTTCACGATCATCAATTACATAATTAGTAAACAAAAATCACAATAGAAATATATAAATTACAAACATAAACCATTAAGTGGAATGACATTACCTCGACGATTAATTCTATTATATTCCAACTTCCATAGGCGAGGTGTCATTCTTCGTGGCTTTGATGTAGTCTCTTCTTTCCCATTGAAAAGATGTTTTTCCATACTTCTATACTTATGATTCCTGTGGAGGAAGTGTCTGTACTCATCAAACACATGCTTTCCTAAACTTTTTGAATGACGAGATTTCATCTTTGGACCACAAACTGGACATGCAAATTTTCCCTTTGTTTGAAGACCTACAAGATAATGATATAATTGGATTATTAAATATGTTGATTTTTATAATTAAAATTATCATGCGCAACTTGAATTCACTATAACATACCACAAAAATGTGTTAGCCCTGGGGCATCATGTATTGTCCATACAAGTATTGCATGGAATTGAAATTGTCTTTGTCCTATTGGTCTAGACACATCATACATAGTGACACCGTTCCATAACTCCACCAACTCATCAATAAGAGGCTCAATATATACATTCATATCTTTAACTTGATATTTACCTACTTGAATGAACAGTAACATTACATAATTATTGTGACCATTTTACTGTAAGATTTGTAAGTACATGTAAATTAATAACTATCAAATGATAAAATACCTGGAACAATCATTGCCAACATAATGTGCTCCCTCTTTATTGACATCCACGAAGGAATGTTATTGTTGATAACAAAAATAGGCCACACCGAGCAAACAGATCTCATCTCTCCAAATGGATTGACACCATCCGCTGCCAATGAAAGCCTGAGATTACGAGGTTCTTCTTTGAAGTGTTGCCACTTTTCCTCTATGTGCATAAATGCCGAACCATCCACAAGGATTCGAATAATGTCATCTCGACTTCTATTGCATGCATGGTAATCCATAAATTGTGCCAAGCTAGTACACCTGAATAATTGTCGCATCCGTGGAATAATGGGGATGTAACGAAGAACCTTGTGAGGTACCTTTTTTGTTATTCGATCTGTTCGATATCTACTCGTATGACATACAGGGCATTGTGTTGCAAATTCATGTTCTTTATAATATATAATATGATCATTGGGACAAGCATGTATTGCTTGATACTCCATTCCAATATCTTTCATAATAGCAGATAATTCTCGATATGAGCGAGGTAGAATATTTGATGGTGGTAACAAAAACTCACCTATCAATCTACAGCAAAAAATATAAGTTGTTAATATAAACAATATTAGTGGTACATTATTCACCCTTTGTTAACTATAAAGACATATATGACATACCTTAACATACGTGACATTTTTATGTTGGATAAACCATTCATAACCTTCAAGTTCAACAACAACAATACAGCAGAGAGAAGAGTTGTTTGGGAGTCTTTGTATAGGGGCTCGTATGCCTTCTCAAGTAGAGGTACATTGAGGCTATCATCATCATCATGATCAGATCCGCTTGGACTAAATGTGTCATGGATCAATGTATTTATACCATCATCTTCAATTGTGTTTTCTGGCGCATGATCGTCATCTTCCATGGGATCATTATCTTCACCTTGGATATTCGCACCCCCATGTTCCTCCATATCATGTACTTCCTTGGGGAGATCAACCTATATAAAATTGATTAACATAAATAAACCATGATCTTCAACTCATCATCAAGTGATTTCATATGTATATAAATTGTTAAAATGATATAATGAACAACTTACCAGTGGATGATAGTCATGCCCCCCTTCAATGTGACCATTCTCCCTACAATGTCTCTTAACTGTTTTGATTAGAAGTCTTCTACGGTTTAAGCCCTTACAAATTTTGCAGGGACAATAACATTTTCCATCACCTTTTCTTTTCAAGTTAGACCACAATCTAGCGATTGTCTCCCTATTTTGTTCTTCACTTATATTATCTGACATGATCATTCTTCGCAGGAAGCAAAAATTGGGCTATGAAAACTTTGGTCGACAACTTTCAGTGACTAAGCAAAATTGTCAAAAGTACACAAATCTTCTTAGACCTAGTTAAATCCTTTAATATTTTAAAAGTATAGTTAAAATATACATTAGATTAAAAAATATACAATTTTCATGCCTGAGCGCGCGGCTACGACTAGTGCAATGGTCTTCTTGCTTAGCTCTAGAAGCTCTCTAGCAATCAAAACATATAAGCTACAAGGCCTAACAGCAATTTCAAAACATATAAGCTACAAGGCAAGACATATTACATGACATGGCAAAAGGATTAAAATATACATTAGATTAAAATATATACAATTTTCAAACCTAAGCGCGCAGCTATAACTCGTGCAATGGTCTTCTTGCTTAGTTCTAGAAGCTCTCCAACAATCAAAACATATAAGCTATTAGAATTCATTAACTTTTTGTAATTGGAAAACTCTATTTGATATTAGACCGTAAACTACTACTATTCTCTCCATAAGAACTAAGTACAAAATTCTTTCAAGTTCACATCCATGATTCTCTTTAGATTAAAATATACAGCAAAAATAAGCTAAAAGTCTAGTTAAAATATACATTAGATTAAAAAATATACAATTTTCAAACCTGAGCGCGTGGCTATAACTCATGCAATGGTCTTCTTGCTTAGCTTTAGAAGCTCTCCAGCAATCAAAACATATAAGCTACAAGGCCTAATAGCAATTTCAAAACAAGGGTCATCAAAAGAACCAAAAACAATGTGTGCAAACAATACCTTGTGAAGTGGTATAGACAATTAGAAGATGCTACTATGTGCTAGGGAACTTCTTAGAACTGTTGGTATATTCTTACAACTTGTTACACCTGGGATATTCTTCTCTGTAGATGCTACTGTGTGCCATGGTCCAAATGGGCCCATAAATGTGGTTGAATAGCAATACATTCAAGTGGCAATTACACAAGGGACAGTCACTGTGAGATATCCTCATGTGTGCCTGTCCTTGTCACAAATGAGGACATCTCACAGTGACTGTCCCTTGTGTAATTGCCACTTGAATGAGGTCAGTCACTGTAAAGACAACATGATAATGTACACATACAATGAGTGTACATTATCATGTTGTCTTTACAGTGGCTGCCCTCATGTTGTATATTCTTCTCTGTAGATGCTACTACGTGCTAGGGAACTTCTTAGAACTGTTGGTATATTCTTACAACTTGTTACACCTAGGATATTCTTCTCTGTAGATGCTACTGTGTGTCGTGGTCCAAACGGGCCCATAAATGTGGTTGAATAGCAATACATTCAAGTGGCAATTACACAAGGGACAGTCACTGTGAGATGTCCTCATGTGTGACTGTCCTTGTCACAAATGAGGACATCTCACAGTGACTATCCCTTGTGTAATTAAGTATTGTGGGGAAGCATTCTAAATAACCAAAGCCACTAACAATAAATTCAACATAGATATGTCCTCATTTCTAGGTATTTTAGCTCTCTAACAGCTGAATACCAGATTAAATAATAATGACAAAAGAAAAATAAACCCAACGTACTCAGAAATTGTAGCTATGATTTTGCGGAGGGAATCTCTCTCGGCGCTGTTGAAAACACAAATGACAACCCGCTTGATTTCGCAGAGGGAATCTCTCTCGGTGCTGTTCAAAACACAAATGACAACCCGCTTTGTTCAAAACACAAATGATAACCCGCTTGATTTTGCAGAGGGAATCTCTCTCGGCGCTGTTGAAAACACAAATGACAACGTTCCTTTTTTTTTTTGCACTTATATCCCGACCAACATAAGGTCCATTTGTAATACAACATGATAATGTACACTTACAGTGAGTGTACATTATCATGTTGTCCTTAGAGTGACTATCCTCATTTGTTGAAGAAGAAAAGCATTAATGTGGCTAAATAGCAATACATTCAAGTGGCAATTACACAAGGGACAGTCACTATGAGATGTCCTCATTTGTGACTGTCCTTATAGTGAGTGTACATTATCATGGTGTCTTTAGAGTGACTATCCTCATTTGTTGAAGAAGAAAAGCATTAATGTGGTTCAATAGCAATACATTCAAGTGGCAATTACACAAGGGACAATCACTGTGAGATGTCCTCATGTGTGACTGTCCTTGTCACAAATGAGGACATCTCACAATGACTGTCCCTTGTGTAATTCAAGTGGCAATTACACAAGGGACAGTCACTGTGAGATGTCCTCATTTGTGACTGTCCTTACAATGAGTGTTCATTATCATGTTGTCTTTAGAGTGACTGTCCTCATTTGTTGAAGAAGAAAAGCATTAATGTGGTTCAATAGCAATACATTCAAGTGGCAATTACGCAAGGGACAATGTCATGAGCCGTGACATATTGAACTTAGTATAATAATAAAATGATTAGATGATATATAATAATCTATTATTAACGGTATATAACAATAATATATAATTATTATCAAAAGATAATAATAATATATAGTTAGCATAATAAGTAATATGTTAATTAAATAATATTAAAATATTAATAAATAATATAATTATGATTATAATTATAATATAAATTAATAATAAATAATTATTAATAAATTATATATATTATATCATAATAATATATTAAGTAATAATATTAAATCAATTATTGATATAATAATTTTAATATATAAATAATATTAATAAAGCTCTCAATATAAAACATATGTTATCACTATAATAATATTTATTATAATATTATTAATATTACTAACATCATTAATTATAATATTTAATAATAACAATAACATTAATAATAATAATAATAATAACATTTAAAGCAATATCGAATATCTGTAATCGATATACATCTACATTAAACATCTGCATTATCTATCACGATGAGGAATGAAGAAGTGATACAACAATCACTAGTCATTACACATCGATACCATGAGAGGATGATTAATGAACCAAATACTATGAAGTCAAGATCAACATGATATGAATAAGGGATAGGTCGCTATGTGTTTCAGAAGATGTATTGATAAGAAAGAAGGATAACCATTCATATATTATAAATAATCATTAATTGCACAAGTTTAGACAATGACATATCCGATAAAGCAATATCAAACATGAAGACCCGCTAGCAAATATGCACCATCACTTCCTATGTTATCATGACAATAACATAAACTAGATTGAATTCTACTATCTATATCAATAGACACCACATAGGAGGATATCGACTAAAGGATTGAAAGATTATCGATTGTCTGAGATAAACCACATCTTGTAGAAACACAAAAGCATTAGTGATTATATCACAAGCTATTGATGAATGAGGCATCAGTCATGGATAATAAGTACAATGTATCCTTAAGTATTAACAGGAATGGAAGTCAATTTGAAGATCAAACTCCATTACCAGCAATCAACCAATAAATGGACAATTATCAGAAAATGATATCGACTTATATCAGAGTAGAAAGATTGGATATAATCATAACAATATGGGATAAGGCAAGAGTTAATATTGATTGACTAAATACTAATGATAGTTAGACCAAACTAATACAAACACAATGGATGTTAACTACTAGTTGCACTACCAATTAGGGAAGATTACCTTCATAAAAAGATTTGATATTGAGTCAATCTGGGAGTTATCTATGATCAGAAAATAATGAAATAATATTATGTGAACTGTCGGATTATGGAAAGGTGTGATTAAAAAAGGGACATGGAGGAAGAAACAAGACACGTCTCATTCATAGCATCTCTTCATTTGTTAAAGATAATATAAGAATGCATTCTCGTCAGTCACTCAAGGCATCATTAGAACTTTATTTACTTATCCATATTTGGATATACTCAATAGAGCATCTGCCTTTGGCAGTTTGGTTTCAAGTTTATCATTGCAGATCAGAGACAACACCATGATTGCACAGATAGAAAGGATAGTCAGAAACAGCATCAATATTTGAAGTTGCAAGCATATAATTCAGAATCTGAAATAGCAACATATCACTCATAGCGATATTACACATTTTCATAATTACATCATCATATCAGACACAGCAAATACATTGCTGTAAGCAATACTTATTGATTGTATATCGATATTGTTTATATCAGACATAGCATCATTATACTATCACTATAAGTGATAGGAAACATCATATTCATAGCATATTTCATATCATTATATCCGACAGTGCTATTAAACATATTGGTATCAATATCATCTTGCACACATATTGTGATTGAATCTAAAATAGCGGTTGATATCTTAAGTAACCTCCATTACTTAGTTTAATTGTAAGTATCTGATAGAGTAAGTCTGAGAAGTGGAGTAATTGTTCCTGTTTTCCAAGTTACCCAAAAAGGGGACATTACAGACAATCACTGTGAGATGTCCTCATGTGTGACTGTCCTTGTCACAAATGAGGACATCTCACAATGACTGTCCCTTGTGTAATTCAAGCGGCAATTACACAAGGGACAGTCACTGTGAGATGTCCTCATTTGTGACTGTCCTTACAGTGAGTGTACATTATCATGTTGTCTTTAGAGTGACTATCCTCATTTGTTGAAGAAGAAAAGCATTAATGTGGTTCAATAGCAATACATTCAAGTGACAATTACACAAGGGACAATCACTATGAGATGTCCTCATGTGTGACTATCCTTGTCACAAATGAGGACATCTCACAATGACTGTCCCTTATGTAATTCAAGCGGAAATTACACAAGGGACAGTCACTGTGAGATGTCCTCATTTGTGACTGTCCTTACAGTGAGTGTACATTATCATGTTGTCTTTAGAGTGACTGTCCTCATTTGTTGAAGAAGAAATGCATTAATGTGGTTCAATAGCAATACATTCAAGTGGCAATTACACAAGGGACAATCACTGTGAGATGTCCTCATGTGTGACTGTCCTTGTCACAAATGAGGACATCTCACAATGACTGTCCCTTGTGTAATTCAAGCAGCAATTACACAAGGGACAGTCACTGTGAGATGTCCTCATTTGTGACTATCCTTACAGTGAGTGTACATTATCATGTTGTCTTTAGAGTGACTGTCCTCATTTGTTGAAGAAGAAAAGCATTAATGTGGTTCAATAGCAATACATTCAAGCAGCAATTACACAAGGGACAGTCACTGTGAGATGTCCTCATTTGTGACTGTCCTTACAGTGAGTGTACATTATCATGTTGTCTTTAGAGTGACTATCCTCATTTGTTGAAGAAGAAAAGCATTAATGTGGTTCAATAGCAATACATTCAAGTGGCAATTACACAAGGGACAATCGATCACTGTGAGATGTCCTCATGTGTGACCTTTGTGAAGGCAAGTGCCAATTTGTATCCAAGTTACCAATATTGTGGCAAAAGTGGGAATGAAGCATTTAGGGGTCAAATTGGGCCTATGTGAGGTCTATGTGAGGTCTAAATAGCATAACTAAGTCATGGTTAGGGTCTTATGGTGTTTGAACAATAAGTTTTGAACCAAAATCCCAAAGGTTGTAACAAGTTGTCAATGTTGTCATTCACAACATTGACAACATTTGTGCAAGGGAGTATTTTCTAGTAAGATGGTTATGTAACTATATGAAACCATTGAATTAGGCATCAGATCAACTATAAGAGGCCTCCATCGATCTGTGCAAAAGGTTGGGGGGAAAAAAATTTGGAATTAAGAAGATTTGTAGAGTAACACGGTTTTAGTGAATTCTTGAGTTTTTTTGTTTCTTTGTTTTCAGTTGATTAATGGATTAGATAGCTCGCAGTGTCTATTGGAAAAGTTAGTAGAAGTTGTTTTTTTTATTCTGTGTTGTGTTTTTTTTGAGTTTTGAAGCATTCCAACTAGTTTGTTAATTCTTTTGTTAAGTACCCTATCATTGGTTTGAACCAGGCAGGTTGAACAAATGGAGTCTTAGCTCATCATTCCATTGTCAATTTTGTACGGGCTCTTGGAATGGGTGAGGAGACTCCATGTACTATATGTTTGGAAGGAGGGGCCCTGGGAAGATCATTTTCTATGTTTGCAATTATGTCCTAGGTGAGTTAGTTGAGCACAGTTAGGGATGAAAAATCATTACAAGAAGATTACAACAAGTTGAATGCATTGGTTGCTTCAACTAAAATCTCATGGAGAGGTAGACACACATCTAAAGAAGCCCCAAGTCAAATTAGAAGATTGGGTGAGTTTCTTTGGCTACTAAGAAAACAAACTCTTAGTCAGACTGTCCAAGTTGTGTGAAAATACTTGTTTTCAGGCATGGCTGTAGCAGTTGGTGTACAAAAAATCTAGGAGGAGAAGACCTTAGATATCTTGGAGTTCTCAATAAAGGGCATCTAAATCCTAAGCCCTTTAGGTGGCTTAGTATAAACAAAAAGGCTTGACAAAGGCCTAATTGCTAGCAGCCTATTTTTGGGTGCAATTGGCATGGTTTGATGAACCGGATTGAAGTACTGATGAAAAGTATAGGTGAAGGAGTAATATTGAAACCAATAGAGGTCCTAGTGGCCAGCCTCTCCATGGAGTAAAGTTCTAGTTGAATGTGTTTCAATTTGTGAAGACAAGACTAGGAGTGTCCTAGTAGCTAGATTGGTATTGAGCAGAGTTCATTGTATTTCTTGTTGGTGTGCACTAGTTGAAGGAGTGGGATCTTGGGTAGAGATACCTAAAGAGTGTAGGGATAGTTAAGTACCCTATCAAGTCAAAACATTGGCCTAAAGAGACCCTAGTGAAGGATAGGGAGTGAGCAAGACAAAGTGTTACATCAATTAACAAGATCATTTTTTGGTAATTGTGTACATTATCATGTTGTCTTTACAGTGACTGTCCTCATTTGTTGAAGAAGAAAAGCATTAATGTGGTTCAATAGCAATACATTCAAGTGGAAATTACACAAGGGAATATCACTATGAGATGTCCTAAGTGTGACTGTCCTTGTCACAAATGAGGACATCTCACAGTGACTGTCCCTTGTGTAATTGCCACTTGAATGAGGACAGTCACTGTAAAGACAACATGATAATGTACACAAGTACCGTGAAGGTAGTCACAAGTTAGGGCTATTTCATTGCATACCCGAAACAATGAAGACATTACAGTCCACAAAACGTTTGTGCTTGAAAGATGAACAAATAAAATTAAACTTCTAAATAACCAAAGCTGCTAACAATAAATTCAACATAGATATGTCCTCATTTCTGGGTATTTTAGCTCTCTAACAGCTGAATACCAGATTACATAATAATGACAAAAGAAAAATAAACCCAACGTACTTAGAAATTGTAGCTGTGATTTCGCACAGGGAATCTCTCTCGGCGCTGTTGAAAACACAAATGACAACATTCTTGTTTTTTTTGCCCTTATATCCTGATGTGATTTCGCAGAGGGTTATGGTGCTGTTGAAAACAAAAATGACAACGTTCCTTTTTTTTTTTGCCCTTATATCCTGACAACATCGCAATTGCAAGTTAGGGCTGTTTCACTGCATACCCGAAACAATGAAGACGTTACGGTCCACAAAACATTTGTGCTTGAAAGATGAACAAATAAAATTAAACTTCTAAATAACCAAAGCCGCTAACAATAAATTCAACATAGATATGTCCTCATTTCTGGGTATTTTAGCTCTCTAACAGCTGAATACCAGATTACATAATAATGACAAAAGAAAAATAAACCCAACGTACTCAAAAATTATAGCTGTGATTTCGCGGAGGGTTATGGCACTGTTGAAAACACAAATGACAACATTCTTGTTTTTTTTTCCCTTATATCCCGATGTGATTTCACGGAGGGTTACGGCGCTGTTGAAAACACAAATGACAATGTTCTTGTTTTTTTTGCCCTTATATCCTGATGTGATTTCGCGGAGGGTTACAGCGCTGTTGAAAACACAAATGACAATGTTCCTTTTTAATTTTGCACTTATATCCTGACAACGTCGCAATTGCGACAGTGGAAAATGTATTGTCATCGCAAATTGTGACGGTGTCGGGCTATATTTGAAAAAAAAAGCCAAAACCGCATGACATTTGTCTGTCGTTGCAAATTGCCGTCGCAATTTCACCCCAAATGTATTAGTGTTTTAAGCTATGTGATTATGCAACATGCCATTGATCTTGCATTGAATCAAGTGTGATTCTCCGATGAAACCTTTTGACAGATGTGCATAAATGATGTTTTCTCATTGGTTAGCTTCAGCTGACACCGGTGCTCAAAAAGAAAGAAAGTACCTGACATTCTGCCAGGTGTTGCAAACGTGGAATTTCTTTATTGACAAAGGCAAGGTGGGACCAGTGGTTTAAAAGAAGACAGTGATGGTTAGTGGCAACAGGTTTTCGCATGTTTGCATAAGCTTCTTTTAAGCTATGCTATCATGCGAAAAGCATTTCATGTTAACAAAGGAAAGTTACAAGAGACCGCCAGGGACAAAAAGGTAGTGTGACGGTTAGTCGCATGTTCGCATGAGTGTTTTTTACACCATGCGATCATGTGATGAGCCATTGGATCATCTACTAATAAGGATCGACGGTTCTCATTCAAACTGAAGATAAAATGGTGCGAAGTGAGGCTTCCTATTGAAGAAGTGACAGTTCACTCTTCCATAGGAGTAATTGTTTCAATCGTGCTAAATTAATTGTTGACAGGACTACTTTAAGTGGCTCATATATCAGAATTTCACGCACTTTTAGAAGCACAAAGAGATCAAAATTTGCAGAGATTCAGGCGTGAAGATTTCTGAGGTTTGGCTGCTATTCCCGGGTGGTTTCTGAGAAAAAAGGTTGGTAAAATTCTTATGCGATTTGCTTCATTATTAAAAGAATCATAGCTCTATGTTTAGTCTATCTTGCAAGGATTTCTTTTAAAGATAAACCTTAAAATGGCCCCAAGGAAAGAATTGTCAGGTAAAATAGAGTATAGTGAAAGAGGTTTGCACGAAGATTTATTGTAGTTACTTCCTAGCTCTTCCACTACCCCGGTGAAGAATAAGAGTTTGATTCCCAAAGACCCTAGGGTAAAAATAGCAGAAGGTTTATATGATATGGCAAGTTTTATTAGAGAGGCCAAGATTGGTACTATCAATGCAAGAGGTGACTCTGATACCACAGGACTGGAATTGTTCAAAGTAGGTTTTAGTCAGAGAAATGCCCCTCATCCTGCAAGCAATATATGGCAATCTGACTTAGGAAAACTTGTCGTGCCTGGTGTCTTTTTAGATGTAGATTTGATGACCCAGGTTGCAAAAAATTATGATCCAATCACTAAATAAATTAGGGATGCAAAGGGGGTGTTATTGTTTAAAGTTTCAGCTGAAGAAATCAGGAAGGTGTTCGGGTTGAGTGAACCTTCAAAAATTTTGGAAAGCATTAACTTTAAAGAACTAAGACAAGTATACAATGCACAAAGGAACTATTAAGGAGGCAAGTTGTTGAAGGATTTTTGCACCAAAATTGGGAAAATGGTTGTTGTGGGGCAGAACACTCCGGAGCCTTTTAAAATAGAATATTTTGATCTCAGAGCTAGGGGTGCATATTGGTCATTGTGTCAGGTTTTTTGAGAGGATGTTAGTGATAGGATGCCAATACACTTGATGTGCATGATGATCCAAATTTTACATGCACATGTGTCTATCACTTTTGATTTTGCTCCTTTCATTACTGAATTAATCCATAATGGATTAGTAAAGATTCAAAAGAATGAAAGTGATAGACCCTTTTGCTGGTACTCTTTCATAATGTACATGTTTCTGTTCAAAGGAGCAAGCTATTTTGAACAAGAAATGGAATTGATGAGAAAGAAGGATGGTGAAGACATGCCAGTCCAACTATGGAGCCTCACAATGACCTGGGATAAGAAGGATCACAGCTTCATCAATTTTGATAAACATTTTGCAGCTAGACTCAGGAAGCTATTTGTTTTAGATAACCCAAGAATCCCAACAATGTTAGCACAGCTTGTTAGGCCAAACCAGTTTGCTAAGAACCTGAACATCATACATAATTGGGGAGATGTTATTTTCTACAATGTATCAACTGTTATCAGATTGTATGGTTTCAGGGGGACCCCTTTTATATTTCCCTATCAAGTACCCCTTAGGATTGGAATTGCAGAGTTTTTGAGGCAATTGGGAGATATTGAGGAGTGTGCCCTCACTGGAAAAGGCAAGGGAACTTTATTCCCAAATGTTACCATTGCCCATCAATTCATAATTACCAAGGGTGGATGGGTCTACATGGATAAAATTCTGGCTCCATACCATATGGCTACTGCAGTTGCTAGAACAACAGATCCAAAAGGTTTTTATAATGAAATGTTTAAAAGAGAGCCAAGTGTGCCATGATCAACCATATTTTTAATTTCCCTGAAGATATCATCAGGAATGTAGCTAAAATACAGGAACAAGAGGTCATGAAAGAAAAATGGTTGGTATACAAGAAGACACTAGATTTTATCCGGCAATTTGATTCAGGATGGGATCCCCTGAAAAGCATAACTCCAATGGGGAAGAAAATAGACATCTCATGAATTGTTTTCAGGATGTTTTTCAGACTTTAAATGAGAAGAAGGAAAAAGTGATGAAGGATGATCCAGAAAAGGCTAGACAATTGTTGAGCAAGCCTGTGTTTGCAAAAGGGTTACCCCCGGGGAGATATATGGTACAAAAGAAGACTGGTTACAATGTGGTGATACCAGAATAGAGCTAGCAAAAGAAGATGGATAAAAGGGATATCCCATCAACCTCACAACAGGTTGGAAAACAAAGGGAGATTGTGGAGATCCCCAATTCTCCTCCTTAGACTTCTGAAGATATAATTGATTCTCCACCCCCATCAAAAAGGAAAAGGTTGGAAGAGAGACCTGTTCATGTGGAAAAGGAGTACTCCCCATCACAGTCTCCTATAAGAATTTTTGATGACCAAGAGATTGCAGAACAAGTACAGCAAGTAGATGCTCTAGGTCAGATCTTCATGACTTATGAAGAAGTAAATGAGGGAGTGCCAGAGCTACCAGAAGAACCTAAGTTGGATCTAATAGTAGGGGAGTTAGCAGGTACTGAATTGGACCCTATAATCAAGAAAGCTTGTGAAGAGTTTTTGGTTGATGACACTTTTGTTAAAACTAGGGCCTTTATGCAGTTTCTTTGGAAATTAAACATCAAACAATTTCAAGAAATTTGTGAGAAGAGACATGAAGAGAATCCGAAGAAGGATTTACAAGTTATAGAGGAAGAAGTGAAAATAGAGATGACTGCAAAGTTCAAAAAAATCACTCCAGAACAGGGAAGAGATATGGTAAAGATGTCAGGAGTACTAATCCTCCTAGAATGGGATACAGCTGATGCAGTAGTGTTTGATGTAGTTAGAAAACAAACCACTCCTCTCCATAGGACTCTAGAAGAAGAAGAACAAGCTGTTAAAGGAGTCACTTTCAGTGATAATCATCAAGCATTGGTAATGTGGTCTTTGAGGAAGAATGAAAGTGATAAAGGAAAGCAAATTGTCAAAGATGACCTCTCAGGGAGTTTAATTGTGAGAAGGGTTACTGATACATCTTTGGTGGAGGCATCAGGTATGGTAATGGCCATGGCACAATTAATAGCAAAGGTGGTAGAAAAGGAAGCTAAAGAGAAAGATGAACTCACTGCAAAACTGGAAACAGTCTTGAAGGTTTATGGTGAGATGAAACAGGGGATTCTTGAGAGAGATATTCTAATTGTAGATTTAAGAAAGAAATTGGGAGAATAGGGCCCAATACAATTATCAGAACAAATTTAGATAGCTTCCTCCTTTATAGGGCCTTCCTCATCAAGCCCCATTATTTAACTTCCCCCTTCCCCTTCTCCTCCTTCCATGGATGAAGAAGATATTGATCAAAAGGTAAAGAATAAGTTAGTTGATAGGATAAAAGGTGTTGTGTCACATTTTGTTGCAAAGGTGAGACCTAAAGAAATATACAAATCTACAAAACAATTGGCAGATGTCTTAGTAACTTTTCAGAAAGAGGTGGCAACTGTGGACAAAATTTTGGAAAGATGGACTACAAGGAAAGATACTCCGAAGTCATGGTTTGATCAAAATAAGGATTAGTGTGTTGTAAATATTGAGCTTGCAAGTACTTACAGGGTTATCAAGGATCTTTTTGATTTTGAGGTAAACAGGGATAGTATAAGGAGAAGGTTAGAAATCTTAAGAACAAGATATTTCTAGGATGATTTCCAAATTTTCCCTGGTCTTATCAAGGCAGATGGGGTAATCAAGGATAAAGGTCAATGGATGGAGCAAATAGATAGATGAGTGCTGACTAAAATAAATGACATTCTTGGTACATATGATAATACCCCATTTGTACATTTTATTGAACTCCTTCAGGATGCTAGGTTACACTTTGCTAATGTGAGAATAGAGGTTCATCAGTTGGTTGCTGAGTGGGAAAAGTTGTCCCAAAAGAAAGATGAGGTCCTTGCCTTTCATTGGCCAAGTGAAGAAACCTACATGACTTGGGAATCCACATATCTGTCAGGAGATTCAGAAGAAAGGGCAATCAGGTGAAGAAGCAGTAGGTGTTAGTATTCCAAACTTTTGAAAGTCAAGGTAAAAGGGACAAAAATGTCAAACAAGTTATCATAGACACGAATGTGACACCTGGCCAAATAGAGTTGCAGATGGCATTTGATCCAAAAAATGAGGGAGAGCAAGTTTCAAACAAAGAATGATGTAAATTATCTGGATGGCAGTCATCATTCATGCAACAAATTTAGCAACTGCTTTGAAATATCTTTAGACAAAGATGCCACCTGCGGGACTGTTGGAAATAGATATTTGTAATCTGTTGTTGCAAACAACTTTCTCGATTTGTAATCTTGTTTTTAGTGCAAGATCTTTTAACAGCCATCCGAAGCTTGTTGCATCCTTTTGAGGATTCCAAGATGGCTGATTGGTATAAATAGTAAGTCCTTGTTCATTTCAAAAGAGGTTGAGAAATATACTGTAGAGGCTTGATGCCATTGTTGAAATCTTAGAATATTTTATCAAATTTTGAAGTGTATTGATACAGTGAGATTTTATTGGAATATAAAAGAATTCCCTTGCATGATTTCAATTGTCTTCTTTCTTGAATTATATGGCTTTTATGTATTGAATCTATAAGGTAGTTTTGATATACCATTTACAAGGTATCTGTGATTTTAATCTCTAGCTCCTTTCAAGGAAAGGGTAATGTCTTTAGGTTAATTTCTGAGAGCTTAGGAATTTGGCAAGAATTTGATGATCAAACGTGTTTAAGAGAGGATGAATTGTAAGGCACTTCATCTGGGATTTGTTTGTGTTTCATGTAGAAGATTTTTGTAAGTATATATTTCACTGTTTGACTCTATACCCGAAGATAAGGCACTGGTCTACCCTCGATTTGCAGAGATCTCACCCTCAACAATTTTCAAATAATAATTTACTTTCGTGTATATTTTGAACGACTGAGAAGATAAAGTTTGTATCAAGGATAAAAACTATTGTTGTGATCCTTTCAAGAAGTAGATCTAAAAGGGGTTAACCTACCCAAGTTCAAAGCTTGAAAAGAAGTAGTTTATCCTTGTCACACTTGCCATTTTTCTACAGATGAATGTTTTCTTCCATTAATATCATCATGGAGCATTAAGTCTGACTATAGGTACACCCGCCTGGGTCTGTGGAGCCTGAAGTAGAAGAAGGACGTAGTCCTTATCAATTAGCCTTTTCCCTGTGAGAATCTAGAGTTGAGAACCTGAGAGTCAAGTTTGAAAACTATATTAGTGATTCTACATGAAAAAGAGCTAACAGGATGCATCCATAATGGACACACCTTCTACTTCTGGATAAATAACCCTCATGGTCATAGGGAGAGCTAGATAAGCTCTAGACCCCTATGTGGCTAGTATACTCACCCTCAAAGTATGCACCTTTGGTATTAGTTATTTGGTTTCTATTTGATGTAGTATGCAAGATTAGACAACTTGATTGATAGCAAGAAATAAGATTGAAATTCACTGTTGCAACCCATGTTAATGCGACAACCATTAATTGCAGAAAGTTGATTTATTAGTCACAAGAGATCTATTATCTTCACTTTTGCATTTGAGATCAAGTCCTTAGAGAGAATGGGAGATTATATAAGAAAGTATTGAAGGATTGGAGTTATTTCATCAGTGAAGAGTTAAGTTATTGTAGAACCCTAGCTCAGATGCGTCATTTTAGAAAGCCCTTTGGAACCCTACTTAAGTGTTGAAGCAAGTAAGTAATGGAAACTCTAGTAGTCTTTGATGTCACAAAAAGGAAGAGATATGTATTCAAAAGGCATCCATTCAAGCCATTATTAAAGATCATTTAGAAGGAGCATTCTCCAGAGCTCTGATGGGAGTTATGCATTTTAAAGATATTTGTGCTTACATCTATTGTAGGAAGGAGCCTGTAGGATTACATAGGATAAGATCACACATGGAATCTATGGTAAATATAAACTTCACATTCAAGGATGAATTTGTGTGCCTCACAAATAACCCTATCATAGAGTATGCGACTGCATATGAATTCTATGAGTCAGAATGGATTAAGATCTTACTTATTTGGATTCATGATAATTTGTTTTGGATTGGAGAAGTCCTTGTATGCATAAAAACTGATCTCATTCATGAGATGATTGAACTTTCTAAGACTGGTGCCATTCTACCAATAGGTAAAGATGTCAGAAAATAGGTTGAGCAGGCATGTAAGTCTAGGAGTGATAAGCGCAGAATGAATATTGATCTGATAGAAGAAAAAGACATTAAACTCATGGCTATTATCCTAGGATACAAGTTCCAGCATGAAAATAGAGTGAACAGTGTATCTGCAGCTATAATTTTGGTAGCTATAAGGATAGTGAAAGAAAATGGAGAGTTTAACCTATGTGAGATCCTACGTGCACAATTGTTAGACAACATAAGAGCCATAAAACATGATAAAAGCTAAATATTCAAATTTAGTTCATTGATTATATACATGTACTTTCACATAGTTGGAAAGGTTTCTGATCTCTATCTTGACAAGAGTATACCTACCTAGCCTCAAATTTCATTCAAGGAAACATCAGAAAGCACTTTAAAGGATTATATGGAACTAGAAATCAAGACATTCGGAATCAAGATGAAAAGAAGGTACAGGATTCTTGAGAAGATAGTGGAGAAATATAAGGACAATATATGCTTTATGGTGGAAACTAACTCTACATGCATAGAAGAAGTTTAGCCTAGGACAGAGTGGATTCATCCACTTGGATATGAAGTTGATGAGCACATTTTGGAAGGTTATGCACAAGTCCTCTTATCTATGCCTAAGGATCCCAATGAACCTAGATGGGGAACTTATGAAGAGAAGACAAGGCAAGTTGATTCTGTCTTGTATAGTACTGCGACAAAGAGAAAAGCATCAAGGATTACCTCAGATATTCTAAAAATTCATGGTGTCACCCAAGTAGACTTAGACAAAGTAAGGGAAGCCAAGATTTCTATGCAAATTGAGAGCGCACCCTCATCTAAAGTCAAAATAGAAAACTCTGATGATCCGAAGGAGAAGAAGAGTAAGACTAATGTTAACACCTCAACACGCACAACTATAGTTGATATGGAGTCCACTCCACCTCTTGAGCCAAGAAAGGTTTCTAGAAGGAAGAAGCAAACCAGCACAAGCCACCCATCCTCAAGAACAACTAGAAGCAAAGGAAAGAACACTCAAGCACCCCTTGAGGTAGGATTCAGACTAAATTTGGAAGTTTTGAGAACTAGAGTTTTTGATGAAGGAAGGATAGATTAGATTACAAAATTCTATGACAAATATCGTGAGATTAAAAAATCAAAAATTCATTCTATGATTATCAAGCATATGATTAAGTTCAAAAGGTCAGTTTTGGAACTTAAGATAGTCATTCATGATCATCTATGGAATATACATGAGTCTTTGAAAAGACAATCTATAGAGGAGGACATGAGAATAAGAGAAAAAAATTTGGATGACAACCCCTTGTTTGTTCACTAGAAGAGAAGATATTGTTGTTAGATTTGGTAAAGCCACATCTAAGAACTAAAAGCAAAACTCTACAGATAATGAACAAAGATTATGAGTTGATTGCAAAGGAGACAGAGAAAGCATTTGAAAAAGTGTTTTTGGATAGACACATGTACCCACCTTTTGCGTACAACCCAAGTTCCCTATGAGAAAGTAAAATAATCTAAGATCCCTAATGCACCTATGATAGGTCCACAAGATTTTGTGCCAAAGGCTGAACCAAAATATGAAACTATTGTGATCGATAATGTTTGAAATATCCATGGTGGAAATAGATAAATATCTAGATAAATTTGAAGAAGCCTTTGTGAGTATTGAAGAAGATGAAATTCTATGTGGTGAAGAATCACCTATGCAATAAGAAGAAGTCCAAATTGAAGATTTAATAGCATAGAAAGAAGAGAAGGAAGATGAACCTAAAGAAGAACCCTCTGTTGAGATCCCATTGAAGGTAAAGAGTGAGATTATGGATGTAAGTCAAAGCACACTTCTTACTCCTAAGTCATCCATATCATTATTGTCAAGTTTGACTCATGATATGAAAAGCTTAGACTCATGGGGAGAAGAAGATCTGATGAAGATAAACGTATTGGCTATGGAGAAAGCCAAAGAAAAGAAAGTAATGAGAAATCTTCTATTTATGAACTTAGTTAGCATATTGAACAATTTATTGCCTAAGGATAAGAAAGTGATTAGTGTTCATTCAGTAGATGATGTTAGCAGCATCTTGTCAAACTTCAAAGTAAACTTTTCAAGTCTAGAAGCCTCAACATCAAAAATTGCAGAAGAGAAATACAACAAGAAAAGGCTAAATGATTTGATAAGAAATTTCTCACTTGATCTAAATTATCTTAAGATTGGACAAGCAATGTTGAAAGAGTTAGCAGAAAAAGGGAGAAAGATAATAGTTGACTGCATGAACAAGGATAAACTCACCTCTGACCACTCTAAAAAGATTTAGGAAGTAGAGTCTCTGATGGTAGCAGCAAGAAAATCAGTTGAAGATCCCTCCAAAGACATAAACATGTGCAATAATGTTTATCAAGGATAGATAGACAAAACAGAGAAGGCAGAAAAAGAGATTGCTAAAATAAGGGCTAGACAAGCACAACTAAGAAATGCACTAGAACCTTCACTAGATGTATTGAATTCAAACATCAAGCATATAAATGCTATAATTGAAACATATGATCAAGGTCCCTACATAGATTTAGAAAAGATGGAGAAGCTCACATATGCATTATGCACCCATCTTCAGACAGTTGATGCACTTAAGGTATTTTGGAAGCAAGAAATAAAAAACCTTTAGATTGCATACCTTGATGTACTTTATATGTAAGTACTTAAAGATTTCATTTTTTAAGCACCTTTGTCATTAATTGCAAAGGGGAAGTAGTATATATGGTATATAGGAGATAGTAGTGTATAAAGCAAAAGAAGATATGATGTACAACATATAGAAAATTGATAGCAAGTTTTTTTGTGTAAAGTTAAGTTTAGCAACCTCTCCATATTCCTTTGTTGCCACTAATGAAAAAGGGGGAGATTTTTGGCAAGTTGACTTTACTAGAATATATGACTAAGTTTTGTGTTGTCATTATGGCAATAAAGTTATATGAATTTTTGGTAGTCAGCGCACTAACAAGGAAGATCATAATTTGGCTAAGTATAGAAGACAGAGCATACAATGAAGCACCTGATGATTAGAGCATTGACGCACATGTGTATGATCAAGTTTTGGTATGCGCCCTTGGATATAAAATTTTGAGTATGATGGTATGATAAGTCTAAGAATGCATACTCATATTTGATAGTATCGATAAGTTACAACAAGTCTAAGTGACACTGGTAGTTAAACAACAGAGCATAACAGAGCATGCAGATGATAGATAGCTTTTTGTTTAGCATGTATCATTTTGTTTTGTAGATGCTATGTGCCTATTGTATTAGTCATGTAAATATGTTATTATCATTTTACGTAAACATGCTTGAGCCAATTAACTTGGAAGCATTGTATGTGTTAGGTGTTAGTGCCTGCAAAAAATTTCATGGCTATAGCAATTTCCCCCTGGTCTCAACAATTATTTTGGTATCTGCCTTAAACCCTAAGCTTAGAAAATTCAAAATATAGTCATTGGTGTGAAAAAGCCCTATTTTGTCTTAGGCCTTGTTCTAATTTTGCATTACCTTTTTGAATCACTTAAAATCCTTTTAGCGCATCTGCTTTAATATTTTGTCACCCTGCGGGGTCATGCCTTTGATTTTTCCTAAGTCTCTAACCCCTGGCGGCCCTTAATTTTCCTAAGTCCCAACGCTAATATTTTTCCTAAGTCTCAGCAATTAATATTTCCTAATGTTTTTACTTAAATTTTCCTGGGCCCAACTTTGACACCTTCTTGATCCTACGATTGTCGTAAGTTCACAAGGGTTTTGTCAGAGGCTTGCGAACTTACGCTAGCCATTGATTCCTTTCCATGATGTACCCTTTCAATGAAGGTAGGTCCACTACCAGGTAGGCTTAGGTGGCATCTCCTCATTGGCTGAAATAAATGGTGAAGTGGCAGAGTTTTCAGAGTGACCTATGAGCGAAGAAAAAGTTACATGTCTGCTGGCCAAATTCTGTGATGTGGTGGTATCTCATTTGTCAAGATATTCTATGCAGCACAGTGGGGTCATGCTCTGTGATATTAGCTAAGATTCTAGATTGACGGTTGGCATATAAGTGCATAGAATATTTTGAGCCCTTGAGATCATGCACCATCCATCCAATCTTCCAAGTGTTCATGTCAGAGATAAAGGTGGGTCCGAAATAACAAGTAGGCACAGTTGGTGGTTTTTGATTGGTCCACGATTTAATGTGTTGGTAGTTGTTAGTGGGACCTAGTTTTCAACTTGTCAGAGGGTTCTGACATCTACAGAGAATTGACGATAGGTGTAAGTTCTTAAGGGATGTGTCAAATGCATGAGATCTTCAGACAACTGTCAATTTTACCTTTTTCAAAGGTGACAAAATACAGCAGGTACACTATTATGTGTATACAAATGGCATCTCCTCATTGGTCAACATGGATGATAAAGCAGGGTGGGGACATTCTTAGAAAATTTGGTGATGAGGACGGAATTGATGGTTGGTGTATGATCTCATGGGTAGTGTCAGAGCCATGAGATCTTGCACCCACCATCCGATTTGAAGGCTTATTGATTGTGAGTCCTTTGTCAGTGATGACCGGGTAGTTTCAGAGAGTAGCATGTTGACATGGAGCATCTTTCTAGGTAGGCCCAAGGTTATCAAAGGGTCTAGTAGTTTGGATAAAATGTTTGGCGATTCTGATATATTACAAAGGTTTTGCTCATTCACGAAGAAAAGTAGTGGAGTTCTAAAAGGCTGGTGATTCAGTGAACAAGTGTTTGAGTAACTGCTAAACTAAGTGGTAGAAAGATAAAGTGTTTTGTGAACTAGTGAAATCCTTCAGTCACCAATTTACTAAGTTTGACTGGGGTCTTTTTAAAAGATAAGTCATAAAGCCCGAGAAAAGGAAAGATCTAATGGTTGTGACTTAAAGTTGATCCAAATTTAAATGAGGACCACTAATTTGTTGCTGGCACTTTGAAACTAGCCATTTAATTTCAAATTCAAATTTGTAAAGGGTTTCCTATGACCCGAAGGACTAAAATTCAATGTTTAAGCAGCTGGGGTTGGTGGAAATGATTTTCAAACTGTTGCAGTGTGGTCCAGGTTGCCATGATCAAATTGCAAGAGGGTTTGTACCATGTGGGGATGGATATTTTTGGTTTCTCAAGGCATTTTGTAGGTCTGATCAGATTAGTTTGTATGGTGAAATTTATGATTTTCCTATACTTCTCAGAGATTTTTCTCATTCATGAAGATCATCCTTGATTTGACAAACCTGTAGTTGGTTTTCCCTCCAAGAATTTTGATTTTCTATTTGAATTAGGGTTGGTGTAGTGGGTGAAACCCTAACCCTAGTCATCCATAGCTTGTTATAACCTATTTTGGGTTTCCAAGATGACTAGGGGGTATAAGTGGCTATAATTTTGACTTTGTAAGGGTTCCACAATTTTGGATGTCCATTAATCTAGTTTCGAGAAAGGTTCTATCTAGTAGATTTTATCCTTCTCTCTGCATATAGGGTGTTCTTTTTCCTTTGTTGGTTTAGAGAATATAATACATGCTATAATTGATTTGTCTTATGTGTGAGGACTCAATTTATTCTTACTATTACCAAGCTATTTGCATTTGAATTCTGAATTCATTAATCATACATCAAGGGTGTTTGATTTTCTATTTGCATTTCCTATGTGTTTGCAAGTGGAGTTGTCTTCGCAGAGGTAACTGGTTTAGGATTAATTTTCATGTATGTATGAGCTGAGGTGTTAAAGATATGTCATGCTTGTCTTCCAGTGGATGCTAGTTAATGTATTATCTATTTATAGGTCTCTTCTAAGGGGAGGGTTAAAATCCTTTGGATGGGTAATAACGTACTTGGATACACAGGTGGGTTGTTAAAGTGAGGTTTGGTCATGGTGTGTGATTGATGTTAGGCATCAACACATTGAATTTATTGCTTGCTTGTTTCATAGCTGTCTATTGCAATAGGGTATTTGACTCTGTGGCCCATTGGACAAGGCACTAGTCTATGAGGGACTTAGGGTATCTTAGGGGTCCTTTCAAACCCATCTTTAAATTATTTGCATTCAGTTCCACCCTTTCCCTTCATGTTGTTAGAAATAGGTCTTTGGTTTTCATACTCATTCTATGCAAGTAGGGCTCTTACATGAGATCTTGGTTTCATTGAGGTACAAGATACCTACAAGGTTTTGAGAACCATTCCACAGTCAGTCACCTATAGGCTTGTAGTGTGATTCAAGTTGTATGTGTGTGCATATGAGGTATAACTATCTGAGTGATGTGGAGCTCAAAGTGTAGAAGGATCTCTCTTTGATCCTTGTCAGTTGGCCTTTTTCCTTGTCAGATTTGGAGTGTTGAGTGAATGTGACACTGGCCCTGTCAATCCTAATGTCAATCTAACCATTGGGGAAAAAGAACTCCAAAAAGATGGTGACTCCACTGGGGACATAAAATAAAGTTACCGTTAGGTGTACCCTAGAGTCTTGTTGTATTCAGTTTGGGGAAGAGTCTCATAAGTTTTACAATTTGAGAATTGTTTTTCAGGTTTGCAAGTGTGTTGCTTGGATTTTTTGATTAAGTTATATGTGACTTTGTTGTGGGAATGCTTAGAGTCTATTGGTGTTTCAAGATAGATCAATAAAATTTGGTTTCCTCTGAAGGGAGGTGGTGACTCTATGCTAGAAAGAACCTAAGATGTGAAGTTTTATTGAGACTTCAGTTAGATAAGAAGAGAGCAACAACATTTTGCAGGGCAGTACAGGAGCATCAAGTATATATGCACAAGGGTTGTAAATTAGTAATGGATGTGCTTAGGGGCCCTCTTGTTAGGGGGTATGCACCATTTTGTTATGATGGCATACCCGGTTTCCCTAAAAATATCCCTAATGAAATCAGAAGTTATCTATCAAAGTTTAATAGAAATCAGTGCCCATCAGCAAGAAAGCATGTGCTGGCTTTTACTAATCTGATGTATGATTTTGATGTTTTCCATGAGGATTTATGGATGTGGTTGTTTGTGCAGAATCTCGAAGGAGATGAAAGAGATTGGTTTTCTTTTTTGCTTGCAGCTTCGATTTCTTCATGGGATGAGTTAAGTTCTTGCTTCATTGAGTATTTTGATGGCTGGGTAGATGTAAAATTAATGTTGGACAGGTTGATGGAAATTCAGATTGAGGAAGATGAATTGATTCAAAATTTTAATAGTAGATTCACTAGGACATTAATGGATATTCCTAAGGATTTTAGGCCACATGATTAGATTTGTTTAGTCATCTACTTGAGTGCATTTGACCAAGAAATGGGTTTCCTGCTAAGGGATAAACAACCACAAAGTCTACATCAGGCTTTTGAGGTTGCAATGGATATTGAGTGCAATCTGAAGTATGGAGTTATAAGAAGACATGCCTCTACCAGTTTGCATATTCAGAATAGGGTGAAGGATCAGGAGGAGGGTAAGCAACATCAATACTCTCACTCCCCTACTAATTGTATTGATCATAGTGTTGCATGTGAAGGTAAAATGAGTGTTGCTGCCAAAAGTATAATTGATGAGGAGCTGGTTTCCTTGTTAGCCAATGATGGTAATGGACATTTTCAGATTGTAGAAGATACACATTTCGCTTTGCATGATTTGCACAAGTACAGTGATGATAATTGTGAAGATGCTTTTCCACCAATTAATGTTAATTGTGGGAGCATGGATAAGATTGAAAATTTGTGGGGAAATACATTGTATGGTACCTGTGGAGATGATGTGATTAATTTTAACACTAATTTTTCATATGTTGATAGCAGTAATGGTGAGTCATGCTTCGATTCAGATTCAGATTTTTCTTCTTCTATTGAGGATGTGTATGATAATGGACATAATGACATATCTTATGAGGTTGCTAATATGTTATTTGATGAGGACATTAGTGAGAACTAGATGGAACTTTGTTTAAATTATTATGAGAAGCAATTCCATATGGTTTCTAACCCATTATTTGAGGAATGTGCTCAGAGGATGGAATTTGTTGAGGATTATTCACCTTCTATACTTATTGTTCCACATATGGTTGATCTAGAATCTCCATCACAAGTGAGGCCAGTTGAAAGAAAGGTAATGCAAGATGAATGTTGTTCTTTTTCTGAAAATGAATTACATTGTGATAGTGTATTTCTTCTGCCACCAAGTATTGAGAATAATGAAGATAATGTAATTCATGATGTTGATCATGTAAATCATCCTTATGAGGATAAAGGTGTGATTCATCAAGAGGAATCAAACTTGATAAACCTAAGTGACTTGATATATGAGGGTACTTCAATTACCTTGGCTGAGATAGGTGAAAGTGAATGTAGTTTCTTTTCTTTTGATATGTAAGAATGCATTAAAGATGGGCTGGATGATTGCAACTAGGAAGAAAAGGTACCAGTTATTTTCCCACTTTCATATGTTTCAATCCATAATGATTTTGATGATGCTTGTTTTCCAAATAGTGAGTTTGTGGAGGGACATGTGAAGGAGGGCATAGGTGATGATAAATCTAGAGTTGGTCTGTAGCCTGTGCTTGATAATGTTTTCTATCATCATGTATATAACAAAAGTTTTAGATTTTTGTTTAATTCTATGAATAGAAACCAAATTTTTGCTAGAAGTAAAGGTTGGCACTCCTTTGGCATCTAGATGTTTCTTATGTATATCCTATATATCATGTATAGTAGTGTTAGAGTTTTTGGTAGGGAGCCAATTTGTGAAAATCTTGGATTAGGAGTGGGAAGAGGGCCTAATTATTTTCTTTAGTGGGTGGTCTGCTTTTCCCAGAGCTCTGAATCCTAGCCATTACTACAGGAGGCATGCATCCCCAACTAGAACCACTATTAGTGCCTGCAAAAAATTTCATGGCTGTAGTAATTTCCCCCTGGTCTCAGCAATTATTTTGGTATCTACCTTAAACCCTAATCTTAGAAAATTCAAAATATAGTCGTTGGTGAGAAAAAGCCCTATTTTGTGTCAGACCTTGTTCTAATTTTGCATTACCTTTTTGAATTACTTAAAATCCTTTTAGCGCATCTACTTTAATATTTTGTCACCCCGCAGGGTCATGCCTTTGATTTTCCTAAGTCTCTAACCCCCGACGACCTTTAATTTTCCTAAGTCCCAGTGCTAATATTTTTCCTAAGTCTCAACAATTAATATTTCCTAATTTTTTGACTTAAATTTTCCTGGGCCCAGCTCTAACACCTTCTTGATACTACGGTTGTCGTAAGTTCACAAGGGTTTTGTGAAAGGCTTGCTAACTTACGCCAGCCATTGATTCCTTTCCATGATGTAACCTTTCGATGCAGGCAGGTCCACTGCCAAGTAGGCTCAAGTGGCATCTCCTCATTGGCCAAGATAAATGGTGAAGTGGCAGAGTTGTTAGAGTGACCTATGAGCGAAGAAAAAGTTACATGTCCGCTTGCCAGATTTTGTGATGTGGCGGTCTCTCATTCGTCAAGATATCCTATGCAGCACGGTGGGGTCATGCTCTATGATATCAGCTAAGATTCCAAATCGATGGTTGGCATATAAGCACATAGAATATTTTGAGCCCTTGAGATCATGCACCATCCATTTGATCTTCTAGGTGTTCATGTCAGAGATAAAGGTGGGTCTGAAATAACATGTAGGCACGGTTGGTGGTTTTTGATTGGTCCATGATTTAATGTGTTGGTAGTTGTCAATGGGACCTAGTTTTTGGCTTGTCAGAGGGTCTTGACATCTGCAGAGAATCAATGATAGGTGTAAGTTCTTAAGGGATGTGTTAGACACATGAGATCTTCAAACAACTATCAATTTTACCTTTTTCAGAGGTGACAAAATATGGCAGGTCCACTGCTATGTGTATACAAATGGCATCTCCTCATTGGTTGACGTGGATGATAAAGTAGGGTGGGGACATTGTCATAAAAGTTGGTGATGAGGACGGAATCGACGGTTGGCATATGATCTCATGGGTAGTGTCAAAGCCATGAGATCTTGTGCTCACCATCTGATTTGAAGGCTTACTGATTGTGGGTCCTTTGTCAGTGAGTATCGGGCGGTTTCAATGAGTAGCGTGTTGACATGTGGCATCTTTCTATGGGGCCTAGGGTTATCAAAGGGTCTAGCAATTCAGATAAAATGTTTGGCAGTTCTGATATATTACAAAGGTTTCACTCATTCACGAAGAAAAGTAGCGGAGTTCTAAAAGGCTGGCGATTCAGCAAACAAGTGTTCGCATAACCACTAAACTAAGTAGCAGAAAGATAAAGTGTTTTGTGAACTGGTAAAATCCTTTAGTCACCAATTCACTAAGTTTGACTAGGGGCTTTTTAAAAGATAATTCATAAAGCCCGGGAAAAGGAAAGATCTAATGGCCGTGACTTAAAGTTGATCCAGATTTAAATGAGGACTGTCGATTTGCTGCTGGAACTTTGAAACTAGTTGTTTAATTTCAAATTCAAATTTGTAAAGGGTTTCTTGTGACTAGAAGGACTAAAATTCAATGTTTAAGTAGCTAGGGTTGGTGGAAACAACTTTCAAACTATTGTAGTGTGGTCTAGGTTACCATGATCAAATTGCAGGAGGGTTTTTATCGTGTGGGGATGAATATTTTTGGTGGCTCAAGGCATTTTGTAGGTCTGATCAGATTGGTTTGTATGGTGAAATTTATGATTTTCGTATACTTCTCAGAGATTTTTCTCATTCATGAAGATCATCCTTGATTTGATAGACCTGTACTTGGTTTTCCCTCCAAAAATTTTGATTTTCTATTGTAATTAGGGTTGGTGTAGTGGGTGAAACCCTAACCCTAGTCATTCGTATCTTGTTGCAACCTATTTTGGGTTTCCAAGATGACTAGGGGGTATAAGTGGTTGTAATTTTGACTTTGTAAGGGTTCCACAATTTTGGATGTCCATTATTCTAGTTCTGAGAAAGGTTCTGTTCTATAGATTTTATCCTTCTCTCTGCATATAGGGTGTTCTTTTTCCTTTGTTGGTTTAGAGAATATAATACATGTTGTAATTCATTTATCTTATGTGTGAGGACTCAATTTATTCTTACTATTACCAAGCTATCTCCATTTGAATTCTGAATTCATTAATCATACGTCAAGGGTGTTTGATTTTCTATTTGCATTTCCTATGTGTTTGCAAGTGGAGTTGTCTTCACAGAGATAACTAGTTTAGGATTAGTTTTCATGTATGTATGAGCTGAGGTGTCAAAGATATGTCATGCTTGTCTTCTAGTGGATGCTAGTTAATGTATTATCTATTTATAGGTCTCTTCTAAGGGGAGGGTTAAAAGCCTTTGGATGGGTAATAACATACTTGGATACATAGGTGGGTTGTTAAAGTGAGGTTTGGTCATGGTGTGTGATTGATGTTAGGCATTAACACATTGAATTTATTTCTTGCTTGTTTCATAGCTGTCTATTGCAATAGGGTATTTGACTCTATGGACCATTGGACAAGGCACTAGTCTATGAGGGACTTAGGGTATCTTAGGGGTCCTTTCAAACCCATCTTTAAATTATTTGCATTCAGTTCCACGCTTTCCCTTTCATGTTGTTAGAAATAGGTCTTTGGTTTTCATATTCATTCTATGCAAGTAGGGCTCTTGCATGAGATCTTGGTTTCATTGAGGTAAAAGATACCTACAAGGGTTTGAGAACCATTCCACAGTCAGTCACCTACAAGCCTACAGTGTGATTCAAGTTGTATGTGTGTGTAGATGAGGTATACCCGCCTGAGTGATGTGGAGCTCAAAGTGTAGAAGGATCTCTCTTTGATCCTTGTCAGTTGGCCTTTTTCCTTATCAAATTTGGAGTGTTGAGTGAATGTGACACTGGCCCTATCAATCCTAATGTCAATCTAAGCATTAGGGAAAAAGAACTCCAACATTAGGTTATAGGCCGACACAGTATTTAGTTTTGGTTGCACCCATTCAGAATGTATATATATGACATGTGATTTTGTATTAGCATGTGATAAGAGTATGGAAGCTAAAAGAAGAGAAGAAGTATGTGAGTTCAGTTAGTATGATATAAAGCTATAAAATAATATAGAGTAATAGTGCACAAAAGGAACTAATCAGACAACAATGTCAAAGAAGTAGTTCACCCTTCCAGATATAGTGTGTATCTAATAACTAGAATGTTGTAGCCTTCTTCATTGAGCAGTGAGCTTTGGTAGTGAGCCATCCACCCCTAATAGGGTTTGTTCTATCAAGACTCCTAACAGAGTCATTATACTCAGCATTGTAAAGGTCCTACTCCTAACAGGGAAAAGGAACTCTAATAGGTTCATAAGATTAGTGCAATTATTCATGGGTACTAATTCCCACCAGGGTTTTCCTTTGGCCAATGTTTCCCCGTAAACATATCTTGTGTTATGTGTTATGGTTGAATGTTTCATTTTCTTTACTATTCATTTCAGTATTTAAGTAATTTGGCTAAGTAACAAGAAGCAAAAAATATTAATTATAGAACACTGATTCACCCTTCCCCCCTCTCAGTGTTCCCAATCTTAACAAGATGAATTGAAGAAACAATGATCAGAGATCACCGAGGTATTTAAGTGATATGTAAGATGTTTAAATCAGTCAATATGTTGTCATTAATGTCAACTAGTTTTGACAGTACTTATCATGATCGTTACAAACATCTGAACACCTATTGAAGGAAGAAAAGATGAAGAAATGAGATATCTACATAAAGGAAAGATGGATATGACAGATAAGGATAAGAAAAACATTTGGTAACTTATTGATGAGTCTATGGATTTATATTGTTTACTTGAGCATGTTACATTAATATATTATGAAGAAGAGATTTGAATTTGAATAAGTCAATGTGGTCGGTAATTGAAGATTTCTGTATACATCGAGTCAGTGTAGTGTATACTGACTGACAATAATAACTGAGATAGTTATCACCAACACATTTCTATAGTAATCGAGTATGGATGAAAACATTAAATGATAAGAACAACTAACTAAAATTTATGAGCTGGATATTGTTATGATTTTGAGGTTAAGGGTGAAGTTAGTAATGAGATCCATGGCTGATTAATTCAGAGATGATCTAAAGGATGAAATTGAAATGTGTTATGGACACATCTATCGAGGAAGGTTTAAGAGAAAAAATGGACGAAGGATATTAAGAGGCAAAATTTGATGGCTGATATGAAAATGGTTTACCTATCTATTTAAGAGATACTAGTTTAATTGTTGAAACATGCCAAAAAAAAGGAGTCTATAGAGATTTCACGTGAAGATTTTATTCATGCATTCCTAATCAAACTGGTTATAGAAAGAACCAAGCTGCAGACATTATTGAAAGTCAGAGAACTATTTACCAACTAAAGTAAGTTGAAGAATTATTGAGGAAGTGATTGATTAATGATCAGAGGATTTTATGAGCACAACATAGATTTGAATATTTGCAATTGAGTTGTATTTGAATCAGATCAGAACTATATCAGTTTAACCATTGATTCAGAAAATCTCTTAACCGAGTGGACCTAGCCATGTTTTATTCTACCCTATGACATTTGTTGAATGTAAAGTGTTATCTTGTTGACCCTATAGTGAATGGTGGTCAAAAGTTAACTATTAGTGATAAATCCTCTAACTAGGTCACACCTAAAAGTGTGCATTATAACCTTTAACGAGGTTGGCTCTTTATCGAGCTCACTTCAGAAGAGTGAATTATTTTGGGTTACCGGTCCTAGGTGGTTTTTCCCTTAGTAGGGTTTCCACATTAAATAATTGTGTTGTGTGTTATTTGTTATGATTATTTTTCTATCATACTTTACATACTACATAGTTGATTTAATTAGTAATCATAGTTTGGATAATTACTGGTATTTGGTAAAGTGAACAGATAGATTGATATTTTATGTTACTGAGTTGCATAAATTGTTGAAATTGTTTTGTAAGGTATATCTATGTATTTGGCACTATAGGATAAATGATCTAACTGATTCACCCCCCCTCTCAATTATTCTAACAATTGGTATCAAAGCATATTCATTGCTTGGAGGAAAGTTTTAAGGACTTGAGAAAAAAGATCACAAGATGTATAAAAGGGAAGTGCCTAAGCTAAACAAAGATAACTTCTCCATATGGAAAAGCAGGATGAGGCTTCACATATCTAGAATTGGAGAATCTGCTATACCTCTACTAGACAATGGTTACTTACAATAGAATGTTGGACTTTTGACTCTTGATTAGCTGAGAGACCAACATGAGCATAATATTACTATGATAGAGATTGTTGTTGCTCTATTTGATGTTGAATTTGAGGATGTCAAGGATTGCACTACAACAAAGAAAATGTAGTATAAAATTTCTCTAGTTTATGGTGGTGACTAAAAGCTTGAGAGGAATATTTGATGACATTAAGATGAAGGAAGGTGAGAACATCACACAATACTCAAACCGAATCAAAGAGGTAGTCAATGCTATATGAGGAGCAGGAGGTACTATTGATGAAGATACTATGGTAAGTAAGATATTGAGAACCTTGTTGCCTGTCTATGCAATCAGAATATCTACTATTCATGAAATGAGGTCTGCACCTAATAGCACTCTTATTCTTGATAATCTGATTGTAAAGTTAAATAATTTTGAGTTGAATAATTTGACAATAGTGTTGTAGCGAGTGCTGAGTCTACTTTTATGACATCTCTTAAGATTGGTAAATCTAGAAGTAAGCATAGCATAAGAAATGAAAGTGATAGTGACACTGAAGATGAGCTTGATGAGCTTGAAGAACTTATGGCCTAGAGACTTCAAAAAGGTAAAGGGAAGTATAAGAGAAAGTTACCTTTAGTTTGTTTTAACTATAAAGAGATTGGCCATATTGCTACTAGATGTCCTAACATGAAAGAGGAAGATAAAGACAATGACCAATATGGTGATGGAAATTTTGGTGGAAGAAATAATAGAGGAAATAGATACTATGACAAAAAGGACAATAGAAACAACCAAGATTACAAAGATAAAGGCAAAAAGGCATGTTACCTTGTCGAAGAAAATGAAGATGAGACCAACACCAGTACTAATGATGAAATAGAAGTGGTATTTGTTGCAATGAAAAATGATTCAGGAGAAGAGGAAAGGTATGTAGAAACAACCCTCATTTCCAAAGTTAGAAAGAATGATACTTGGATAATTGATAGTGGTTGCACATATCACATGACTGGTGATGAAGATCAGTTTGAACATCTTGAGCATTATAATGGAGGATCAATGAAAATGGGAAATGATACACCTTGTCAAGTAAAAGGAAAGGGGTCTATTTTACTGAATGATAGAATTAAATGTGATAATGCATACTAGGTAAAAGGACTTAACTACAATTTGTTGAGTGTAGCATAGTTAAATAACTCAAGTCACCAAGTTGCATTTGAAAGATGAAGAAGGTGAAAATCTATGATGAAAATGGAAAATTGGTTGGTATTGGAGGACAATCAAAAGGTAATTTATTCTATCTTGACAATGCTAAAAATTCTTGTTTATTGGTGAAGAATGAAGATGTATGGTTATGGCACAAAAGGCTATGTCATGTAAACTTTGAAAACATGATTAAGATCAGTAAATGGAGAAAATTTAGAGGATTACCTAGTCTAACCAAACCTGATCATGTTATGTGCCATCAATGTCAGAAAGGAAAGATGACCAAATCTAGTTTTAAAAGTAAAAGCTATTCATCTAAAGGTATTTTGGAGTTGGTACACACTAACTTATGTGGTCCTGTGAGAACTCAAAGCTACTATAGTGAAGAATATTTTATTTTATTTGTTGATGACTACTCTAGGATGATGATAGTAATGTTCTTAAAAGAAAAATTTGAGGCATTCAAATTTTTTAAATGGTACAAGGCTAAAGTTGAAAAAGAAATCAAGAAAGAACTAAAATGCTTAAGATTTGATAGAGGTGGTGAGTTTATTTATGATGAATTCACTAATTTCTTTATAGAGCATTGAATCAAAAGACAAGTTTCTACACCAAGGACACTGTAGCAGAATGGGATTGATTAAAGGAGGAATCGATCTATTGTTGACTGTGCCAAAATATTGATGATTGAGAAAAAATGTTGCACAAATGTACTAGAGAGAGGTAGTTAGTACTGTAGTATACACCTTGAATTGAGTTCAACCAAAGAAAGACACAAACGAGACACCCTATGAGCTATGGTTTGGATATACACCAAATGTAAGTTATTTTAGAATCTTTGGTAGTAGGTGTTATATTCTGAAAGATCATAGGAATGGTAAATTTAACTCCAAAGGTGATGAGGGAATATTTCTAGGACATTATACTAAGAGTAAAGTTTATAAATGTTTGAACAAGGCTACTAATAAAATGATAGAAAGTGCTATTGTAAAAGTAGATGAGTTTGCTAAAAAGAATGATGAAGAAAGCATGAAGGAACTGGAAGACTATGGTAGGTTTATATATGTTGAAGATTCAAGTTATCTACCAAAGCCATAGTTTGAGTCTACCGAGCATCATGAAAATGCTATCGAGAATCAGCAAATGCAAACCAAGAACTAGGAAGAAGTTACCGAGTAGGAAAATGAACCTCAACCGAATGATGAGCAAAGAAGAGAACAAGTGCTAGAAAGATTTTTTAGAAGACACCATCTGCAAAATAAAATCATTGGTGATAAGCAAGCTGGCATGTTGACTTGAATTAAGTTAAGACATAACACATGCTTAGTTTGTGAGTTTGAACCTAAGAATGTTAGAGATGCACTTGAAAATGAGCAATGGATTAAGGCTATGATTGAGGAAATTGAACCAATTGAGAAGAATAATACATGGACATTAGTACCCAGACCGAAAGATAAAAATTTGATTGGTACTAAGTGGATTTTCAGCAACAAGTTAAATAAAAATGGTGAGGTCACTAGGAATAAGGCAAGACTTGTATGCAAGGGATATGCACAAGAAGGGATATATTATGGTGAAACCTTTAAACTTGTTTCCAAACTTGAAGGAGTCCATATACTACTTGCATATGCTGCACATAAGGGATTCAAAGTATATCAAATGGATGTGAAATTAGCTTTTCTAAATAGAATTCTTGAGGAGGAGGTCTACATAGAACAACCAAAAGGTTTTGTTGATCCAAATCAGAAAGACATGGTATGTGGACTAGACAAATATTTGTATGGACTAAAGAAAGCACTGAGGGCATGATATGAAAGACTACATGCTTATCTTATTAGTATTAACTTTGTAAGAACTAGTGAAAATAGTAATTTTTACATGAAAGGAGAATCTGATGATAATATTTTGATTGCTAAAATATTTGTTGATGATATAATATTTGGTGGACATGATCTAATTTGCAAATATTTTGCTGATGAAATGAGAAAGGAATTTGAAATGTCAATGTTTGGAGAGATTAAATTACTTCTAGGCTTGCAAATTAAATAACAAAATGATGGGATTTTCATCACTCAATCAAAATACTTTAAAGAAGTGTTAAATTTTTTTGGCATGGTGTTAGGATTAACAAGAAAGAAATAACAATTACATGAAAATATAACCAATAGTAGAAACTAATAAACCACACAGAAGAGGACACAATACACAAAGATTTAACGTGGTTCACCCAATCCTTGGGCTACATCCACCAACAACAAGTCCAATATTATTATTATCCAGTGATTACAACCTGATTACAATCTATAATCCCTTATAGCTCAATTCTGCCACAAGTACTAAAATCATACATGATGAAATCCCTAACCCTAAGCCATACTATACAATATTTTGCCACTTTAGGGTTAGAATGAGTTACAACATGTTGGAGGAAAAGTGTACAGTACTTTACTAGATAGTACTTTCCTAATCAGTCACCACAAGCTAACAATCTCCCACTTGGTGATTGATTATTATCCACACTAAAAAACCTCCCACTTGGAGACTGATCCTATAGCAATACCACTATCATATGAGGCTCCCACTGGATCAAACCACCCTAGACTCAACTGTTCCTTTATTCTATTTATTCTAGAAGACCAATTGAACCTAAACATGAGTTCAACTTCTCCCTTGTTACTACCTTTGTAAACATATCTACTAGATTGTCATCTATATGAATCTTTTCCATCTTTAACTTCCCATCATCCAAAACTAACTGAATGAAATGGTACTACAATTGTATGTGTTTTGTCTTTGAGTGCAAAGCTATATTCTTTGCAAGATGAATGGCACTTTGGCTATTTGTATGTAAACAATTATCCATCTGTGGATGTCCCAATTCTTCCATGAAGAATTGAAGCCATAGCATCTCCTTGGCTGCCTCTGTAGTAGAAACATACTCTGCCTCTATACTAGATAAAGAAACCACCTTTTTGTAGTCGAGAAATCCAACTCACTACTATCCCACCAACAGTAAATACATAACCTATAGTACTCCACCTACTATCTATATCTCCTACCAAATCTTAGTCAACATAGCCTTGTAGATTAGTAGTAGAACCCCCAAAGTGTAAATAGTAACTGAATGTACCTCTCAAATATCTGAGAATCCATTTGACTTCATTCCAATGCTTAATACCAGGGTTACTCATATATCGGCTAATGACTCCCACTGCATGTGCAATATCTGGCCTAGTACATACCATAGCATACATTAATCTCCCTACAACTAAAGCATAAGGTACCTTAGAAATTTTTGCCTCTTCTTCTGATGTCTTAGGACACATCTCCTTAGTCAATTTCAAATGACCAGGCAAAGGTGTGCTGACAGGTTTGGCATTCTCCATAGAGAAATGTTGCAACACCTTCTCAATATAATCAGCCTGAGATAGAGACAACTTCCTATTTTTCCCATCTCTACAAATTTTCATACCAAGGATTTGTTTTTCTACCCCCAAATCCTTCATAGAAAATAAATGTGCTAATTTTTGTTTCAACCCCTTAATGTGATCCATGTTAGACCCAGCTAAAAGCATATCATCAACATATAAACATAAAATAATGTAGCTGTCATCATCCAACCTCTTAAAATAAACACAATGGTTAGAATTACACTGACTATATCCATGGTCATGCATAAAAGTGTCAAATTTAATATACCATTGCCGAGGTGCTTGCTTCAAGCCATATAAACTTTTCTACAATCTGCACACCAAATTCTCCTTACCCTTGACCTCAAATCCTTGTGGCTGGACCATATATATTTCTTCATCCAAATCACCATGAAGAAAATCTATTTTAATAGCAAGATGCTTTAAATGCAAATCTTCAATAGCCATAATACTTAAAATAGTATAGATAGAATTCATTTTCACAACTAGAGAAAATCTCATCAAAATCAATACCCTTTTTTTGTGCAAATCCTTTGACAACTATCCTGGCTTTAAATCTTTTCTTACCTCCATCCTCTTCTTTCAGCTAGTAGACCCATTTATTTTGTAAAGCCCTTTTACCTACAGGTAACTTTCATAAATCCCAAGTGTGATTTTTCAGCAAGGAGTCCATTTCATCTGTCATTGCAGACTCCCACTAAAGCTTTGTATCTACCTGCACATCTTCATTATAACATTTAGGTTCACCAACATCTATTAATAAAATAGAATACAAAGAGGGAGAGAATCTCTTTGGAGGTCTACTTAGCCTTGTTGACCATCTAACATTCACTCGGGTGTGTGGTATTTGTTGGCATAAGGAACTACTAGAACATCATCTTTTGGAGTATCATCTAGTACTACATAATCATTTTCTTTCTTCTCATGTTGCTGCAACAGATCTTTGTACAATACTTTCTCATTGAATATGACATCCCTGCTTCTTACAATTTTATGATTTTCAAAATCCCAAAGCTTATAACCAAATTCATCAATGCCATATCCAACAAATACACATTTCTTTGACTTAGCTTCCAGCTTGATTCTATTTTCAGAATCTATATGTGCAAAAGCTTCACAACCAAAGGTTTTGAGAAAAGAATAACTCACCTTCTTACCACTCCATGCTTCCTCTAGAATACCACACTCCAAAGGAGTAGAGGGGCCTCTATTGATTAAATAAATAGTAGTGTTCACAGCCTCTACCCACATGTTTTTGGGCAGCCTAGCATGCAACCTCATACTCCTTGTACGCTCCATTATTGTCATGTTCATGTGTTCAACCACTCCATTTTCTTGTGGAGTCCTTGGTATAGTTTTTGGCCTACGAATATCATTAGAGGAACAATAATCCTCAAATTATATGTTTCAATAGTCACCACCATTATCAGATCTGAGACAGTTCAACCTTTTACCAGTCTTATTCTCAACAAAGCATTTCCATTTCTTAAAAGTTTGAAATACATTAGATTTCTATCTAAGGACATAAATCTATACTTTTCTTGTTGCATCATCTATAAATGTAACATAATACAAATAGTCACCAAGAGAAGATACCTGAGCTGGTCCCCATACATCTGTATGCACAAGCTCTAATCTCTCATTTTTCTTTTCTTTCGCACTCTTCAAAAAACTAACTCTCTTTTGTTTTCCATACACACAACTCTCACAGAAATCCATATTGACACATTTCAAACTAGGTAAAACTTTCTTTGAATCAAGTAATTTCATACCTTTTTCACTCATGTGCTTGAGTCTGTTGTGCCATAATGCTATGTCAAAATCTACAACAATGGTTTTATGTTCTTCCTGGGCAACTTTAGCCACTATTCCTAAACATTCATTATCTTTTGAAATAATTAAAGTAGAAAGAACAATATTACCTGTACAAAGATATAAGGTGCCTACTTTCACACCTTTTGCTACTACTAAGGAACCTTTTGAAACCTTCCAATTTCTATCATTAAAAGTAATTGTGCAACCCTCATCACCCAGTTGCCCTACTAAAATTAAATTCCTACTCAGCCTTGGAACATGTCTTACCTCTTGTAGTAGCTAATGATTTCCATTCTGCAACTTAATCTTAATTTTTCCCTTTCCAACTATCTAATAGGGTTCATTATCGCCCAAATAAACTTGACCAAAATCCCCTTGGACATAATCAAGAAAGTAACCTCTATGGGGTGTAGCATGAAATGAAGCCCCAGAATCTAAAACCCATGAATCATCAATACTTTCTAAAGAAAGAATCAAAGCATCCTCTTTAGATTTATTACTTACCACATTTACCTCGTTACCTTCTTGTTTGTCTCCTTCTTTATCCTTCCAAGACCAGCAATCTTTCTTCTTATGACTTGGTTTTCCACAGTACCATCAATCATTTGGCCCTTTAGATTCAGACCTCTTTCCCTTTGATTTTCCTCTTGATTTTCCATGATTTCCAGAGTTGTTTCCTCTCATTGGTTCTAGTCCTTCTTTGTGCATTTAAGACACTACCTGATGTGGATCCACCTGAGCTTTCCCTATGAATTTCCTCACTCAAAATAACACCAATAACATCATCATATTTTAGGGTATTAGAACTAGAAATAGAATTACTAATAGCCATTACCAAGCCATTCTAGCTTTCAGGCAAAGAACACAAAATCAAGAGAGCCCTGACTTCTTCATCACAAATTATATTGATAGAAGTTAATTGACTGGTAACTGTATTAAACTCATTTAAATGATCAGAAAATGATGCACCTTCCACCATTTTCATATTAAACAAACACTTCATGAGAAATACCTTATTTGAAGCAGAGGGCTTTTCATACAACTTCTTTAGGGTTTTCATAAAATCTTCAGTCATCATTTCTTGTGTAATATTGAATGCCACCAATTGTGCCAGGCATAATTGAATGCTACCAAGAGCCTTTCTATCAAGAATTACCCAGTTTTCATCAGAAATGCTTGCCGGTTTATTGGCTTTTCCTTCCAATTGCTGCCATAGATCCTTCTGATAGAGATAGTCCTCCATTTGCATTTTCCATAATTAAAAGTTCTACCCATTAAGCTTGTCAACCTTCAACCTACCCTCATCTGCCATTGCTCCCACTCAACCATGAGACTCCCACTAAACCATGAGATCTTCTTGCAAAGGATAATTGAAAAACAACCTCGCTCTAATACCACTTGTTAGGATTAACAAGACAAAAATAAAAATTACATGCAAATATAACCAATATCAGAAAATAATAAACCACATAGAAGAGGACACGATACACAAAGATTTAATGTGGTTCACCCAATCCCTAGGCTATATCCACCAACAACGAGTCCAATATTATTATTATCCTATGATTACAACTTGATTATAATCCATAATCCCTTATAGCTCAATTCTGTCACAAGTAATAAAATCATACATTATGAAATCCCTAACCCTAAGCCATATTATACAATATTTTTCCACTTTAGGGTTAGAATGAGTGCATCTACCCTGACCAGGTTGGGAGGAAAAGTGTATAGTACTTACCTGATCAGTCACCACAAGCTAACAAATGGAAGATTCAAAACTAGCTGGAACATCGATGATAACTGGATGTAAGTTGACAAAGGATGATGAATCTATAGAGGTAAATTAGACATTGTATAGATCTATGATTAGAAAACTGATGTATGTGGTACATAGTAGGCCTAATATTGCACATGCAGTTGAGATTGTGGCAAGATTTTCTTCCAATCCTAAAGAATCACATATAGTTGCAGTAAAGAGGATTTTGAGATACTTGTAGAAGCCTGAAGACTATGGTTTATGGTACTCTAAGGAAGGCCAATTTGAACTCTAAGTTTACACTGATGCAGATTGGGCTTGAAATATTGATGACCAAAAGAGCACAATCGATGGAGCATTCTTTTTAGGAGAAAGGCTTGTGACTTGGATAAGAAAGAAATAAGCATGCATTTCTCAGCCTACTACTGAAGTAGAGTATGTTGTTGCTGCTGCAAATTGTTCAAATATTTCTTGGATCAAACAAGTGTTGGAAGGAATGAATGAGGTGATCACTAAACTGGTGATTATATATTGTGACAATACTAGTGCTATAAATATTTCCAAGAATCCTATGATGCATTAAAAAACAAAGCATATATCTATTAAGTATCACTACTTAAGGGAACAAGTTCAAGAGAAGTAGGTGAAACTGGAATTTGTAACATCTAAAGAACAACTTGCTGATATTTTTACCAAACTTTTATTGATGGACACATTTGAATATTTGAGGACTAGACTAGGGGTCTGCACCCTTTCTATCGGTCACTAAGGTGATCAGGAGGTTGCATCAACCTATACTTTATCAGAAAATTACTCATGGTGAAGCACATAGCTCACACTTTAGTTTTTCTAAGGTTGTGAAAGATTGTAGAAGCTAGAACAAAATGTGTTTATTAGTACATGAAGGTACTTGATCTGGATTGAAAAACAAAGAATTACTTGTCTCCTGAAGAGCTATTTATTTTTTGGCATTGTTGTCAAAGAGAGAGAGACTACATATGAAAAGAAATATCAAGGGAGAGAGACTTCATATTGGAATATCTGTTGCTCAAAACATATATGGGAGAAAGAATTTGAGAACTATAAATGATCAAATCCGCAGGGAGAGTCTGCATGGAATGTTGTTTTATGTTTTGTAGTGATTAAAAATATTAAATATCAAACTAGAGAGATCTTACCGAGCTACAACATTTACCTACATAGTTGTAGAATACATGTTTGGTATGTGTATTGTAATACCCCTCTAACCCTAATATAAGTTTTGTGTTTTTGAAAGAATTAAGATCCTTCGATATTTTCTTACAGCTTAAGTTGTACATGATACTTGTTTGATCTATTCCTATAGTTGTTTATAATAATTTCATAAGTTAGTACTCAATGATTCTAATATCAGACATACTATCTAAAGGTATCATTTTTGTATGTATTTATCTCCATGTATGTATTGAGTACCTACAAGACCTTTATGAACATAGTTAGGATGTTATATGATATGTACTTGATAGATATATATAAGTGGTTATTTATATTTTCTTCTATTAAGGTTACTTTGGATGAATCTTGTATCTCACTTGATGATTTGATTATGTTGATTTATTATTAGTATTGATAAGAGACTAACACAATGCTTGAGATTCTAACCTTCGTTATGATAATGCTACATGCTTTGAGTGTATATATATACATGATGTGTTTTCATGATTCAGGACGAAGTCGTAGTTACTCACATAGCTGAGGTCCACATGATGTATCGATCCTGGTCATCTATCTGCAATGTTTTCTTTTATACGTATATCCGTGCATATGTATCTCTTCTTTGTGATGCAGGCTTGCAGGTACCAGGCATCGACTTCACCTGGCCTCACAGGTTTGAGCATGCCCTCAAATCCTCGATGGTTGTTGTTATGGAGATAGTACTAAGGCCCCTACATGAGTCTTCCTTTGTCATTATTCCAATTTGGGAATATTAGGGTTCCTTCTTTGTCAGTCAACCTTTGGGTCAAAAACCCAGATCCAATGCACCCGGTTGGGCGTGGTTGTAGTTAGTGCCTTGTGGCCACTTGAATTCATTTGGTTGTATGATTTGTTTACTCATTTTATTTATTTCTCCTTCTTGGTATGATTCTTAGTTAATCTTTCTATGTTGTGTTTCAGGAGTTTGGCTTGACTTTCCTTGTTGACTTTGGTTGACCTTGTTTGATCTTATGGTTTTCTTGATATGTTTCATAGTTGATTTTTATGGCCTCTTTCGATGATTAGATTTATTTTGAGGCATGTGATTTTATTCTACCTCAGTGTTATATCCTATAGTAATTATAAATAGGTAATAATATTGTGATCTATTACTTCATAATCTTCTAGATTATAGTGTTTTGTATTTGGCATGTATCTATATAAATATAAATATATATATATATATATATGGAAATATATATATGGGTGCACACATATATGTATTTATATATATATAATTTATATGTGATTATATGTTAATTATTGTAGATATTGTTGATGGTGTATATTTTGGGATTAATGTAAAGTATAATATTATTAATAATTAAATATTAAATAATGCGAGGTATATTATTCTCAATTGTTAATTATTAATAATGAGGATAGGTTATATATATAGATATTGATGTAATTAATGATGGCATATGCATATATTTTAGGATAATATTACATATGTGTATGAATGAATACAAATAATCTTTTATTGTATATTTGAGTAATATAGTTGTATGATATTAAGTTATTTTATAATACCCTTTAGTTAAGAGTTAGTTGGGAGTTGGTTACTTTTCCTCTCAACCTTTGGAAATCTATTTATATGCAATACTTTCTCATTTGAAGGGAGGAGATTTTGGGGCTGAACCATTGAGGAGAGGATGGCCTTACTTTTCATGGAGATTTCTGAAAGTGGATAGGGTTTGAAGGATGCATCTCAAGTTTGGAATTGTCTTCTCTTTTGTTTCCTTCCTTCTTCGATTCAACCTTCGTAGGACATGAGGTATGGATTGAATATTTTAGTTACTTTATGTGTCTAATAGATTATGGATCTATTTATATATTATCATTATTTATTATATCTATACTTTTCATTTCTATGGTTATTTTAAAGTTTTGAGTTTTTGTTTGTAAGAATTGGCATGTGTTTTCCTAGGGTTTTTAGCAACCCATTTTTGGAGATCTATTATTATAATAATTTAAATTGCATGTATGGTTTTACTAAATTGATTTTCTAGAAGTAAAATTCACAGATCTCAAATGGGCATCTCTCTGATTTTATTTTTAGGGTCAAATTAATGCCTTATTTTTGACATTTTGGCAGACTATGCTTGTCCATTCTTGATTCCAAATTTTCTGTCAAATGTATTCGTATGCTACAGGCTGATATGATCATATAAAAGTTTGAATTTGACATAAAAGATTCTACTAAGTCTTATATTTAATTTTCAATTGGTTTGGTCAATTTTAATTATGTTTTGTGAAAATTACAACCGTTTTAGTGAAGGCAGGTCTGAACCCTAACCAGAATTTTCTGTTTTAAACCAGAAGTCATAACTTTCTTTCCCACTGTTGGATCTTCCTAAAAATCAAATTGAGAGTCCATAATTATGTTATCTAAATCTCCACTGAAGTGATTTTCTTTATTATTTTTTTTGTGGAAGATATGGTTGACTTCTCTATGATGACTATTCTTTGCATTTAATCCTTGCTTGAAATAATTCAGTTTAAGAACATCATTAAGTTTTAAGGTTTCGTATGGTTACCAGAGGCTATTAGAATTTTTTTTTGGTTAATTGGATCTATTTATACTCTGAATATGTTTATAATATCACTTTTATGTCTTCTTATATGTTTGGAACATTCTGAATGTCATTTTGGGTTTAGGGTTGTCAAGTGGACTAGGGACAACATATGTTTTCCTAAACTCAATCAAAGGTTGTTATGGAATTGATATGAATTCTTGATGATGAATCTATTATGTTCTTATAATTTTTATATGTATGTTAGGGAACCTAAGTACACTAGGTGAGTGGCTCATAGTGAGGGGTCGGGGCCCTAAGTGGCTAGTACCAGGATAACCTACTATGAGTTATTTAATCAAGTGATAACCTAAATAAATGAATTGGGAATGGGAGATTATTGGAATGGGAAATTACACACTAATCAAGATTAATTTTGCCTCACCCATGCCTTAAGTGCTAGTAAAGACTAAGGATGGGAGTGGGAGAAGGTACCTATGCGTAGGTACGACTGGATGACCTTGTCTGTACGAGAGGCATTCGGTTCCGCATGTGCCTACTTGGGGGCCGGGGCCAAGAGTGGCTAGTACCAGGACAACCCAAGGGGTGAGGGCTATGTGATGACACTCACCTAGCTTGTAGCTTAGAGTCTCTACCAAATTTGATCATGCCTCTGGTAGTCCTTGTGGTCTTCTTGTCTTTTCTTTTGTGTTGTGACTTTGGGTAAATTTTATCACCACCTTAGGAATTTCCTAGTTGTTACCTCTTGTATGGGCCTTTGGTTCTATCTCCTAGCTCGGGGGAGTGGGCCTATTGGTTCCACATGGTTGGGTGGTTAATATTTATATCGAGGTATTGATCGTGATTCTTTGGATAATCCTAGCACATATTCCTTTCTAAATTTGCAGTTGAAGATTTCTTATTGGATATTTTAATATGTTGAGATGTACTTATGTATCTGTATTCATGTAATTTTAATCTCCTAAAAGGAGTGTTGTAGTATTGATGCAATCTCAATTCAAGGCAATGTTAAGGGAATGGGTAGTTCTAGGTAAAAGAAAGGGAAAAGAATGTGGAATATTGGACATGTTACTAGCATTAAAAGAAAGTATTTATGTTATTTCTCCTATCCTCTTATGTTGTCCATATGTAAAGGAAATAATCTTAAATATAGTTATATATATAATGATGTATCACAAAAATAATGTATTCTCTCTTGATGAAAGGATCCAAGGAAATTATTGAGAAATGATAGGTTAGTGATTGGAATTATTAACAATGAATGGTTATGAAACAATGCAATAAAATAGTAACTTGATTATAATGTTAATACTTGGTTCATGTTAATGAAGTACCTAGGATAATGCCTACCTTAATGAATATTAATCTCTTACCTAAATTATTAGAGAAAAGTGATATAAAGGATAGTAGATGTAGATGAAATCAATATGAATTTATGGAATGAGTTGATAAAAGGAATAATGATGTTGGATGATTAACCTATGTTTAATAAAAGAAATAAGTTAGGGACATTTAACTTGGTGCATTAAAATGAATGTAGATCTTTTAAGCTCATGATTCCGTGAATATCTTATGCATGTAAATGGTTTATATGATGTTGCTTTAGTAGTGACGCTAGGGAACCCGGGAGGACTTAAGTTGTATAAATCTTACATTCAAGTAGTAGAAAATTATTTCTTCTTTTAGAAATATGAAGTGTAATGATGAATATTATTCTAGTTAAAATAAATAAATAAAATTCACTACTTGCATTTTATAGAGGTTTTATGTCTTGTCCTCTTGGGTTGCCTGGTGGGGTGTTACATGTATGCCATATTTTCATATTGCTTGTGTTGCCATCAATGCCAAAGGGAGAGATTGATGATCTACAACTAATTGAATATCTAGATGAACTGAAGAAATAGTGATTAGAGATCACTAAGCTACTAAAGTGATATGTAAGATAATTAAATCAGTCAATATGTTGTCAGTGATGTCAACTAGTTTTGACAGTACTTATCACGATAGTTACAAACATATGAACATTTTTCAAAGGAAGAAAAGATGAAGAAATGAGATATTGTCATAAATAAAAGATGAATATGACAGATAAGGATAAGGCAAACATTGGGTAACTTATTGATGAGTCTATGGCTTTATATTGTTGAGTTGAGCATGTTACATTAATATAGTATGAAGAAGAGATTTGAATTTGAACAAGTCAATGTGGTCAGTAATTGAAGATTTTTGTATACACCGAGCCAGTGCAATATGTACTGAGTGATAGTAATAACTGAGCTAGTTATCACCGACGTATTTCTATATTAACCAAGTATGGATGAAAACATTAAATGCTAAGAACAACAGATTGAAATTGATGAGATAGATATTGGTATGATTTTGAGGTTAAGGATAAAGTTAGTTATGAGATCCATGACTAACATAATTCAGAGATGATCTAAAGGATGAAATTGAATTGTGTTATGGACACATCTGTCGAGGAAGGTTTAAGCGACAAAATAGATGAAGGAGATTAAGAGGAAAAATATGATGGCTGATATGAAAATGGTTTACCTATCTATTTAAGAGATATGAGTTTCATTGTTGAAACATGCTAGAAAAAAGGAGACTGCGGAGATTTCACGTGAAGATTTTATTCATGCATTCTTGATCAAATTGGTTATAGAAAGAACCGAGCTAGGGACATTACAGAGTGTTAGAGAACTATTTACCAACTAAAGTAAGTTAAAGAATTATCAAGGAAGTCAGTTGATTAATGATAAGAGGATTTTATGAGCATAGCATAGATCTAAATATTTAGAATTGAGTTATATTTGAATCAGGTTAGAACTATATCATTTTAACTATTGATTCAAAAAATCTCTTAACCAAGTGGACCTAACAGTCTTTTATTCTACCCTATGACATTCATTGAATGTAAAGTGTTATCTTGTTGACTCCATAGTCAATGCTAGTCAAAAGTTAACTATTAGTGATAAATCCTCTAACTAGGTCACACCTAATAGTGTGCATTGTAACCTTTAACATGGTTGGCTCTTTACTGAGCTCACTTCAAAAGAGTGAATTATTTTGGGTTACTGGTCCTAGGTGTTTTTTCCCTTAGCAGGGTTTCCACATTAAATCATTGTGTTATGTGTTGTTTGTTATGATTTTTTTTCCTATCATACTTTACATACTTCATAGTTTATTTAATCGGTATATAGTTTGGATAATTACTGGTATTCGGTAAAGTGAATAGATAGATTGATATTTTATGTTACTGAGTTGCATAAATTGTTGAAATTATTTTGTAAGGTACATTTGTGTATTTGGGACTATAGGATAACTAATCTAACTAATTCACCCCCTCTCCCATTTATTCTAACACTTATAAGGTTTCCTAATGATCTATTTACAACTTCAGTCTGCCCATCTATTTGTGGGTGGTATGCAAAACTGAATGACAAGTTTTTCCCCAACTTTTTCCAAAGGGTTCTCCAAAAGCTCCCTTGGAATTTAACATCTCTATCTGAGATAATGGATGTTGGAAATCCATGAATCCTAACCACTTCTTTAATGAAAAAGTTAGTAATATGCGAAGCATCATTATAAACTTTACAAGGAACAAAGTGTGTCATTTTGCTAAATCTGTCAACTATAACAAACATGCTATCAAATTCCTATTTAGTTCTTAGAATTCCTAAGAAAAAATCCATACTCACACTATCCCATGGCTTTGCTAGAATTGGGAGTGGTGGATAGAGACATTTCTTGGTCCTGACTCCTTTAGCACTTTGATAAATAGTGCATGTCTCAACAAATTTTTTGACATCAATTGGTAGCCAAGACCAATGATAGTTTCTCCTTACCAGTTCAAGTGTCTTATCAATGCCAAAATTACCTCCTAATGTACCGTAATGCTTCTCTCTGATAATATTTTCTCTCATGGAGCATTTAGGAATATATAGTTGATCCCCTTTGAACAAAAGACCATTCTGCAATAAATATTCTGTATCAGTAGAGTTATATGCATTTGAGAGAGTAGAGAAAACCTTGTAGATATCACCAAAGTCAAAATCATCCTTGTATAGGTGCTTGAGGGCATCAATTACCATGTTGTAGACCTACACTTCTTCAACCAAAATTACTCTTCTACTGAGAGCATCTACAATTTTGTTTGAGGTTCCTTTCTTATGCTTTATAGAAAATGTGAATGCTTGGATTTGTTCAACCCATTTCATGTGCCTGTAGCTTAACTTATCCCGATTGTTCAGAAAACTTAAAGCATGATTATCTATAAAGACAATAAATTACTTAGGAAGAAAGTAGTGCCTCCATTTATTGAGGTCTTGAACCATAGCATAAAGTTCCAAGTCATATGTACTATATTTCTTCTTCACTTCATTCAAATTTTCAAAGAAGAAAGCCACTAGCCTTCCATCTTGACTGAGGACTAAACCTATGGCTAGGTTACTAGCATCTGTATCTACTATGAACAACTTGTTGAACATTGGTAGTGCCAAAATGGGATATTGTGATACTCTCTCTTTCAAATACTCAAAATATTCATCTGCTTTTTTTGTCCATTAGAATTTTGTTTTTCTACCACCCTTGATGGTATCAAGTAAAAGTGCACAAATGTGACTGAAATGTTTGATAAACTTCCTATAAAAGGTAGCCAATCCATGCAAACTATAGGATTCTCCTAGAGTCTTTGGTGTGGACCAATTAATGATAGCATCTACCTTTTCAGGATCCATCTTTAGTATTCCCTTTGAGATGACAAAGCCAAGAAATATCAATTCTTAATGTATGAATGTACACTTTTCCAGATTTATGGATAGTTTGTTCTCATGTAGCCTTTGGAGAAATTGTTCCAAATGTCTCATGTGCTCTTCTATAGTTCCACTAAAGATTAGGATGTCATCTAAATAGACCACAACAAACTTGCCTGTAAAATCATGAAGCACTTCATTCATTAATCTCACAAAGGTGCTAAGAGATTTGCTAAGGCCAAATGGCATCACAAGCCATTCATATAATCCCTTAGTGGTTTTAAATGTAGTTTTCTACTCATCTCCTAGCCTTATCCTTATTTGATGATAGCTTGATTTAAGGTCTATTTTAGAGAAATAACATACTCCTTTGATTTGGTCTAATATATCATCTATTCTGGGTATAGGGAATTTGTATTTGATTGTTATTTTGTTCACTGCCCTAGAGTTAATGCATAGTCTCCATTTGTCATCCTTTTTAGGGGCCAAAACACTTGGGACTGCTCAAGGGATGAGACTCTTTTGTATGAGTCCTTTTGTCAATAATTCACTGATTTGTCTAGTGACTTCATCATTTTGATCAGGAGTGATTTTGTAAGAAGCCTTGATGGTTAGGGAAGCACCTAGAATGAAATCTATTTGGCGACAAATGTCCTTGAATGGTGGGAGTTCATCTAGTGTGTCTCCTACAACTATTCCTTTGTAATTGTATAGTAGACTATCTACTTCCTTCAGTACTTCTTTGTGCACTATTTTATCCTTTGGTTTAAGGAATAGAGAATATCCTACGTCTAAATCTTGAATAGAGATGATCATCTCTTGTTCTCCTGCAAGCATGAGTAACTATTCTTTTAATTTTTCTTGTTGAGGTTGTATTTGTGACCATTCTGAATAATTTGGTATTTGTTTGTGACTCCATCATGTTTAGCCTACAGATCATACTACCAAGGGTGACCTAGTAGTAGGTGACAAACATCCATATCTACAATATCACAAAGGACTTTATCCTTGTAGTCTTTAATAGAGAAATCTACCCAAGTCTATTCATTTATAAGGGTATGTTTCCCTTTTTTCAACCAAGATACATGTGATGGGTTTGGGTGGGGTATCTTTTCCAATTTTAATCTATCTACCATTTCTCTAGATACAAAATTTTTAGTAGAACCATAATCAATTACTAACTTTCATACCTTTCCATGGTGTTTGCAGTTGGTCCTGAAGAGATTCTTCCTTTGAGGAGGTTCCACCAGTATAGGTGCTTGGATTAAGGTCCTCTATATCATGAGTGATACACATTCCTCACCCTTACAGTCTACTACACTATCAACATCATCTTCTTGCACTAGGTTGGTTCTTCTTTCACCTTGGTTACTCTACTTGTCTCTGTTCAGACAACTATTGGTGTAGTGTCCTATCTGGTTGCAGTTGTAACATTTGATTTGTCCATTATTTCTTCCTCCATTTCTACCCCTATCATTTCCTCTTCTTCCTCTGTATCCACCTTTTGAACTTATTTCTCCTTTGGTATTCTCTTTATTGGTTTCTCCTTGTCATCTATTGTTCTGTCCTCTTCCTCCTTCTGAACTTTTCTTCAACTTTCAATGTCAATTGATATCATTGGTTCACCGTGGTAGGACTTTTCAAACTAAGTTCATCCTGAGTTGAGACCCTTTGGCCTTGCATATACTAAGCAAGCTTCACACATTATGATACAACAAGTTTGGATTTCATTACCAATATTTGAAATTCTTCAGTATAACTAGAGATATCCATCTCCTTCTGTCTCAGAATCATTCTTCTTTTATGAAGTTGGACTTCATAATCTTTAGGGACAAAAATTTCCCTAAGAAGAGCCACCATCTTCTTCCAAGTGGTGACTGGATTCATTCCATTCTTCACCCTATCATCTTGAGTGAAGTTTAACCATGTGAGTGTAGAGCCTTTGAGCTTTGACTTATCAATCTTCACCCTCTAATTCTCAGGGATGTCTTCACAATCAAAGAGACATTCCTCTAGTCTTCATGAGTCTTCATGAGTAGCCTCTAGTCTGTAGGACATTCCTCTTCTTCCTTCTCAAGGATTCTTCTTCACTCCCTTCTTCAACATCATCAAATTTTCCAATACTTCTCTTTTGAAGCTCTTCCCTAAGCTTTTTCATTTCTTGCCTCATCTACTACATTTCAGTGTCTCTTTTCTCATCACACTTTGTCCTTTTCTCTCTTAGGTATCATACTATCTCTGCATTGGTCATCCTTGATGACAACCCTCCTTCATCTTGTCCTTCCTTGGCACTAGTATATCTTTACCCTAAGGATATTAGGTGCTATGATACCACTTGATGAAAACCTCTCCCCTATTTAGGCAACTTAGTAAGTGGTGAGACCTTCAATGCCTTTTCTTAACACAAAGTAATTCTAGAAGAGTGCTCTACACCTTTAGAAGATCCTACAACAAACACAAATCCACTATCCTCGCTGGAGGATTCAGTGTCTTTTACTAGGTTTTTAGACCCTTGGGCTTGATTCATAATTGGTTCCCTCTTTGACCAAGTGGGCTTGGTTGATACTTGGTTCTCATGTTAACCAAGTGGGTTCGGTTATTCACCGAGCTCTTTTTTGACACTTGGTAACTTCTACTGAGTAGCACCTCCTACTGTCTTTGACTTAGTAGTAAGAAAATTTATATTGGGAAGGGGATGGAAAGGTTCCATGCTTCACTATATATCTATTATGGGATTAATTTCCACACTTTTTGTGTTTTGGACAACAACTTCTGGGATTTAGGCCTTTCAGGTTTGTTGCCCTCTGAGTGAGATTCTAGGGACTTAGTTCTAGATTTTTACAAAGAGCCTAAATTTTTTTTGTAGATTTGGACACCCTTTATTGAGATATATTAAACCTCTAGACTGAAAGATCCCAACCAGTGTGGATAATATCTAACTTTTCCTGATCCACTAGTCTTAATAGGGCTAATTGAATTGGTTATCTAAGGAAACATTTACCAGTTGATTTTATAAGGAAAACCCTTGATTGGAATGATGTTAGGAATCCAAATGAGACAACAATATAACATTAGATTTCTTTTATCCACCCCCGAAGTGCTACTATCACTTCATTCTTCCATATTGTGGACCAAGCACATAGAGGTTCTTAGTTTAGAGCCTGCAAGAAGACTTCACAAAAAAATCCCCTTTCTCTTGTGCTCTTAAGGATCTAAAATAAATCAACCCTACTTGGATTTCCCCACTTCACATGGGAATTCTGCTAAGGAAAAGCAATTTAGGGCATTGTTTGTTACAACCCTTGTTTAGGAGGGTTTCCTAAAAACCTAGTAAAGAAATTCTTCTATCTTTCAACTCCAATCTCCAAACTAACTCAAATCAAATGCATTGGAGTCCTAATTCATGATAGATACTGGAATGATCAATACTCTTCTTCCCACTTCCATACCAATCCATGCACATACTGTTTATAGTCTAGAATGTTCATCGTGTCTTCCACCCACTTGAAAGGGCTATTTGAAGACCTTTCCCAATGAGTCCAACTATTTTTCAAAGGTTGTGACCGTTGGGAAGTTTTTAAAAGATTGGTAGCAACTTTTTGAAGAAGTTGTTGAGCAACATTTCTTGCATTTTGTAACTTTTTGCAAAATGTTGCATTCTTTCTCCTAATGAGCCTATAAGGCATAAACCTTGGATCCTAAGGATCCCAAACATTATTGAAATAACTTAAAAGATGCCTAGGAAAATCTAGACACCTAAAACTGCCTTTGGACCATAGTAAAAAACCCATGGTTTATAACCACACTAAGGGTGACTAGATCTAACAAGTTGGCTTATTAAAAGACCCTAAAAGTACAGGTGTTGAGAAGAGTGGAGGGTGCTCCTAAACCAGATATAATATGAAGTATTGGATGCTTGCATGATAGAGGACTATTCTGTAATTGTATTTCATTATATTGGCCATAATTGGGAAGCTTTAGTGTACTACATGTATGAAGATTGAATGAGTTAAATAAATATTTTTGTATTCCTTCTCTCCCTCTCTGTGTGGTTTCTTCTGCATTGTTAATTTTCAAGTAGGATTGGTCTTTGGAGTTCATAAGGCCCCATTATCCATCCTTCCTTGTGTCAGTAGTTTCTTTCAAGTTGTTAATCTACAAGTAGGATTGGTCTTGGGAGTGCCTTAGGCCAAATTATCCATCCTCCCTTGCGTCAGGTGGTATCATAGTGAAGGTTAGATATAGAGTCTCCTATTTGAAAACCGTAGTTAGTGATATTATTGTAGGGTGGTAGATTGTGATTTGACCTACAATTAGAGAGGGTTTCAAGATGGTTTGAGGGAGGTGAGATGCAGATCCAAGCTTAGAGGATATGCTAAGACAAATTACTGCTAGATTAGAAGTTATTGAGACAGTCCAAAACTGAGGAAGACATCTTGAAGATGTTAGTGATGATGAAGCTGAAGAAATGTAGGAGGAAGCTGCACCTACACCTATAATAGATAAAGGAGAAGAAATATTCCTCAAGGCATTAACTATTCTGAAATCTAGATTATAGTTTAACCCTCTTGAGTATAGTGGGAAATTGGACTTGGATGAGTTGATAAATAGGATAGCCAAGATGGAAAAATACTTTGAATATGAGAATATATCAGAGGAGAAGAAGGTAAAAATTGCAAGCACAAAGTTGAAAGGTCATGCATCCTTGTGGTGGGATCATTTGCAATTAGACAAAAAGAAGAAAGGTAAAGACAAAATTAAGATATGGAGTAATATGGTGAACAAATTGAAAGGCAAGTTTCTACCCTGTGACTATCAGATTAACCTAGTTAGGAGAATGCAAGGTTTGACACAGAAGGATAGCTCAGTGAAATATTACACTGAGGAATATTATAAATTGGATATCATATTTGGACATAGTGAAGATGAGGTGGAAAGAATTTCAAGATACCTAAATGGGTTAAGAACTTCTATCCAAGAAGAAATTAGTTTGGTGAAAATGGAAAGTATTGAAGAAGCTTATTAGTTTTCCCTAAAAGCTGCGGAGAAATTGAAAAAAAGGAATGAGCAAGGACAAAGAGGAAGACATGGTAGATTCCCTAGAGGAAGAGGTAGATCCTATGGTGAAAATAGTAGATCTGATCAAGACAAAGAAAATCATGATAAAGGTAAGACCAAGAGGAAAGGTGAAAGTTCCTTCCAGGGAAGACGTAACTACTCTCGAGGTGGCTATGGTAGAGGAGGATTCTGAGGAATTTGTTACCATTATGGAGAAGAAGGACATAGACCATTTGAGTGTACACATGCAAATAAGAAGGATGGTAGAGGTAGAAATTCTTTGGTGCATGAAGGTTCACTGAGTGATCCTGAGAAGGAAGAAAATTTAATGGTCATAAGATCATTATGGAGTGAAAAGACTGAGGAAGATCTAGTAAGAAAATTTTTGCTCAAGACCAGATGTAGAATTGCAGCTATAATTTGGAAAGTAATCATTGATAGTGGAGGCTCAGAGAATTTGGCATCATAAGAAATGGTTAAAAAATTATATTTGGAAAGGTTGAAACATCCAAAGCCCTATAATGTTTCATGGATCAAGGATGAGCATACACTAATGGTAAGTGAACAATGTTTTGTGAATCTAAAATTTGGAAAGTATTATGATAAGATGTTGTGTGATATTATGCCAATGGATTTATGTCATATTTTCTTGGGTAGACCTTGGAAATATTATAGACATACTATACATGATGGGAGATTGAATAAATATACTATTTGGGCTGAAGGAAAAAGACAAATCTTGTTACCTTTGGTTGAAGAATTTGTTGGTGAGATATGTACATGTGTGAAAGTTTATTTGATGGAAGGTAGATAGTTTGTAAAGGATCTGAAGAAAAATGTTGTCTGTTATGCTTTGATTCCTAACAAATTGAGTAAGAAAAAAAAAGATAAAGTGTTAGTAGAGGTTGATAATTTTCTCACCAAGTACAAAGAGATCATTTCTTAAAATGTACCTGATGGTTTTCTGCCAATGAGAAGTCATCGCATGGATCTAATTCCTAGAGATAGTTTTCCAAATAAAGCACCACATAAAGCACCACACTGACTGACACCAACCGAGAATGAGGAACTTAACTGACAAGTTAATGAGTTATTACAAAAAGGTTTGTGCAAAGAAATTTTGGGTCCATGTGCGGTACCAATTGTGTTGCCACCTAAGAAGAATAAATAATGGCAAATGTGTACTGATTCTAGAGAAATCAATAACATAGCAGTTAAGTATCGGTTTCCTATACTAAGAATGGATAACATGATGGATTTTTTGAGTGGAGCAAAGTATTTTAGTATGATTTATTTGAAGAGTGGATATCATTAGATTAGAATCAGAGAAGGTGATGAATGGAAGACTACTTTTAAGACAAAAGAAGGTTTATTTGAGTGGTTGGTTATGCCCTTTGGTTTAACTAATACACCAAGTACTTTTATGAGGTTCTCAAGAAATTCTTGGATAAATTTGTGATTGTGTACTTGGATGACATCTAGATATTTAGTAAAACTAGAGAAGATCATTTGTTGCACATTAGACATGTATTAAAGAGATTGAAAGAGGAAAAGTTTTTGATTAGTTTGAAAAAAATTTCCTTCATGAAAGAGGAGATTGTGTATTTGGGATTTGTGATTTTAGTTGATGATTTGAAGATGGGTCTTGAAAAAGTTGAACCTATTCTTGAGTGGCATACACCTAAAAATTTTAGTGAGGTAACATCATTCCATCATTTGCCAAGTTTTTACTGAAAGTTCATCAGAAATTTGAGTTCAATTTGTAATGTTATGACCAAAATAATGAGAGGAGATAAAAGAGAAGTCCAGTGGAAACATGGAGATGATAAGAGTTATGAGACTTTGAAAAAGAAGGTTGTCAAATTGCCTATGTTATCTTTACTTGATTTCAATAAAGTATTCCAAGTTGAATGTGATGCAAGCAGAAGTGCAATAGGAGCTGTATTAAGTCAAGAAGGTAAACCAATTGCTTTCTTTAGTGAGAAGTTGAATGATGCTAAAAGGAAATATTCTGTATATGATTAAGAATTCTATTCTATTGTTCAAGCCCTGAATAAATGGAGACATTATTTGATGCCAAAGGAATTTGTATTGTATACTGATCATAAAACTTTACAATATTTGGGTAGTCAGAATAATTTGAATCAGAGACATATGACATGGGTTGAGTATTTGTAGAATTTCACATTTGCACAATCAAGCATAAGAGTAGATTGTCTAACCAATTTTTTGATGCATCGAGTAGAAGAATATCTTTGATAACTGGAATGATAATTGAGGTTCTTGGTTTTGATGACATGAAGAGTTTGTATGAAATTGACCTTGATTTTTGTGAGTAGTGGAGAGTGTGAAAAGAACCTATATTACATGATCAACTGAGTAAGTTTGAAGATTATTTCATTCAACAAGGTATGTTGTTTAAAGGAACTCAATTATGTATACTAAGAGGATCAATGAGAACTAATTTAATAAATGAAAAACATATTAGTAGATTGGCTGGACATTTTGGAATTTATAAGATATTGAGTTTGATTAAGGAAAGGCTTTTTTGGCCTTAGTTGTATTTAAGGATGTTCATAAATTTGTGAAGAGTTGTGGAGTTTGTCAAGTTGAAAAAGTAGTAAGTCAGAATATTGGATTGTATACATCGATTTTTGTTCCTGAGAAACCTTGGAGAGATATTAGAATATATTTTGTTGTTGGCTTACTGAGGATAGTATGAGGTAATGATTCCATATTTTTTATTGTGGATAGATTTTCCAAGATGGAACATTTCATAGCATGTAGAAAAATATCAAATGCAGTACATATAGAAAATATTTTCTTTAAGGATATTGTTAGATTTCATGGATTATCGAAGAGTACCATCTCTGACTAAGACAATAAATTTTTTGGTTATTTTTGGAAGACTCTATGGAAGACGCTAAACACTAAGTTAAAATTTAGTTCTACATTTCATCCACAGACTAATGGACAAACAAAGGTTGTAAATGGAAGTTTCCAAGTAACTTGTTGAGATGCTTAGTTGGAGACAAACTGAGTAATTTGGACTTGATGTTGCAACTAAAAGAGTTTTCATACAATAGTTCAGTGAATAGGAGTATTGGTAAGTCACATTTGGAGATTATTAATGGCATACAACCGAGAGGTATATTAGGCCTGAAAGATGTTGCTAGTGAAGAGAAGAGGAGTGTTGATGGGGAAGAATTTGTTGAGTTTATGAAGTCATTGCATGAGGAAATAAATATAAGTTAGAGCAGAGTAATCATAAATACAAGGATAATGTAGATAAGTCAAGAAGACATGGGTAAGTGCACAAAGATGGGGGACCAAAAAGGGGGTATTAGATGCCACTTTTTTCCTGAAATCAGAAAACTCTGAACTTCAACAAGAAATTGAAGATAGTTAGACTCAAAATTTTAAGATGTGACAAGAACAAGAGTTGTAATACTCTGAATCTAGTTCCTAAACTACTAAATGATTTTGAAAATGGTGCAGATTAAGGGCCTCAAAAAGGGGGAGCACAAAAAGTGGTCCTTTTTTTGTGAAAAAACATAACATAGTGTCTGGTGTGCTCCCCCTAAAATGTTAACTTTTTCTTGAATTTTTTAAATCTCTCTGGTGAGAAGTTAGCTAACACCACGTAGTTTATCCCAGATTTTTTTGCTAATTTTTTGATGAATGTATAATTTTTGATGAATTTAAGAAGTGCACACATCTTGAAAATATGAAATTTTAGTGTGTTCCCCCTAGAAATCATTTAAAAATAATAAAAAATCAAATTTTCTCTGTTTTTAAATTGTGTAGAATTGAGTCTAGTTTCTAAAAATGTAACTTGTTGCCAAATTTGATGAATGAACCAAAATCTATGCCCAAAATAGTACACATTTGTTTTTTACAAAAAAGGGACATACACACAAAAGAAATTAGAGATGAAAAACTTAACATAATCAGAACTCAAAACAATTTATATGCTTAGATAGCTAACAAAGAGATCTGCAATAGCACGTCATCTAATTTTTACATTATTGAACCATGAGTAAACCTGACGAGGAGCACACAAAAAAATTTGTCATTTTTTTGTATGTTTGCTGGAAAACATGTCTCAAGCCTATTTGAATCCTTCAAGCCTTTGGGTTGGATCTCCAAGCCAAATCCAATCCTTAGGATTCATAAATTCCAATTCCTTACAAAATGAGTGCACCCTATAGGGTGTGTGCACTATGGAAATCTATGACTTCCATAGGGCGTGCGCATTATAGGGAATGCATCTTATAGAGCATGCACCCTATTTAAGTCATAGATTTCAATTGTGAGGAGAAATACTCAGATTAAGAAGAAGAGAGAGAGAGGGAGAGAGGGAGAGAGGGAGAGAGAGAGAGAAAGAGAGGGGGAAGAGAGTGAGAGAGAGGGAGAGAGAGAGAGGGGGAAGAGAGTGAGAGTGTGTGCATGTGCCTCTCTCTCTCTCTCTAGTTTTTCATAGGGCAGACACCCTATAGAGCTTGCACGCTATGTAACAATATGGACTACATTTTTGTGGTTTTGCATAGGGTGCACGCACTATAGTGTGTGCGTGCTATGTAAGACTAAAATAAATGGTCTTATGTGTTAAAGATCTCATGAAAGAGGTTCACTTTTTCTATATACTATCTGGTTTCTGTGTTTTATCTGACAAATATTCACTTTTCATGGTCTTGAAGGTCATAAAGAAGCATATTCTATCAATTTGCACCATCTTTTTGATCAAAAATCATCATCAAATTATGAAAGTCAATCATTCTTAATCGAAATTTATCGATTGAGGTAAGATTTTTAATATTTTACATGTGAAATGTGAATAAGGAGTCTTTTGGTTTATAATTGGTATGATATAGACTTGTTGAATACATAATTTTATATAATTGTAATAAATTTATTGTAATCAATTCATATGTAGAAATTATCATCATGCCAAGGAAATGAGAAAAAACTTTAACACCGAAAGAGCTTGAAAGAGACAAAGAGAAGAAAAGGGAAAGAATGAGACAACTTCGTGAACAACAAAAATTGGATACCATAGAAGAATATTTTTATTTGGATGAGGAACATGAAACATCAATACAAAGTAAGAGAGAATTGGAATTGGGAATAAAAAGACAATGAATGAGAAACTTGTGTGCAACAATACAATTGAATTATGAAGATGCGGGCACATCATCTATGAGTTCCCAAGTTGAAGATACTTCATCATCCAATGTTGGAGGCACACCATTGTCTACTTCCGAAGGTGTGGGCACACTCTTGTATCATGTTGAAGGCACACTATCATCTACATCCCAAGGTGTATGCACCCTCTTGTATCATGTTCAAGGCACACCATTGTCTACATTCCAAAGTGGAGGTACACAATTGTATCATGATGAAGGCACACCATTATCTACATCCCAAGGTGTAGACACAACATCGTGTCATGTTGAAGGAACTCAAGATGGTATGCAATTCACACAATGTTTTTGATGCTCCTAGAATTATTTATAGAAAGCTAAAATATTTGATTGATAATGATACTAACATTTTCTAAGCAATTCCTGACAAGATTCCCAAGTGTACTTGTCAAAGAAATGCTAATCATATTTGGAGATCATTTTTTGAGAATTTAAACATGACAAGAAGATGTCAAATATTTGTTGAAATGATGAGAAATCTAAAATTTAGGCCCATCATGAAGATTCTTGGGCTAAGAATGATGGATGAGTCAAGTGAAAAATCTATTGTAAAGAATCTAATGACTGCATATGAGAGTGTGGGTTCTACATCACAGACGAAAGATAGTAATGTCACATGACATGTACTTACATCAACAATAGTAAGCTCTCAAATGAAGAAATCTTGACTGATTATAAAGACAAGAAAAAAATTGAAAATAAGTAGAAAGTCTCTAATGAGAGCCCTCAGAAGGCATCAAAGAGTGGAAGATCCAAATAGAAATGAGTTATGGGCATTTTTCAGTAGACTATTGTGAAAAGATAAAGCAATTGTTAAAGCTTTGAAATAATTGATTGAAGATTTTTGGAAGAACAACATGTGGGTATCTCCTAATCAAAGAGATGTTGTAAGAAGGAGGATTGGTAGTCGAATTCATGTTTCACATCCAAACATATTTTTGGAGTCAACTCAGACACAATTCTTTGCAAACTTTACACATATGTATCCTCAAATTAAAATTAGTCAGAGATATTTTGAAATGTGTAAACCTTTTTATGTGAAGATAAATCACACACACACAACTTGTTGTTGTAGGGTACATATTGAATTTTCTAACCATTTTGAAGTTTATAAGAATATATGTGTAGATTTTCACTCTAACAATATTTTCTAGGATTGTAACATAAATGTCCCACCTAGATCTTACAAGGAATTAATTGTATAGGCCCCAAGGCCACTTTAGGATGACTTTTTGTTTTGTTTGTGTTTTGGTTAATTTTTGTTGTAATAAAGAGGTATTGATCTTTAGGATCCATCTTCTCATTCTTCTTGATCCATTTGTATGGTCAAGGGTTCCTAAGGCATGTTTATGAGCCTAGGAGACCCTTAGTCCATGTGGATCCTAGTTGGCTTATGCATGGATAACTTAGTTTTTGGGAGTGTTTTAATTTTAATTTTTTAGTTTTAGTGAGTTTGAGGGATCTAGAACTTAGATCTACCTCTTAGATCTTTTAGGAAGTCTTTGGTTGAGTTTTAGTGCATTTTTGAAAAGTTGCACTCAAAAGTTGCAAAAGTTGCAACATTGTTGTCAAGCAACTTTGAAAAGTTGCTCGAGGAGGTTAAGAAGTTAGTTCCAATGGTCACCTCTATGGTGAGACTGGTTGGACATCATTTTTCATGATATTTAATTAATGTATGACCTCAACAAGAGGTTAGATCCATATGGCATATTACTGGTGCAAGAAAATCAATAAAATTTGATCAATTTCAGTGGTAACAGGCTGTGTACGGGCATGTATGGAGTGTTAAATGTGATGATATTTGATTTTTTGTAAATATTATGTATTTAGTCTCTAATTACATTGGTTTGGTCTTTTGATAAGTTTCTTATTCAAAGTTATTAGACTGTGTGTGTACAGGCAGGGTTTTGAGAGTTTGACAAGTCTATCTTACTAAAATGCTTCAAACTTGCACTCCCACCAATGGAATCTCATGAAACCTAGAGGAATGCAATTTGAATGTATTATATACATGATTCAAAAAACAAATCATTGGAATCAACTAACAAGTTAGGTTGGCACCAAGCCCTAGATTGAAGATCTCTATGTGTTCAGTCATGATATTTGGAGTTGGATTGCATAGAAGGATGATCTCGATGAACTGAGAGTTTGTAGAGTTTTTTGTGTCTAAAATAGGAAGGAAAAGAATCTTGAGAACTTGATTTGGTCCTATCAACCTATTTCCTATCATCCTTAGTGAAATCCAATCCTAAAGTGATCAATTAGGCCTGTGACCTGAATGTGGTTAGGTAGTGTAGGAGTAGAATCAAGTCAGGGTGTTTTGGGGATTGAAGTAATATTGAAAAGGGTATCCAAAACTATTTTTAGAATTGTAAGGTTCATTTAGGATCAAAATCTATGTGCCCAGAAGTAGTCTAGAAGACCTACAAGGGTTGGAAAGTGAATTTGAAATCAGAGCTTTGTGTGATTGGAAGGAAAGTTTTGGTGATTGATTCTTCATATTTGGACCTCAAATAGAAGATCCCACTCATTAGTTTGGGTAGAGAATTCAAGTGGTGAAGAGTTCCATAATAAGGCTCCAATTAGGAAAAAGTTCCTAAAGCCTAGAAAAGAATAAGTTGGGAAAACTTTGTAAAAGAAGTTAGAAGTCTTGGAAGGTGTTTAGAAATAGTCTATTCACTAATTGCTATCTTTATCAAATATTTTTGAAGGTTAGAAGAACCTAAAAACATAGAAGATAATAGTTAGTGGGTTAGTGGTTTGGACGAACACTACCGATGTCCTCTCTACATCAAGTGGTATCAGAGCCAGTAAAATTCTATTTGAAAGCATTTTGGAAGGCAAGATGGTAGCTGGAGAGGATATCCCTATGAGGATAACAAATGTATAGTTGGATAAGATAGTCAAAGAAAAAATGGCAAAGAGTAGTGTACACACAAAAGTAGTGCACTTCTATGGATCCTTACAATCAAGAACACTCAAGAATGAGGCCTCAAAAATTGATCCATAGCTCTCTATGTGTGGAGTTGCAAGATGTAAAGTTACTCTCAGCTAGAGCTATGAAGCCAATGACCTTGCTAGTCAACCACACAATGAGATATTCACAATGAAGACAAGGGAAACAATGCCAATATCTCCAATGAAATCACTATGGATGCAATGCAATGCAAACTAATCCATGAGGATGAAAGATTAATCTATCAAAATGAAAGTACAATGCAACTATGAAAGGAAATAACAATGGATTATAATTCCCCTAATTAAGCTATGTGAAGCTAATCTATTGCATAAAAAGGAAACTAAGCTAACATGCCATGATTATGCAACTAAGAAAGCAAATATGAAACTAGAATGTAATGCCACAATAATGTCTTCAAAGAGATCCAAATGACCTAGAAAACCTGTAGCATAACATTAGCATGAAAGAGATGGATATGCAAATGAAGGAGAGAGCTCTCCTTTTATAGGAAGTGAAAAGGAATGGACAATTGTGATTCAGAGACAAAAGACTTAATCAACGGTGGAGAAAAAAAGAAGCTTGATCCTTGTGCACAAATATCCTCCAATAGGAAAATAGGAGTTGACTTTATGTCCATATGAGACAAAAAGTACTTTTTCTCTTTTTATAAAATAAGAATAAATATTTTATTTGTGCAACTTAGGATAAGAGGAAAAAGGGGGGCTTTTTTAATTTATTAAAAGGGGAGGAAATATTCCTTTTAAGTTAATAAAAACTTAGGATAAAATGGTTAGCCCAAGGCAAATAATTGAATAAATGATAAAATTAGGATTTGATCAAGGAAATTGATAATGTTGAAAAATTTTTATTTTCGATAAAACTGATTCAGGGTTTGATAAATCAAATAAATGGGGCCCAAAGTCTAGGCGACCATTTTTGGGTGCATACAAGTAGGGCTGTCAGAGAAGAGAATAGAGCAACAAAGAGGGAGTTAGATAAATTGAAAGGCCAAGTGAGAAGAGGGGAGAATGAGGAGTCAGAGGAAGAAGAATAAGATCAGTCTGGTCAAGAAAATATACCAGAGGATTAGAGGGAAATGCTTGCAGCCCTAGAAAGAGTGGGAAAGAAAGATAAGAATGAGCTACCTATGTTCCATGGAAAATTGGAACCAGAGGAGTGCATGGAATGGCTAGATGATGTAGGAGCATCTTGGGTCCTTAGCAATCCTGTGTCACCAAAAATATGTTTGAATTTTTCTATGTTGCTTGGTTTCTGCTTTTACTGAGTTGGTCAGTTTTTGGTCAGTTTCCTTTGGTTACCAAGTTTGGTCGGTTTTCTCCTGGGTGGTTGGTTATTTCACTGGTGCTTGGATTGCCTATCTGCTGCTTGGCCATCTTGCTTACCGACGAGTCTAGTTTTATTTCCTATTGTGGCTGACTTGTTCATTTATATTGGATCATGGAATTAATGTTTGTATCCATCATTAGGAAGTGTGTGGTCCCAAATTTGACCATTACTTCCATTAATTATGGATCTGAAGGCCGAATCAACTCGGTAGCTTCTTGTATAAATGTAGTTGTTGGGTTGTAGTTTAGGGGGAGCTAGAGGAATAGAAGATAGGAGACATTAGATTGGAGATTTGTAATAGATCCTCGCATGTTTGAGGACTTCTAAAATTCATTGTAATATCAGGCTGTAACCAAGAAGGTCTTACAACCTGGCATGTATCATTCTATTTGATGAAATATATGAAGGATCTAGCATTCTCTCTCTCACTGTTGTGTTTGTTTCCTTTTGTGTGTGTTGTGTAGGCTTTGATCATTAGGGTGTGCCATCCTTTGGCCCCTCTTGCTCCCTGCCTTGCATCAGGTGGTATTAGAGTGAGGTGAGATCTTGATCTAGGTCTACGGATCTAGGTTTGTTGGTTCCTCTTGAAGCCTAGTTGATTGTTGTGGGGTAGAAGATTATGATCTAACCTGCAATTGGAGAAGGTTGTAAAGATGGTTCATGGGAGGTGATATGCAGATCCAGGATTAGCAGATATGCTAAGAAAGATTGTTGCTAGATTGGAAGCAGTTGAGACAACCCAAAGAAGAGGCAGACATCTTGAAGATGTTAGTGATGATGAAGTTGAAGAAGAACATGCAAATGTAGAACCTGCACCTATTAGGGATCAAGGTGAAGAAAGATTTTTGAAAGCTTTGACAAGTTTAAATTCAACACCCCATTTCAATCCTCCTAAGTATGGTGGAAAGTTGGATTCTGATGAATTGGTGGACTAGATCACCGAGATGGAAAAGTATTTTGAATATGAAAACATTCCTGAAGACAAGAAGGTGAAGATTGCAAGCACAAAATCAAAAATTCATGCATCCTTATGGTGGGAACACCTACAATTGGATTCGAAGAGGAAAGGAAAAGATAAAATCAAGATATGGAATAAAATGGTCAATAAGTTGAAAGGAAAATTCTTACCTTGTGATTATCAGATTAACCTAGTTCGGCAGATGAAAAGTCTGAGGTAGAAAGATAGCTCAGTAAAGGAATATATTGAGGAATTATATAGATTGGATATTAGATCTAGACATGATGAAGATGATGTGGAAAGAATTGGTAGATACTTGAATGGTTTGAGAGTTTCCATCCAAGAGGAGATCAACTTGGTTAAGTTGGAAAGCATTGAAGAGGCTTATCAATTTGCTTTGAAAGCCAAGGAGAAATTGAACAAGAGACATGAACAAAGACAAAGAGGTCAATGTGGTAGATTCCCTAGATGAAGAGGTAGATCTAATGGTGATAATGGTAGATTTGAACCTGAGAAGACAAATCTGGACAAAGGCAAGACCGAGTGGAAAGGTGAAAGTTCATCTAGAGGTAGAGGTAGTAACTACCAAGGTGGTTATAGCAAAGGAAGTTTCCAAGGAACTTGCTACAATTGTGGAGAAGAAGGACATAGGTCATTTGAATGTACATAAGTAAGAAGGCTGGTAGTAGTAGAAATGCTTTAGTTCAAGAAGAGCCACTGAATGAACCTGAGAAGTAAAATAACTTGATGGTAAGGAGAGCACTATGGAATTAAAGTAAAAAGGAAGATCTAGTAAGGAAAAGTTTGTTCAAGACCAGATCTAGATTTTATGATAAATTTTGGAAAGTAATCATTAATAGTGGTAGCTGAGAGAACCTAGCATCTAAAGAGATGGTCACTAAATTACAGTTGGAAAGACTGGAACATCTGAGACCCTATCAGATTTCATCGATCAAGGATGAGCATACACTCCTAGTAAGTGAACTATGTTATGTGAATCTGAAAATTGGAAAATAATATGATAAGGTCTTGTGTGATATCATGCCTATGGATTGTTGTCATATTTTGTTGGGTAGACCTTGGTAATATGATATACATGCTATATATGATGGGAGATTTCATAAGTATACTATTGTGGTTGATGGAAAGAAACAAATCTTGTTACCATTAATGGAGGAACATGTTAGTAATGTTTGCACATCTATGAAAGTTTGTTTGATGGAAGGAAGAAAGTTTGTTAACTCATTGAAGAGGAATGATGTATGTTTTTTTGTGATTCCTAACAAGCTGAGTAAGAGAACAGAAGATAATGTTCTTGAGGAGATTGATAAGTTACTCACTAAGTATAGTGATATCATTTCTAATAATGTACCTGATGGTTTTCCACCGCAAAGAAGCATTGATCATTGTATGGATCTAATCCTTGGAGCTAGTTTACCAAATAAGGCACCTCATCAACTAACACCTACTGAGAATCAGGAATTGAACTGACAAATTCAAGAGTTGCTAGAGAAAGGTTTGATCAGAGAAAGTTTTAGTCCTTGTGCGGTACCTATTGTATTGGCACTAAAAAAGAATGGAGAATGGATAATGTTTACCGATTCCAGAGCAATCAATAAGATAATAGTGAAGTATAGGTTTCCTATACAGAGAATGGATGACATAATGGACAATTTGCCTAGAGCAAAGTATTTCACAAAGATTGATTTGAAAAGTGGGTATCATCAGATCAAAATCAGAGAAGGTGATGAATGGAAGAATTCTTTCAAGACAAAAGAAGGTTTGTATGAGTGGTTGGTTATGCCCTTTGGTTTAACTAATGCACCGAGCACTTTTATGAGGCTGATGAATGAAGTTTTGAAGAAATTCTTGGGTAAGTTTGTGATTGTATATCTTGATGAAATTCTAATATTTAGTAAGACTAGAGAAGAACATTTGTTGCATGTTAGACAAGTTTTGCAGAGATTGAAAAAGGAAAAGTTGCTGATAAATCTGAAAAAGTGTTCATTCATGAAAGAAGAGATTGTGTATTTTGGATTTGTGATCTCAGCTGATGGTTTGAAGATGGATTGTAAAAAAGGTTGAAGCTATTTTGAATTGGCCTACACCTATGAATGCTATTAAGGTAAGATCATTTCATGGTTTGGCAAGTTTTTACCTAAAGTTCATAAGGAATTTCAACTCAATTTGTAAAGCTATGACTAAGACTATGACAGGAGACAAAAGAGAATTCAAGTGGACACATGGAGCTGAAAAAAGTTTTGAGACTCTGAAGTAGAAGGTTGCTAAATTACCTATTTTGGCATTACCGATTTCAGTAAGGTATTTCAAGTTGAATGTGATGCAAGTAGAAGTGCAATTGGAGCTGTGTTGAGTCAAGAAGGTAAACCTGTTGCTTTCTTTAGTGAAAAGTTGAATGATGCTAGAAGGAAATATTCTATGTATGATCAAGAATTCTATGCTATTGTTTAAGCACTGAAGAAATGGAGACATTATTTGATACCAAGTGAATTTGTGTTGTATACTGATCATAAGGCTTTACAGTATTTGGGTAGTCAGAATAAGTTGAATCAGAGACATATGAAATGGGTTGAGTATTTGTAGAGCTATACATTTGTGATAAAGCATAAGAGTGGGGTCACTAACTGAGTTGCTGATGCATTGAGTAAAAGATCTTTGATGACTGAGATGAAAATTGAAGTTCTTGGTTTTGATGAGATGAAAGGTTTGTATGAAAATGACCCTAATTTTTCTGAGCCATGGAGAAAGTGTAGAGCACCTATTAAGGACCAACAAGATACTAAATGGGATGAATATTTTATTTAGGAAGGTATGTTGTTCAAAGGTATTCAGTTGTGTATACCGAGAGGAGTAATGAGAACTAATTTGATAAAAAAGAAACATAGTTGTGGTTTGGCTGGACATTTTGGCATTGATAAAACATGGAATTTGCTAAAGGAGAAGTACTATTGGCTATAGTTATATAAAGATGTTCAAAAATTTGTGAAAAGTTGTGGAATTTATCAAGTTGCAAAAGGAGTAAGTCAGAATACTCATTTTTATGTACCGATTGCTATACCTGAGAAACCTTGGATTGACATCAATATGGACTTTGTTCTTGGCTTACCGAAGATAGTAAGAGGTAATGATTCTATATTTGTTGTTGTGGATAGATTTTCTAAGATGGAACATTTTATACCTTGTAAAAAGACATCAGATGTAGTACATGTAGCAGATCTTTTCTTTAAGGAAATTGTCAGATTGCATGGATTATCGAGGAGTATTATCTCTGACCGAGATAGTAAATTTTTTGGATACTTTTGGAAAACACTTAGGAAGAAATTTGGCACCGAGCTGAAATATAGTTCTACATTTCACCCACAAACCAATGGATAGACTAAAGTTGTGAACATAAGTTTGGGAAATCTTTTAAGATGTTTAGTTGGAGACACACTGAGTAATTAGGATTCTGTGTTGACACAAGCAGAGTTTGCATACAATAACTCGATGAAATGGAGTACTGGAAAAAAACCATTTGAGATTGTGAATGACACACAACCGAGAGGAATATCTGATTTGAGAGACATTGCTGATGAAAATAAGAGAAGTGCTAAAGGAGTAAAGTTTGCTGAGTACATGAAGACATTGCATGAAGATGTGAAGCTGAAGCTGGAAGACAGTAATAAAAAATACAAAGACAGAGCTGATAGATCAAGAAGACATAAGACTTTTGATGTTGGTGATGAAGTGATGGTTCATTTGAAGAAACGTCAATTTCCTGTTGGCACATATGGAAAGTTGAAGATGCAGAAGTTTAGACCTTGCAAGATTCTAAAGAAATTTGATAGTAGAAATGCGTATGAGATTGAGTTACTTGATGACATGGACATATCACCGATTTTCAACATTGTTGATTTGTATGAATATCATGAATTAGATAAAGAAATGACAGTACCGACAGAGTATCCTAAGAAGCAGAATGAAGAAGTGGAATAGATCTTGAAAGAAAGAGTTGGCAACAACACAAGAGGAAAACAATATATGGTACATCTGGTAAAGTGGAAGAATAGACCAATGGAAGAAAGTTCATGAATTTCATAGTCTAAGTTGGATGCAGATTGGATCATACCTATGAAATGATTCTGAGAATCATTTCAAAATAACCCCAGGTGTCTGATGCAGGAGCATCTTGGGTCCATGGCAATCCTGTGTCACCAAAAATATGTTTGAAGTTTTCTGTGTTGCTTGGTTTTTTATTTTACCAAGTTGGTTGGTAGTTGGTTGGTTTCCTTTGGTTACTAAGTGTGGTCATTTCTCTCCTAGGAAATTGGTTATTTCACTGGCCCTTGGCATTGCCTGTCTGCTACTTGGTCATCTTGCTTACCAATGGGTCTAGTTTTAATTCCCTATTGTGGCTGACTTGTGCATTTATATTGGATCATAGAATTAATGTTTGTATCCATCATTAGGAAGTATGTGGTCCTAGATTTGACCGTTACTTCCATTAATTGTGGATCTAAAGGATGACTCGGCTCGGTAGCTTCTTGTATAAATGTAGTTGTTGGGTTTTAGTTTAGGGGGAGTTGGAGGAATAGAAGATAGGAGACATTAGATTGGAGATTTGTAATAGATCCTCACATGTTTGAGGACTTCTCAAATTCATTATAATATTAGGCTGTAACTAGGAAGGCTTATAGCTCTACATGTATCATTCTATTTGATGAAATATATGCAGGATCTAGAATTCTCTCTCTCACTGTTGTGTTTGTTTTCTTCCATGTGTGTTGTGCAAGCTTGGATCATTAGGGTGCACCATCCTTTGGCCCCTCTTTCTCCCTAGCTTGCATCACTAGAATCCTTAGAGAACTATTTTGAATGTGATGAAGTGACCCCTATTCCAAAGGTGAAGATAGCTAAGTCTAAGTTGAAGGGACTAGCCCTTAGTTGGTCGAATTTTCTTCAAAATGAGAAACTAGAAGAAAAGCCTATCATCTCCACTTGAATGAGAATGAAGACTGAATTGAAAAGAAAATTTGTGCTTGAAGATTATGAAGTGACTCTTCATAAGAAAATTCAAAATTTGAAACAAAAAGACCTTGATGTGAGTGCCTACACTCAAGAGTTTCACAATATTTCTCTAAAAGCCAAGGTGTATGAAACAGAGAAATAAAAGATAGCAAGGTATATAAATGGTTTGAAGTATAGCATCCAAGATGAGTTAACCTTGGTCACATTGGAGTTAGTCCACAAGTGTTTCCATCTTGCTCTCAAGATTGAGGAGAAACAAAAAAGGAAAGGGGAACAAAGTAGAGGAAGAGGCAACTCATTCAGAGGTAGATGCAGGTTTAATGGTAGAGGGACTTTCCCTAGAAGTCAAGGAGAAGCTAGTAATCAAGGTATTGATCAAGATACCAGTGGCAAGGGTTCATTCAGAGGAAGAGGACCAAATAATGGTAGGGGCAGGTCAAGAGGAAGAGGCCCTAATGTATTCAGAGGGAGGTGGTTCTCATGCAACCAAGTTGGCCACCAATCTTTCAGACTTCCTGAGAAGAATGGCAGAAAAAACCAAGGAGATAGGAGAGTGCAGTTGGCCCATGAAGAGGAGGATTGCCAAAGAACTTCATCTTACCATACCACTTCATCTAAGCATGCTGATCCTGAGAAGGGAGAGAATCTCATGTTCAATAGATCCTTGTTATTTCCAATCAACAAAGAGCCAACCCAAAGGAAGTCTCTCTTCAGGACCACATGCAAGGTGAAGGGTAAAGTATGTAAGGTAATTGTTGACTTCGGCTCTACTAAAAATTTGGTTTCCTTAGAGATGGTTACTAAACTTAATCTGAAAATAATTCCACATCCTAACCCCTATAAAGTGTCTTGGTTGAGCAAGGATCAACAAACCATTGTAAATGAGCAATGTTTGGTAGATTTCAAAATAGGAGAATACAGAGATAAGGTCATGTGTGAAGTTTTTGAGATGGATGCATGCCATCTTCTTCTAGGAAGACCTTGGCAATATGACACTCATGCCCAACATGATGGGAAAACCAATGTGTTTACTATAACCCAAGATGGAGAATCCATATCTATGACTCCTTTACCTAATGTTCCTAATGAGTCAACCTTGTCTAGTGGTGTTATGTTGGTCAAAGAGAAAGAGTTCTTGAAGGTTCTTAAAGAGGACAATGTACCATATTTTGTTGTTGTAATCAAACCTAAAGAGATTCATCATGAAGGTAGGGGGTTGAATCTAGGAGTCAAGGAAAGTACTTTTCCAATAGTAGTGGAAAATTTGCTTGATAAATATAGTGGGACTATGGCTGATAGTACTAATGATTCTCTTCCACCTAAGAGGGAGATTAGTTATTGCATTGATCTAATCCCAAGGGTTACCTTGCCAAACAAAGTAGCCTATAAACTTACTCTAGAGAAGAATGTTGAGGTAGCAAGACAAATTTAGGGATTGTTAGAGAAGGGTTACATAAGGAAGAGTATTAGACCATGTGTTGTACCTACAATCCTTGCCCCTAAAAAGGAAGGTACTTGGAGGTTATGCATTGATTCTAGAGCCATCAATAGAATCACAATCAGATACTAGTTCCCAATGCCTAGAATGGAAGATCTCATGGATTGCTTAGGTGGGGAAAAGTTTTACTCAAATATTGACCTCAAGAGTCACTACCATCAAATTAGGATCAGGGAGGGGGATGAGTGGAATACAACATTCAAAACTAATGAAGGCTTGTTTGAATGGATAGTCATGCCATTTGGCTTATCTAATGCTCCTAGTACTTTCATGCACTTAATGAATGAAGTATTGAAACCTTTTCTTCATAGATTTGTGGTTGTTTATTTGTATGACATATTGATTTTTAGTGGTAGCAAGGAGGATCATCTACACCACATAGATCAAGTCTTAAAGATACTCCATGAGGAAGGCTTGAAGGTAAACTTGGAAAAGTGTTCATTCTTGCAGAAGGAGCTTGTTTTCTTGGGTTTTGTTATCTCAAAAGGAAGTTTGAAGATGGATCCCTCTAAGGTAGAAGCCATCCTAAATTGTCCATCACCTACTTCAGCCATTGAGGTAAAAAGCTTTCATGAACTGGGTATGTGCAGGATCATGGTATGGAAAAAAGTGGCGATGTGAAAAAGAAGTCATGATTGATAGACTCTTTGAAAAATAACTATAACTTTCAAATAATATAATATTTTTGAAATCTTAAATATATGTCACATTCTATGCTTCACCTAATATAGGAATAATAAATAATTATTTCAATTTGATGAAGTTTAGACTAAGTTAAGGTGGTTACACACGAGAGTTTTTTTATTCTGAAAAATTTGTAGTAGAAAAATCATAATTAATTATTTACTTGAAAAAATACAAAAAAAAAAAACATCACATCCGGACATGAGTCTACTACTTTTATCTAGAATCTTATAAAAAAATATTATCATTTGATTTTTTTTAATGTGGTCAGACATACACCTACTTGTTATCTTTCTAGTCCTGATTGATAGAATTATTGAAAAATAGCTATAACTTTCAAATTTGATAACATTTTTGAAATCTAAAACATGTGTCACATTCTATGGTTTTCCTACTACAAGAAAAATAAAAAAAATTTTCAATTTGATAAAGTTAAGACTAAGTTAAAATGGTCAGACAATATAGTTTTTGTATTCTAGAAAAGTTGTAGAAGAAAAATCATAATTAATTATTTACTTGGAAATAAATTACAAAAAAATGTGTGCCACATCCGGACATGAGTCTACTACTTATATCTAGAATCTTGTAAAAAATATTATTATTTGATTGTGTTTAAGGTGGTCAGACATACACCTACATCTTATTTTTTTCTAAAATTTTTGTACTACTACATTGAAATTTGAAATTTTCAAAATATAGAATAATTATTTTTCAAAAAAGGCCTAGTATCTTAGAAACTGAATTCAATTTTCTACACATTCTCTTGTTACATATTTTTGATATAATATTTATAACTTATTCAATTTTTTATGTCAACTTACCTAAACCTGATTTTCTGAATTTTCATTGCCACTTAAGGGCCTAGTTTGGCATACCATGATCCTACACATACCCAACTATGTAGTTTTTATAGGAAGTTTGTAAGAAAATTTAGTGGCATTTTCACTCCTATAATCAATACTATTAAAGGTGGTAGGAAATGTGTTTTTGAATGGACAAATGAAGCAAATGAATCCTTTAAGATGTTGAAGAAGAATATCTCTGAACAACCAGTGCTTGTATTACCTAATTTTCATAAGGTTTTTGTAGTAGAGTGTGATGCTAGTAACAAAGCTATTGGAGGGGTTCTTAGGCAAGAAGGAAGGCCAATAGTCTTCTTTAGTGAAAAACTAAATGAAGCAAAGAAAAAATATTCTACTTATGATCTTGAACTTTATGCTATGATTCAGTCCTTAAGGAAATGGATGCATTATATATTGCCAAAAGAATTCATTGTTTTCACTAATAATCAAGCTCTTAGTTTTCTTAATAGGTAGGAGAAAATCAATCACAGGCATGTCAAATGGATGGAGTTCTTGCAGGCTTACACCTTCACCATTAAGCATAAGAAAGGGGTAGCAAATAAGGTGGCAAATGCTTTGAGTAGGAGGACACTCACCATTCAGTCTATGTAGTTGGAAAGTGCAAGAATAGAGGCTATGTTAGGCATGTATGCTATGGATGAAGATTTCAAAGACATCTATAAGGTTTACTTGGACATGACAGCTAGGTACCATACTGAATTTATTGATTGTTTGATACAAGATGGACTTCTTTTCAAGGGTGGATTGCTTTGTGTTCCAAGATGGTCTATGAGGGAAAAAATAATTAAGGAGAAGCATTGTGGCAGCTTGGTAGGGAACTTTGGCATAGAAAAAACTTTGGAATCAGTCAAGAGGCTCTACTATTGGCCTCGGTTGTAGATAGTTGTAAGGAATTTTGTTGAGACTTGTTTGGTTTGTCAAAGGTCTAAAGGTCACACCTCTAATGCAGGACTCTACACACCCTTACCCATTCCATTGAAGCCATGGGACTCCATTAGTATGGATTTTGTGCTTGGGTTACCCAAAACCAAATCTGGTCATGACAACATATTTGTAGTAGTGGATAGGTTTTGTAAAATGGCTCACTTTGTGCCATGTAAGAAAACTCATGATGCATCCCATGCGGCAATTTTTTTCTTTAAGGAGATAGTTAGATTGCATGGGCTACCCCTATCTATGATATCAGATAGAGACCCAAAGTTCTTAGGCCACTTTTGGAGAACCTTGTGGAAGAAATTGGGCACTAATTTGTGTCTTTCATTAGCCTATCACCCTCAATCTAATGGGTAGACTGAGGTCATTAATAGATCTCTTGGAAATCTCTTGAGGTGCTTGACTCAAGAACATGGAACAAGTTGGGATTCTATTTTGGCCCAGGCAGAATTCTCATACAATGATTCAATCAACCAAAGTACAGGGAAGACTCCATTTTAGATTGTCTATGGTGTTCATCCTAGAAGAATCTTTGAGTTGAGGGAGGTTAGTGGACCAAACAAGCCTAGTGCCTTAGCTGATGATTTTGTCACTATCATGAAGGATATCCAAGATCAGGTCAAACAAAAGCTTCAACACACTAAGGCCAAGTATAAAGCACATGTAGAAAAAAGAAGAAAAGATGTTTCTTTCAATGTGGGTGATTTAGTAATGGTACATTTGAAAAAGGAGAGACTACCTAAGGGACACTAAACCAGGCTGATGGCTAAGAAGATTGGTCCTTTTAAAATTCTAAAACTATGTGGTTATAATTCCTATCATATTGATCTTCTTGCAGATATTCATTTATCTCCCATATTTAATGTTTCTGACTTGTATCTCTATAAAGATCCTATTGATAATGTTGTGATTGTAGGTGGTACTGATTCTATATAGGAGAAATAACTTACAGACCTTCCCAAGTCCACTCCTTTGGAGATTGAAGGTATTTTGGAGAGTAGAGTTGCAAAGAAGACCAAGAGGTGCACCTATTATGAATATTTGGTTTAGTGGAAGAATAGGCCAGTAGAGGATGCTACATGGCTTACCCCTGAGGATATTGAGGAAACTAGTTTTCCTTTGTCAGCATTACCAACTCAAGGGACTTGAGTTTCTTTGTCTTGAGGAGCATGGTGCAGGGCCCCAAGGCCACTTCATGATGATTTTTTATTTTTTTTTATGTTTTTGTTAATTTTGGTTGTAGTAAAGAGGGATTGATCTTTAGGATCCATCTCCTCATTCTTCTTGATCCATTTGTATGGTCGAGGGTTCCTACGACATGTCTATGTGCCTAGGAGACCCTTAGTCCTTATGGATCCTAGTTGGCTTATGCATGGATAACTTAGTTCTTGGGAGTGTTTTAATTTATTTTCTTTAGTTTTAGTGATTTTGAGGGATCTAGCACTTAGATCAACCTCTTAGATATTTTAGGAAGTCTTTGGTTGAGTTTTAGTGCATTTTTGAAAAGTTGCACTCAAAAGTTGCAAAAGTTGCAACATTGTTCTCAAGTAACTTTGAAAAGTTGCTCGAGGAGGTTAAGAAGTTAGTTCCAATGGTCACCTCTATGGTGAGACTAGTTGGACACCATTTTTGGTGATATTTAATTAATGTATGACCTCAACAGGAGGTTAGATCCATATGGCATATTAATGGTGCAAGAAAATCAATAAAATTCAATCAATTTCAGTGGGAACAGGCTGTGTACGAGCATGTACGGAGTGTTAAATGTGATGAGATTTGATGATTTGTAAATATTATGTATTAAATCCCTAATTAAACTAGTTTGGTCTTTTGATAAGTTTCTTATTCAAAGTTATTATACTATGTGTGTGTGTACAGGCAGGGTTTGGAGGGTTTGATAGGTCTATCTTACTAAACTGCTTCAAACTTGCACTCCCACCAGTGGACTCTCATGAAACCTAGAGGAATGCAATTTGAATTTATTATATACATGATTCCAAAAGAAAATCACTTGAATTGACCAAAAAGTAAGGTTGGCACCAAGCCCTAGACTGAACATCTCTATGTGTTCAGTTAGTATATTTGGAGTTGGGGTGCATAGAAGGATGATCTCGATGAACTGAGAGTTTTTAGAGTTGTTTTGTGTCTAAAATAGGAAGGAGAAGAATCTTGAGCACTTTATTTGGTCCTATCAACCCATTTCCTATCATCCTTAGTGAAATCCAAGCCTAAAGTGATCAATTAGGCCTATGACCTGAAGGTGGTTAGGTAGTGTAGGAGTAGAATCGAGTCAGAGTATTTTGGGGATTGAAGTAACACTGAAAAGGGTATCCAAAACTGGTTTTAGAATTTTAAGGTTCATTTGGGATCAAAATCTATGTGCCTAGAAGTAGTCTAGAAGACCTACAAGGGTTGGAAGGTGAATTTGAAATCAGAGCTTTGTGTGATTGGAAGGAAAGTTTTGGTGTTTTATTCTTCATATTTGGACCTCAAATAGAAGATTCCAATCATTAGTTTGGGTAGAGAACTTGACTGGTGAAGAGTTCCATAATTAGGCTCTAATTGGGAACAAGTTCCTAAAGCCTAGAAAAGAATAAGTTGGGAAAACTTTGTAAAAGAAGTTAGAAGTCTTGGAAGGTGTTTAGAAATAGTCTATTCACTAATTTCAATCTTTATAAAATATTTGTGAAGGTTAGAAGAACCTAAAAACCTAGAACATAATAGTTAGTGGCCTAGAGGAATACTATCGTTGTCCTCTCTGCGTCAATTAATATGTACCATTTTATGTGAAAGAGTGGATGGTCAACAATTTTACAAGCTCTGATGCTTGAATGGTACATGCATAGATTATGGAGGTTTATGAGGTTGTATCTTGAAGTTCATGCAAGGTAGCATCAAGTCGTCAAGTGCTATGAAACCATTTTGTTGAGGCCTACGATAACCTGTCTCAATTTTTAGAGATTCAAGTTCATTTATATTTGGAAACACATTCTCAATCGATGTCAAAACTCATAGTGTTCCTTAGTTCAAATTGCCAAAATTTCATATCTTCCAAACCGTTGCTCATAGCATCGAACCATCTATTCCAATAGCTCCAAATGGCCAAGTAAACGATAGTGGAAACCTTATTTTCCACACTGAGCCGCTTGAATGCTGCCGATGAATCTGGGGTGAAGTGTCCCTCAAGGTCCCTTCAACATGAAATAAGTGATATTTACAGGGTCATATCTTGGAGGTTGTGTGAGGTAGCATCAAGCCAATAGGTGCTACAAGACTGTTTTGTTGACGCCTACAATAACCTATCTCAGTTTTCAGAGATTCAAGTTCTTTTAAATTTGGCAACACATTCTCGGTTGATGTCAAAACTCAAAGTGTTCCTCAGTTCAAACAGCCAACATTGCATATCTTTCAAATTGTCAGTTGTAGCATCAAATCATCTATTCCAAAAGCTCTAAATGGCTGAATAAATGCTAGTGGCAACCTCATTTGCCACACAGAGTTGCTCAAACACCGCCGATGACTTCGGGCTGAAGTGTCCCTCAAGGTCCCTTCAACAAGAAATTGACAATCTTTATGGGGTCATCTCACAGAGCTCGTATGATGTAGTATCAAGCCATTAGGTGCTATGGGACCATGTTGCTAAGGCCTACAATAACCTATCTTGGTTTTCAGATATTTAAGTTTGTTTATATTTGGAAACACATTCTTGGTCGATGTCAAAACTCATAGTGTTCCTCAGTTCAAACAGCCAACATTGCATATCTTTCAAACCATCAGCCATAGCATCAAACCATCTATTCTAACAGCTCCAAATGGCTGGGTAAACACTAGTGGAAATCTTTTTTTCCATACAAATTCACTCGAACGCCACCGATGACTCCAGGTTGAAGTGTCCCTAAAGGTCCCTTCAACATGAAATCAGTGATCTTTATGGGGTCATATATTGGATCTCGTGTGAGGTAGTATCAATTTGTTAGGTGCTACAGGACCATGTTTCTGAGGCACACAATAACCTATCTCAGTTTTCAAAGATTCAAGTTTGTTTAAATTTGGCAACACATTCTCGATCGATGTCAAAACTCGAAGTGTTCCTTAGTTCAAACAGCCAACATTGCATATCTTTCAAACCATCTGTCATAGTATCGAACTGTCTATTCTAATAGCTTTGAATGTTTGAGTAAATGCTATTGGAAACCTCATTTGCCACACAGAGTCACTCCAACACTACCGATGACTCCAGGCTAAAGTGTCCCTCAAGGTCCCTTCAACATGAAATTAGAGATCTTTATAGGGTCATATCTCGGAGCTCATGCAAGGTAGCATCAATCCGTTACGTGCTATGAGACTGTGTTTCCGAGGCCTACAATAACCTATCTCAGTTTTCATAGATTCAAGTTCATTTATATGTGGAAACACATTCTCGGTCGATGTCAAAACTCATAGTGTTCCTCAGTTGAAATGGGCAACATTGCGTATCTTTCAAACCACTGGTCGTAGCATCGAATCATCTATTCCAATAGCTCTGAATGGTCAGATAAATGCTACTGCAACCTTTTTTGGCACACACAGTCATTCAAACACTGCCAACCACTCTGGGGTGAGCAGGAGGATGAGTAAAAAAATGTATTTAGATGCAAAAGGGCTTGTGGTCCATTTTGAAATTTGATGCAATACAATGTAATAAGCCTAAATGTATAAATGCATGTAATAGGAGATGAATGGCATTATAAGGTCAAAGTGCACCTAGGGGGGTCATTAGGGGTCATTAAGTTGATCCTAGCTTAGTAGAGTGATCTTGGTGTGAGAGCACCAAGGTTAAAGACATGAGTCATGGAGTGTACCAGGGTCACTGATGGATCATTGGGAGGAGTGGAAGACAACTGGCCTTCAAAGGTAATTGAATCATGTAATAAGAATAATCTTGGTCATGGAATGTTATTTTGATCATGTATTGATCATATTGTAACCCAATCTTAAATGTAAGCCTTAATGGCACTAATAAGCCTAAAAGGTACCTAGGGGTCACTAGCAATGGTTATTTATTGATCCTAGGTTAGGGGTTGATGGAAATAACCTATAAGTGTCTATAAATATGTACTAAGGAAATTAGAGCCTTTACATAGTGTTAAAAGCACTAAATGTGAACAATCTTGTAAATTACCTATATTGGTAATATAAGCCAAATAGGGCTTAATTGGAGTTAGTAGGGGTTAGTAGGAATTCTAAGTTAGTTTGGTTTGTAAAGGTTTTCTCTCAGCCTTTTATAAGTATTTAGAGTGGGAAAAGGGTGTTGGGTTGTCAAGTTGACAACTTGACAACTAATTCTAGTGTTTGTCATTAACAATCAGTCAGTTAGGGGATAGTTAGAAGTTAGTTTGTTGGTTCCAGTCGGTCTTTTGGAAGATTATAGTCTATTTGGAAGGGATCCATGTGAGTGGACAAGGAAATAATGTTGTTGATCTGAAATGGACCAATTTTGTATTAGCTTGAATCAATAAAATCAAAATTTCTCTGCACATTGGTATTCCACTGGCCTACGAGAATAGTCAACAACAGTGAACTATTATAGTTGATCTAAATGTGATCCTTGTTTAGTTTGATGTAGGAACATTTATTTGCATTTTTTTTGGCTTGGCTATAATATATTTTCATTACCTTCATCAATAACAATACCAAGAATTTAACTGGTGTATTGGCAGTGACTGGTACAGGGGTACAGTCAGCAACTAAGAGTTGAAATTCCCTAAAATGTAAGGGCACTCCTACCCCTATGTTAATTGTAGATTGGTGGGATATTCCTTGTATATATTTCATGCATTTCATATGAATTTGAGTGCAAGGAAGGAGAAAAGGTGGTGATAAGGAACAGTGGTAGGCCTGGTGAACACATACAATGAAGGGTGTATTTGATAAGCACCAGTCATGCCTAGAAGATGCTTGATGAAGAGAGTGGGTAAGAGATGGTTTAAATGGTCTATGTGGATGTAGGGGATGGTGTTATAACCTTTAGTGTGGTTGTGAGTTGCAGGTAAGGATAGTTTCTCTAAAACCCTAGGTTATTGACCCTAGAAATAAGGGTTTATTGATTTGGAAGTTTGATGAATGGTGGGACTTTAAGAGTTTGAAAATCTTGTGTTTTGGAAGGTTTAGGAAGACAATTTAAAGCCTTTGAGTCCTAGAGATAATCGGGGATAGGAGTTGCTTCTTTGAGAAAGGGCTAATTAGGCCTAGATGGAGAGCTAGAGGGTGGAGAAAGTCTTCACTAGTCAAATGGTAGAAGCCTGAGGTTGTTAGGAGTTTAATAAATTTGAAAAGGGTATTTGAAAATGTAAATACCTTGCTAGGTTGTTTGAGTATTTTGTGATTAAATTTCTGATTTCAAGGTGTGGAAGGCTACTAGAAAGGCCTAGAAAGGCTATAGATGATAAATGGTTGAAGTTGAGTTGATGGTAGTGAATGGGAAGTTGGAAAATGGTAAATAGACCATGATAAGATGATTTATGGTGTTGGGAACTGTATGCACCCTAAAATGGTCACCTAGACTTTGGGCCCCCATTCAACAATTTATCAAATCTCTGAATCAATATATTTTGAAAATCAACATTTTATCAATTATATCAATTTCCTTGATCAAATCCTATTTTATCATTTTTGATTATTTTCCTTGGGCTAACCATTTTATCCTAAGTCTTTATTTATTTAAAAGAAATTTCCTCCCCTTTTATTAAATAAAAATCCTCCACTTTTCCTCTTATCCTAAGTTGCACAAATAAAGCATTATTCTTGTTTTATAAAAAGAAGAAAAACACTTTTTGTCTCATATGGACACAAAAGTCAATTCTTATTTTCTCATTGGAGGATATTTGTGCACATAGATTGCTCCTCTTTCAAGCTCCACCCTTGATTAAATCTTTTGCCTCTTAATCTCCATGGTCCATTCCTTTTCAATTCCTTTAAAAGGAGAGCTCTTTTCTCATTTTTAGATCCATCTTTTGAATACTAACCTTATGCTGCAAAATTTCTTGGAGACTTTGGAGCTTTTGGAGATCTTCATGCATTTAGCTTCATTCTTGCATTCTTAGCTTAGATTTCATGGCATCTAGCTTAGTTTCTTTTATGCTCTAGATTAGCTCACATAGCTTAATTAGCAAGGGTTTGTAATACTTTCCTTTCATAGCTTAGCTTGCATCTTCATTCTTAGTGTAGTTGCATTGCATTTCCATTGTTGATTCTTGAGGATATTGGCACTCTTTCCCTTTTCTCTTTGAATCTCTCACTATGTGGTTTACTAGCAAGGTTGCATGCTTCAATAGCTCTAGCTGAGAGCACCATCAACATCCTTGTGACTCCATGCCTAGGGAGCTCTAGGTCACTTTCTCAAGGTTTCCCATTCATGGATTCCCTTGGAAGTAATGACTTAGCGAAGTGCACTACTTAGTGTGTACAGGAACAAGGTGAGAGGTCTAGTTGCTATTTTGGCATGGTCGAGGCACTAGGTGCACTAGGTGACCTAGGATAGAGTTGATGCTAGAAGGTATTGGAACAAGGAAACAAGGAAGTTAATTTGAGTAGTATAGTTGTGGGAGTGACTTAAAAAGTTAGATAAATCAACTAGATCCTTGAGTGAGGTTAATTCCTTGAGTGGATTCCAATTTTTTTGTAGAATCCTTGAGTTGAGTTAGTCTCCTTAGGGTGACAGTAACAATATACATCGATAAACATACAAGCATAACTATAAGGCATGAGAAATTTACAAAGCATAAGACATCCACATAAACATAAATTAGTATACATCAATACACCAAACACATGAATATCATACCTAAAACATAAAAAATATATATTCATAGGGCATGAAGCCAAATATATATGTCCAATAATGTCATACATTGGATATATTAAATATAGTTAAACTGCCTTCCTCAAAGAAAAATGGATGTACAACGTATCACTTATACAATATACAAAAAATATGTCCACTAATGCCATATAGACATATAATCTATATCCCTAATCTAGTCCTTTCCTGCAAGGGGAAGAAAACAAATACTGAGCTATCTTCGATCATCACGCCGATGGAGATGCAGTGGATGTTGTAGTCTTTTGAGTGCACTCACTAGTCCTCTTATCTAGACTCTTCTATAGCTCGAGCTAATAAAAAAAAATTAAGCATCAATAACTAATATACATCAAAATTAAATTATACAATGACATAAAATAGAATATTCACTTATCGCTAGCAAATAGTCACTATGCACATCCACTGAAGGTGGATGCTGACAATTTGGAGTAATAAGTCCCTACAATAATGATAAAAATAATAATTAAAATACATATATGAATATCATTATAAAATTCAATACAAACTATTAAAATAACAATTAAAATTAAGTGATATCTTTCATACCTCAGTCAGTGCTTCAGAACTAGCTACTGCTGCAACTACTCCATGATCCAAAGTATCATGAACAAAAGGAGGATTCTCTGATGTCAATAACTAAAAATCAAACAAACAAAAGTATTATGTAGTTATCAAGATTACATATATTTTTTACAACCCTACTAATGAATAAATGATACCTTCATGAAGGTTCCACCATGTCCTTCGGTGTGTGGTGTCAATGTCAAAGCTCCAACATTCAACTAGTGCTCATGTACATGGAAAATTATAAGATAAACATTCATATAAGAATGTTCTACTGACTTGTAACTAATTATAATGCATTATTACATATATACCTATGAACTCAATGATGACATCACAAAGCCAGCAGGTGAAAGAATGTAATCATTGCAATGACCACTTTGCCTTTGGATTTTGATCATAATTTTTCTAGTAATTTAGTTATTCATTCATTTATTAATTAAATATAATCAAGTAAATCAAATTAACATGAAAATAAAGATACCTCAAGGAAAGTGGCACGATGCCCTTCGCTGTCTATTGTGAATGTTGATGGTCCACTAGTGAACTAATGCACGCACATGCATGATAAGTTATGATACAATTATTCATATAATTACATAATAATCAAATATATTAATTAAAATGTTTTATTTGATACATACTTGTGGAATTGATGACGATGTGTAGAAGGGGACTTGAGGATCATTGCCACTACCACCGCCACCGACACTCTTGCCCTAAAATTTTATCATAATCAATAGATACTAAATTAATTAGTTATTCTTTTATAAATGAAATGTGATCAAAACAATTTAATGAACTTTGAAATATTTACCTGTGTGTCAATGCCAAATGTCATATTTAGAAAATCATCAGTCATTAGTCCAGGATCCTCTTCCTCTCTCTCAAAAGTACCAAATGTGCACAAGAATCCACATGACCAACAAATATGCCCCTCGAAGATTGGCCATGGTCACCCTCAACTAAAGGAGTGGCACACTGAATGAGAGTCTCTGTCAGAGCACTAATTGTGCCTAGTATTTCCACCACTACATGTTCCTTCACAATGGAAGGAATACTAACATGATCCACCTGTGGCTTTCCAATAGGAATCCTAGGTGCATTAGGGTCATAATGTTCCCCCACTCTATCAAATGATGACTACCCTCCTCTACCCTGAGAATATAGATAGTCAAAATAATTTGGCACCTCCTTCAGTACAAACTCACAATAGTGTTTCCTCAAGAACTATATAGGAACCTCATGATTGTTACAAGGAGGGGAATCAAAGACCATCCACGATCTCTCCCAAAAGTTGTTTTTGATGTCTTCATTTAAGCACCAATGAATTGGGAACCTCCTTGGTGTAGTTCTAAGAGTATCTATGTCCCCTGGTTTTTTAAAGAGTTTGCAAATGCCATCTTTTTTATTTTTTTTATTTTTTATGTTTGCATAAGATAATTTATTTGTATAATATTGTTTTTGTTCTTCTCTTTTATCCTTCCATAAATTAATTTTCCCACTAACCAAGCCTATGTGGGTCAAGATTGCTTCCAATGATTTTGCAAGTCTTTCCCTTCCAGGATTTGTACGAATAGAATCTTTTAACCTCCTAATTAAATATTTTTATTCTTTTTTTCCTCTTTCAATTTGGTTGGTTAATTTTCTTGTGTTCTAGGAGGAGGTTTCTCGATTGGTGGAGGCAGTTGAGGTTCATTTTCTTGGTTATTTTATTCTTTTGTTTCTTCATTCATTTATTCATGAGGAGATGGAGGGTTTGGTTGAGGGTTTTGTTTAGGGAGATCATTTCTTCCTGGCAATTAAAAAAACTAGATTTTAAAATCTTAATTACACATAAAATCTAAGAAAATAAATTTTAACAAAAGAAATTGCTTCAAAACTAAAATTTTAATACAAATAACAGGCATGGGCTGTAAAAAAACTTACCTCTTCTTCCAGATCAAGCTTGATGATGTCGTGGAGCCATTCTCTATGAAAATTGATGGATCAATGCAAAGAAATGAATTGACCAAGCAAATGGATTCGGCATGCACGCTTGGGAAGCCCTTCTTAGCTGTAAATTCACATTTGTGGAAAGAAAATGGGCTTTCCCAAATGCAACAAACACTTTATAGTATTTTTACAAAGTGTGTGTGCCCTATGGGGCACACGCGCTATGTTTTGTACTTTTAAAAAGCATGTGGGCCCTATAGGGCGCACACACTTTTGTGCATATGCACTATGGTTGATGGGGGACCAAAAAGAAAAGTGGCACCTTTTTGGTCCCCCATCTTTGTGCATATACCCACATAAGGTTTTTTTATGTTGGTGATGAGGTAATGGTTCATTTGAAGAAAGACAAATTCCCATTTGGAACATATGGTTTAAGGTGAAAATGAAGAAATTTGGTCCCTGTAAGGTATTGAAGAAATTCGACAGTGGAAATGCTTATGAAGTTGAGTTACCTGATGACATGGATATATCACCTATCTTCAACATTTCAGATTTTTATGAGTATCATGAACCTAACGAAGAAGTGAGAGTACTGAATGATTATCTTGAGAAGCAGATAGAAGAAGTTGAGCAAATTTTGGAATGTAAAGTTAGTAGAAGCACAAGGAGAAAGGATTAAATGGAGTATTCGGTAAAGTGGAAGAATAGACCAATTGAAGATAGTACATGGATATCTCAATATGAATTAGATTCAGCTTGGGTTATACCTAACATATAATTCAAAGAATCATTTGTTTCCAACCCCGAGTGTCTACTACAAGAGTATCTTGGGTTTATTGCAATCCTAGATTAACCAAAAATATGTTAGAGCTTGTTTGGATACTCGATAGCTTGTTTTGTTTGCTCGGTAACTAATTTTGAGTTCTCAGTGAAGTGTTCATGTTTGTCACTAGAGAGCTTAGTTACCATTTGTTTTTTCTTTTCCGAGTTGGTTTAGTGTGTTCGGTGTTGCTCAATTCCTAAGTTCATTGATTGGTGGAATTTAATTGTTTGATGTTGGCTGACATGTGTAGTTAATTGTGGTCATGATATTAATGTTGGGATCATTCATTATAAAACATGTTGAGCTAAATCTAGGTCATTTATTTCTCCAATGATAGATCTAAGGATCTTTAGAGTTGACCTATTCAGTGGCCTCTTGTATAAATAAGTAGAGATGTTCTAGGATCCCGGGGCAGTAGTTTTAGGTAGATATAATCTGAAGTCTTGGATCCTCACATGTATGAGGACTATTATGTAATTGAATTTCATTGTATTGGTTGTAACTGGGAAGGCCTCACAACCTAACATTTAGGAATTTTGAATGAGTTAAATAAATATTTATGCATTTCTTCTCTCCCTCTTTGTGTTGTTGCTTTTGAGTTGTTAATATACAAGTAGGATTGGTCTTGCGAGTTTTTAATGCCCTGTTATCCATCTTTCCTTGTGTCAAGAGTTGCTTCCAAGTTGTTAATCTACAAGTAGGATTAGTCTTAGGAGTGGCTTAGGCTCCACTATCTGTATAGCCTTGTGTCAAAAGGTGACTAGCACTCAATCATTTTCCAAAATATAATTTTATTATCCATTCCCATTTACATCTTAGCACTATCCAACTTATTCTTTTAGAGTGGCCTCTTTTTGACAACCTCCAAAAAGCTTATCAATGAGCTCTTAGTTGTGAAATCTCAGTGATCTAATTTTAGGGTATGTGCAGGATCACAATATGCCTAAAAGTGGCGATGTGAATAAAACTTATTTTCACTCTTCCAAAAGTGCACAAATGTATATGTTGACTTTTTAGTAGGCTTGGGTGTTAGTACACCTAGCCAAGCCAAAAGCCAAAGCAAAAGGCTTAATTAGATATCTGATATTTACCAGTAAATATATATCTCTGTACCCAGCTATGTTCAACATTTTTTCATTGTAAAAATGTGAATGTAGCTAGTGTTATCAAATATCATCTTCCAAATCCCCTATCTGATTTTTCTTAAATCACCAGGTATGTGAAAGCTTCTAATTTTTATTTTTAAAATTTTTTTAATTGTTTTTAAATAGAAATTTATGGTTTTTTATATAAAAATTAGGGTAGCAATGAGTTATTGTATTTTTTTTTAAAATTCATTGTAATTATCTATTTGTTTTTTCATTGTTATTAGACATGGAATCAAAAAACCCTCCTAATGATCCAACAAACAATCCAGAACCACCTCCAGAAGATGTACCTGTCACAAACCCTCACTGTTTAGAAGATCTAATAGGAGATAATCTAAATGAACTTAGAGGATTTTAAACCACCTATGCCAATATCCCCACATTACACCCCATGTTTATGACATTGAACTCAATTATTGAAAACACAGAGAAACTTACACAACAACATAGTGATGCACTTCTTTGGTGTGATTCCATGCACACCCAGTTTGATGATGGGCTTGATTATGATCAAGTAATGAACCTAAATATAATAAAACATGACATGGCTAATCTTTTTGTGGATCCTAAAACCTTTCTAAAAGTAGACCATAAAAAAACCAAGTTTTCAATTAAATGGTGCACACATAGTGCAATACGTGACAACTTTTGGGACCGTTGGTGGATGGTTTTTGATAGACCACCTCACAACAATTTAGATGTACCATTTTATTTTATTAAAAAATTGTATGCTGAATTTGTGCTTGGTCACAAGGTGAATTATTGGAGCATGAGATTGAACCAGGGTGTAGGTTTAGGTGCTCCTCAAGATAGGCCATGGGCACAATAGGTGAAATCCTGCACATATGTCCCCCTTGTCGAGATTTCACCACCTCTGACAGTGCAACATCCTGACATTATTGCTGAGGCCAACTCATAGACTATTCGAGTGATTCACACCTTGAGTGATATACTAGTTATGGAAAGCATGACATTGTTGCCACCTCATCTTGATGCTTCTAGCTCTTCCACATCCTCCAGGAGCTCACATGTTTGTGTGCCCCACACTTGCACTATATGAAAGAATCTATGTTTAGGCCCCCTAACTGATAGTGATGCATATAATTTCACCTTAGATGTGGATGATTCTACATAGCACACTAGAGACACTGAAGCAGCTCATGGAGATGTGCATCAGGAGCCTATAGAGCCATGGACTCCCACTATTACAGTAAGGGTAAACAGTTCACTTTTTACATTGTATTTAAATTTTATTATTCATATTTTTAGTAGAATTTCCTTATAATAATTTCCCACTTATGTCTTTTTATGTGTTACATTTAGGTTCAATTGATGACAGAGGAGGAGATAGCACAAGTGGAGGGGTCCACACTTTGGGCCATATCATTTGGTCTTGACTCTTCCACGCTACATATGTTTTAATGTACTCATTGGTTTCCTTTTAAATTATGATAATAGTATATGTACATTGTTTTCTAATTTTTATGATCATGTTTTACATACTAATGCAGGTTTTACCAGTTGCCATCAAGGTCAATGTGAGGGGATGCAGGTGTCAGCCATTGATAAAGGAAAGGTAATTAAGTAATTTAGTTTGTTATGCATACATGTATACTTGTCATTTATGCGTACTCATTTTTAATTTACATGGTTTTTTTGACAAAGAGTGGCATGTGATGATGTCATGAGACCCTATCATCATGATAGAGTCACATGAATATCCATTCGGAGTGATAGCCCCATGGTACATAAATTTCTAAAGTTATTTGTGTGTATTTTACTATCAAGTATATATAATATAGTCAAGTTATGATAGTATGAAGTATCTGTTTGACTTTTGTAGGTCACTCCTAGTTTGAGGGATCTAAAATGCCAAGGGTTTGTATCATTGATGACTCAGCCAACAATCCTTGAAGAGAGTTCAAAACAGGCAAGTTTTAATGTTAATTTAGTTATTTTGTAAACATATATTTGCTACTAAGTTTTTAACATTAAATAGTATAACTCGTAGATCAATCTCATGTTCGCAAACATATACAGGTGGGAGTCAAAATTGGTGACACTATTCCTATGCTACCAAGGACATATATTAGGTCTCTTGTCCACAGGAGGAGATAGAGACACAAGGTATATGAGAGTTCAATTTTAGTTTAAATTTTATTTATTATTGTTGACTATAATTCTAAATTTTAATCTAACTTGGGGTTTCACTTTTGTGTTTGAATGCAGGATCCATCAGAGCCAAAGAGTACTTCAAAGAGGCTACATTTTGATGATCCACCAGTAGAATAGGATGTCCTAGAAAAGTTTGTAGTTGAACTTCTTATTTTGAGATGTCATATGACACATTTTGAGATAGCATATGCCACATTGTATCTAGATATGTTGACATGTAAATATGTACAGAATTATTGTTCATTTTGATATATATGAAACTTGATATTCGATCCAATTTGTTAATTGTGTGTTCATTTATTCATTGTTAGTATGTAAATATGCTTGTGTGTATGTACTCATGTGTATGATTTATGTCTTAAGTATTCATGTATATTCAAGTACATTATTCATAACCTAAATTCACGTGTATGGGCTATGTGCATGACTTAAGTGAATTCATGTTGTATGCTTCATGACTTAATCAAATTTATGTGTACGCTTTATGCACAACATGTGTTCACATGTGTAATTCATCATTTAAGTGAATTCAAAATTTATGTGCTATATTGTATTCATGTGTGCCTACAATGCCAGTCCTGTCCTCAACATGAGTCAATTCTAATATCAGAATGATATTCCAAACAATGAAATAGTTACAAAAACTTGTAAAAAAACACAAGACATCATTCCTATATCACAACCAAGCCAAGATCACATTAGATTTATTTTAATTAATTCACTGTTGCCTGGATTGTTCCATGGGACAGAGAACTATAGAAATGCAAAGAACTTTATTTTCATTTATTGTTTCGATTACAAACTTCAACCATTACTATTACCTATAATTCACTCACCCAAATAGAGCTAATGGCATAGTCCATTCGGTGTTAGGATGAACGGTTTGGAAGAAATCCAATGGTGCAACTTTCAACTGACCCTCACTACAAGTTTTGGCATCAAGTGAGACTGGCGTGCCAAATTGAAATAAATTTGAATCTCCCAGAATGGAGAGAGGTTATTGTAGGTCTCATAAATGTGGTACTGTAGAATCTCATGGATCACCAATACATCTCACAAAGTCCAAGATACGAGGCTCAAAATTTTGCTGCCCAATCATGCTTAGTGCACATTGGGGACAATTTGGTTCGGCATGGTCCGAAATGTTCTACTGACTCAGTGGTCAAAATAGGGTTGTCCCTAGCATTTACCTGCCCAACCAGAGCTAATGTCATAGTCTATTCAGTGCTAGGGTGAATGGTTTGGAAGAAACCCATTGGTGCAACTTTCAATTGACCCTCACTGCAAGTTTTGGCACCAAGCGAGACTGGTGTGCCAAATTCAAAAAAATTTGAATCTCCCAGAATGGAGAGAGGTTATTGTAGGCCTGAAAAATGTGATCCTATAGCATCTCATGGATCACTAATACCTCTTACGGAGTCTAAGATATGAGCCTTGAAAGTTCACTACCCAATTGTGTTTAGTGCACCTTGGGGACACTTTGGTCCAACATGGTCCGGAACATTCTACTAACTCAGTGGTCAAAATGAGGTTTTCCTTAGCATTTAATTCCCCAATCAGAGCTAATGGTATAGTCCATTCAATTTTGGGATGAATGGTTTGGAAGAAACCCATTGGTGCAACTTTCAACTGACCCTCACTACAAGTTTTGGCATTGATCGAGACTAGTGTGCCAAATTCAAAAAAATTTGAATCTCCTAGAATGGAAATAGGTTATTGTAGGCCTTAGAAGTGAATTCCTATAGCATCTCATGGATCACCAATACCTCTCATGAAGTCTGAGAACCAAGCCTTGAAAGTTCTCTGCCTAATCGTGCTTAGTGCACCTTGGGGATACTTCAGTTTGGCATGGTCTGGAACATTCTACTAACTCAGTGGTCAAAAAAAAGATGTACCTAGAGTTTACCCACCCAACCAGAGCTAATGGCATAGTCCATCTAGTGTTGGGATGAACGGTTTGGAAGAAACCCATTGGTACAACTTTCAACTGACCCTCACTGCAAGTTTTGGCATCGAGTGAGAATGGCGTGCCAAATTTAAACAAATTTGAATCTCCTAGAATAGAGAGAGGTTATTGTAGGACTCAAAAATTTGATCCTATAGCATCTCATGGATTGGTGATACATCTCACAGATTCTGAGAACCGAGCCTCAAAATTTTCCTGCCCAATCGTGCTTAGTGCACCTTAGGGACACTTTGGTCTGACATGGTTCAGAACATTCTAATGACTCAGTACTTGAAATAGGGTTGTCCCTAGTGTTTACCTACCCAAATGGAGGTAATGGCATAGTCCATTTAGTGCCAGGATGAATGATTTGGAAGAAACTCATTGGTGCAACTTCAAGTGACACTCACTACAAGTTTTGGCATCGAGCGAGACTGGCGCGCCAAATTCAAATTTTTTTGAATCTCCTAGAATAGAGAGAGGTTATTGTAGGCCTCAAAAATGTAGTCCTATAACATCTCATAGATTGTCAATACCTTTCACAAAGTCCTAGAATCGAGCCTTAAAATTTCTCTACCCAATCGTGCTTAGTGCACCTTAGGGACACTTGTTGGACTACAACTGATTTGGAATCTGATTGAAGAATATGTGATTAAAGATCATTGAGAAGTTTCTGATTAGATATGTAATATGATTAAATCAGTATTATGTTGTCATTGATGTTAAATAGTTTGACAACACTTATCTTGTAAGTTACTACATCGAGACATCTAAAGAAAAGTGGAAAAGAAATGAAGAACAAAGAAATCTACATGAGGAAAGATGTACAAGATAGATGAGGATAAGGAACACATTGAGTAACTTTTTGATGAGTCTATGACTTGATGATATTGACTTTATTATGTTACATTCATCTATAATGAAGTATAGAGCTGAAAGACACAAAGCAGTGTTGTCGGTAAATGAAGCATTTCTAGTATACACTGACGGAGTGTAGTGTATACTGATCGTAGTATTAACCAAGCAGTGTTCACTAAAGCATTTCTTTGTTAAATGAGTAGAATAAAATGAATCAAATGATTAGTTTAGCTGATAAGATTGATGAGTTGGCAAGAGTATAACATCGAGGTAACAGATAAAGTTTGTTACGCAGATTGACAGCTAACAAAATTCAAAGAAGATCTAATGGAGGAAATTGAAATGTGTTATTGACACAAGTACCAAGAAAGTTTTAAGTGACAAAATCTATGAGTGTGATTAAGAAGAAAAATCTGATGGTGGAGAAGAAAATGATTTACTCGTCTATATAAGAGAACAAAATTTCTTTATGAAGTATGCCAGAAGAAGAAGCTGTAGGAATTTTGTGTGAACAAGCTTTCATGCATTCTAATCATACTGGTTAGTGAGATCCGAGCTATAGAACAATTACCAAGCTACAAAGAGCAATTACCGATGGACAGTAAGTTGATACAGTATTGAATCTGAAGTGAAATATTGATTAGAAGGATTTGTATGGACTAAATATTGATCTGTAATCTGCAATTGAAGTTGTATTAAGGTAGGTCATTTTACTGTTACATATTTAACCATTGTATACAGTCTAAATCTCTTAACCGAGAGGACTCTAAAAGTCGTATGATGTATCATTCATAGAATGAACATTGTTATCCTGTCAACCCCATAGTGAATGCTAGTTGGACGATAACTTCTTGTCTAAAATCCTTTAACAAGGTCACACCTGATAGTGTGTTTGTAACCTTTAACATGGTTGGGTCTTAACTGACCTCACTTTAGAAGAGTGAACAATTTTGGGTTTTTGGTCCCAGGTGGTTTTTCCCTTTACAGGGTTTCCACATTAAATCTCCTGTGTTATGTGTTGATTGTGATATTTTTTTGTTATCATACTTTGCATGTTACATGTTGGATTTGATTGGTAAACTGTTATAAGTATTAGACAAGTAATCAGTAAAGGCATAGACAGTGAGAGTTATTATTGCTTACCGATGAGAAGAAATTGTTTTGATTTATACATTTAGGTTTGGGACATTGGATAACTGATTCACCCCCCCTCTCAGTTACTCTAAGAATTGGTATCAGAGTGTTAGTTGCTTGGAATAGAGTTTTAAGGACTTAAGCATAAAGGTATCAAGATGTATAAGAGGGAAGTAGTGAAACTGAATAAAGAGAACTTCACAGTATGGAAAAGTAGAATGAAGCTACACATATTTGGAATTGGGAACTCAGCACTAGATCTGATGGAAAATGGCTACATGCAGCCACCCATTTGTCCCCTAACTGTTGATCAACTGAAGGATAAGCATGAACACAATGTTACTATGATGGAATTTGTTGTTGCCTCTACCGATGCTAAATTTGAAGATATCAAGACATGCACAACTACCAAAGGAATGTGGGATAAATTAGCACAAATCTACAGTGGAGATCTAAATGTCAAAAGAGCCCGAGCTAAAAGTCTGAGAGGCAGATTTGATGATATGAGAATGAAAGAAGCTGAGAATATTGTCCAATATTCAAATAGACTCAAAGAGGTGGTACATGCTATTAGAGCATTTGATGGAGTAATTGATGATGAAAGAGTGATAAGCAAGATTCTCAAAACTTTGCTACCAGTTTATGCAATTAGGATTTCTGCAATTCATGAAACAAGAGCTACATCCAACCTTACTCTTGACACTCTGATTGGTAAACTTACAACCTTTGAATTAAACAATTTTGATAACAGCGTTGTTCCTTATGTTGAATCCACTTTCATGTCTTCTCTGAGGATTGGAAAGTCTAGCAAGAATGGTAAGAATTGTGATAGTGATGACAATACTGATGGTGAACTTCATGAGCTTGAAGCACTTATGGCCCGAAGATTGCCCAAAGGAAAAGGAAGGTATAGAGGTAAGCTACCTTTAGCATGCTTTAATTGTAAAGAAGTCAGTCACATCCCTACTAGATGTCCATAGAAGTGTTAGAATAACTGAGAGGGGGTTGAATTGGTTATCCAGTGTCCCAAAACAAAATGTATAATTCCAAACAACTTCTTTAATTTCTACTCATCAGTAAACACAAATAAATATCACTATCTGTGCTTTTACCGATTACTAGTCTAATACTTATAAAAGTTTACCGATCAAATCTAACATGTAACATGCAAAGTATGATAACAAACAAATATCACAATCAACACTTGACACAAGAGATTTAATGTGGAAACCCTGTAAAGGGAAAAGCCACTTGGGATCGGTAACCCAAAATTGTTCACTCTTTTGAAGTGAGGTTGGTTAAGACCCAACCTTGTTAAAGGTTACAAACACACTGTCAGGTGTGACCTTGTTAGAGGATTTTAGACTAGAAGTTATCATCCAACCAGCATTCACTATGGGGTTGACAAGATAACAATGTTCATTCTATGAATGATACATCATAAGACTTTCAGAGTCCACTCGGTTAAGAGATCTAGACTGTATACAATGGTTAAATATGTAACAGTAAAATGACCTACCTTAATACAACTTCAATTGTAGATTACAGATCAATATTTAGTGCATACAAATCCTTCTTATCAATATTTCACTTCAGAGTCAATACTGCATCAACTTACTATCCATCAATAATAGCTCTTTGTAGCTTGGTAATTGTTTTGCGGCTCAGTTCTCACTAACCAGTATGATCAGAATGCATGAAACCTTGTTCACACAAAATTCGTACAACTTCTTCTTCTTTCCGGCTCCTTCATAAAGAAATTATGTTCTCTTATATAGATGAGTAAATCATTTTCTTCTCCACCATCAGATTTTGCTACTTAAAACTTTCTTAGTACTTGTGTCAATAACACATTTCAATCTTCTCCATTAGATCTTCCTTGAATTTTGTCGGCCGTTGATCTTTGTAACAAAAATTATCTGTTACCTCGATGTTATAGTCTTGCCATCTCATCAATCTTATCGGCTAAACTAATAATTTAATTCATTTTGTTCTACTTGGTTAACAAAGAATGCATCAATGAACACTGCTCGGTTTATATTGTGGTCGGTATACACTACACTCCATTGGTGTATACTAAAAATGCTTCATTTGCCGACAACACTGCTTTGTGTCTTTCAGCTCTATACTTCACTATAGATGAATGCAACATAATAAAGTCAATATCATCAAGTCATAGACTCATCAACAAGTTACTCAATGTGTTCCTTATCCTCATCTGTCTTGTACATCTTTCCTCATGTAGATTTCTCTGTTCTTCATTTCTTTTCCACTTTTCTTCAGATGTCTTGGTAGAGTAACTTACAAGATAAGCGCTGTCAAACTAGTTGACATCAATGAAAACATAATCTTGATTTAATCATGTTACATATCTAATCAACAAATCCTTAGTGATCTTGCAATCATAGATCCTTCAATCAAATTCCAAATCAGTTGTAGTCCAACAATCTCTCCCTTTGGCATTGATGGCAACTCAAGTAATATGAAATGTACCATACACATACCAAACATACATTCTACAACTTTGTGAACAAATTTTGTAAGTCGAATAGACTTAATATGTTTAATCACTATGTTACTAAACCAGGATTAAATAGTGTAGCTTTATCTTTCTGTAGTTGTGATCTTTTTGGTCCTCCTATTCCTACTTTTGTTCTTTGTAAATGATCTTCAATACTCTATCTCATTCAAATTGTCTCTCCCTTAGATACTTGTCATTGGTATTTTCAAACTTTTCAACCTCTTTCATATTGTTCATCTCTCCCTTTCATTGTTGTACATTACTTTCATATTGTTCATCTCTCCCTTTGACAACAATGCCAAAGAAACAAATAAACAATCAGCTCTGTAGTAGCCAAGTAACTCTCTATGGTGTTCAGTACTTCCTCTGTATCTCTGTATACTGATATCTCATCGGTTCAAGTGTTCAAACTTAATCAAAACCTTGAACATGATTCAAAGTGTGAACTATGCTGCATCAACATGAATGATCTTCTAATTAAAGTAGGCTGATACAACATCTAGATCACCTTATTGATCGATAGACAGGGGACGGACCCCAAGTCTAGTCCTCAAGCAAATGTGTCCTTCAGTAGGGGCTTTGTAAAAATATCTACAAGTTGTTCTTTAGATTTAACAAATTCTAACTTAACTTGCTTCTCTTGCACTTGTTCTCTTAAGGAATGATACTTAATAGATATATTCTTTGTCTTAAAGTGCATCACAAGATTCTTTGAAATATTAATTGCACTAGTGTTGTCACAGTATATAATCACCAGGTCAGTGATTACCTCATTCATTCCTTCCAACACTTGTTTGATATATGTAATGTTTGAATAGTTAGTAGTAGTAGCAACATACTCTACTTCAGTTGTAGATTGAGAAATACAAGCCTACTTTTTACTTTTCCAGGTTGCAAGTCTTTCACCGAAGAAAAATACTCCTCTGGTGGTGCTTTTTCTGTCATCCACATTTCTAGCCCAATTAGCATCAGTGTGAACTTTTAGTTCAAACTTCCCTTCCTTAGAATACCATAATCCATAATTCTCTATTTTCTTCAAGTATCTTAAAATCCTTTTTGTAGCTATCATGTGTGATTCTCTAGGATTAGCAAAAAATCTTGCAACAATACCAACAACATGTGCTATATCTAGTCTACTGTGTACTACATACATTAACTTACCAATCATGGATTGGTAAAGTGTCTGGTTTACCTCGGTAGTTTCATCCTCCTTTGTCAATTTGCATCTAGTAGCCATTGGTGTTCCCACAGGTTTAGCATCTTCCATGCCAAATGTCTTAAGTAGTTCCTTTATGTATTTACATTGTGTGATGAATATCCCATCACTCTGCTGAATCACTTGTAATCCAAGAAATAACTTAATCTCTCTGAGCATAGACATTTCAAATTCCTTTGCATTTCATCAGAAAATGCCTTGTAGACAAGATCTAAGCCACCAAAGATAATGTCATCAACAAATATCTCAACAATGATAATAGTATCATCAGTATCACCTTTCACATACAAATTGTTGTTTTCACTTGTTCTTACAAATCCAATACTTAACAAATAAGTATGTAGTCTTTCATACCATGCTCTTGGTGCTCGCTTCAATCCATATAAAGCTTTATGTAATCTACATACCATGTCTTTATTGTCGGGATCAAAAAATCCTTCAGGTTGTTCAATGTAGACTTCTTCTTCAAGTATACCATTAAAAAATGTTGACTTCACATCCATTTTATAGACTTTGAATTTCTTATGTGCAGCATATGCAAGTAGCATTCTAACTCCTTCTAATCTAGCAACAGGTGCAAATGTCTCACCATAGTCAATGCCTTCCTCCTGTGCATATCCTTTGCATACTAATCTAGCTTTATTTCTTGTGACTTCACCATTTTCAATCAATTTATTCCTATATATCCACTTAGTATCGATAACATTCTTATCTTTTGGTCGGGGTATTAAGGACTAGGTTTTGTTCTTTTCTATTTATTCTATTTCCTCTTTCATTTCATTAACCCATTCTTCATTCTCTAATGCAACTTTCATAGTTTTAGGTTCAAATTCACAAATTAGACATGCACCTTGTCTTTTTTTGCTTCTGGTTTGCAATCCAACATGTCTGTCTCTAATGATTTGTGTTTTAGGATGATGTCTCCTAAAAAAACTAGCCAAGACTTGATTTCTCCTTTATTGTTCATCCTGCTCAGGGTCATTTCCTTGCTCAGCAGCTTCTTCATGTTCATCAGTTTGTGGTGCCTATTGTACTACATTGTTTCCCTACTAACCACTTGTCATTGCTTACGGTGTCAGTAGATACTCTGGATATTCAATGTAAGTGAATCTACCATAGTCTTCTAGTTCCTATGTACTTTCCTTAATGTACTTATCATCAAACTCATCAACACGAACATTAGTACTTTCAACAATCTTATTTGTAGTCTTATTCAAACATTTGTATGCTTTTCTTGTAGTGGAATATACCAAAAATATCCCTTCATCTCCTTTAGAATCAAACTTCCCATTTCTTTCATCTTTCAAGATAAAGCATTTACTTCCAAAATTTTTGAAATAACTTACAGTAGGTTTGTGTCCAAACCATAGTTCATAAGGTGTTCAGTTTGAGTCCTTCAGTTGTACTTAGTTAAGAACATATACAGTTGTGCTGACAGCTTGCCTCCAATATGTTTGAGCAACATTCTTCCGTATCATCAATGTTCTAGCATAGTAAAATATAGACCTATTCCTTCTTTCAGCAATGCCATTTTTTTAAGGTGTCCTCGGTGCAGATACCTACTTCTTGATTCCATTCTTATTGCAAAAGTTAGTAAATTCATTGGAGATAAATTCACCTCCTCTATCAGATCTTAAACATTTTATTTCTTTTCCAATTTCTTTCTCTACCTTAGCTTTATACCTTTTAAACATTTTGAAAGATTTAGATTTTTCTTTCAAGAACATAACAGTCATTAGTCTAGTGTAATCATCAACAAAAAGAATAAAATATCTATCACCAGAACAACTCTGAGTTTTCATAGTAATACATAGGTCGGTATGAACCAACTCAAGTATCTTCTTTGTTGAATAGTCTTTGCTTTTAAAACTAGACTTAGTCATCTTACCTCTTTGACATTCATGGCATATGGCATGATTAGGTTTTGTCAAGTTAGGAAATCCTCTAACTCTTTTCTTTCTACTAATCTTGAGCATGTTGTCAAAGTTCACATGGCATAAACTTCAGTGCCACAACCAAGCATCTTCATGCTTTATTAGCAAACAAGAAGACTGATCCATATCAAGATAGAATAGATTACCTTTGGATTGTGTACCAGTTCTGACAAGTCTTCCTCCATCATCATAAATCTTCACCTTTTTGCTCTCAAAAGCCAGTCGATGGCCTGAATTGTTTAGCTGAGCCACACTTATCAAATTATAGTTTAGTCCATCTACCCAATATGCATTTTCACATTGTAATATGTCATTGATCATCAGTGGGCCTTTACCTCTTACCATACAAGGTGCATCATTTCCCATTCTCATAGATCCTCCATTATATTCAACAAGATGATCAAACTTCTGTACATCATTGGTCATACGATGTGTATAGCCACTGTCTATGATCCATGTATCATTTCTGCTTACTTTAGAGATCAGTGCTATCTCTTCATGTTTCTCTTCCTCTTCTGAGTCATCTTTCATAGCAACAAATACAACTTCTATATCATCATCAGAATCAGATTCAGTTTCAATATCTTCAGCTATGTAACAAACCTTTTTGTCTTTTTCATCTCGATTGTCTCTGTTGTTGTGTCAGTAACCTTTGTTGAATCTTCTTCCATAGCTTCCATTAGATTAGTCTTTGGATCTATCATCATCTTTCTTCTAAGGACATCTAGCAGCAATGTGACTGACTTCTTTACAATTAAAGCATGCTAAAGGTATCTTGCCTCTATACCTTCCCTTTCCTTTGGGCAATCTTCTAGCCATAAGTGCTTCAAGCTCTTCAAGTTCATCATCGATCTTGTCATCACTATCAAAATTATTACTATTCTTGCTAGACTTTCCAATCTTCAGACAAGACATGAAAGTAGATTCAACAGAAGGAACACCACTGTTATCAAAATTGTTTAATTCAAAGGTTGTAAGTTTACCAATCAGAGTGTCAAGAGTAAGGTTGGATGTAGTTCTTGTTTCATGAATTGCAGAAATCCTAATTGCATAAACTGGTAGCAAAGTTTTGAGAATCTTTCTTATCACTATTTCATCACCAATCACTCCATCAAATGCTCTAATACCATGTACTACCTCTTTTAGTCTATTTGAATATTGGACAATATTCTCACCTTCTTTCATTCTCATATCATTAAATCTTCCTCTCAGACTTTCAGCTCAGGCTCTTGACATTCAGATCTCCACTGTAGATTTGTGCTAATTTATCCCACATTCCTTTTCCAGTTGTGCATGTCTTGATATCTTCAAATTCACCATCGATACAGGCAGTAACAAGTTCCATCATAGTAACATTGTGTTCATGCTTATCCTTTAGTTGATCAATAGTTAGGGGACCAATGGGTGGTTGCATGTAGCCATTTTCCATCAAATCTAGTGCTGAGTTCCCAATTCCAAATATGTGCAGCTTCATTCTACTTTGCCATACTGTGAAGTTCTCTTTATTCAATTTTGGTACTTCCCTCTTATACATCTAGATACCTTTATGCTTAAGTCCTTAAAACCTTGTCCCAAGAAACCAGCACTCTGATACCAATTGTTAGAATAACTGAGAGGGGGGTGAATCAGTTATCCAGTGTCCCAAAATAAAATGTATAATTCAAAACAACTCCTTTAATTTCTGCTCATCGATAAACACTAATAACTCTCACTATCTATGCTTTTACCGATTACCAGTCTAATACTTATAATATTTTACCAATCAAATCTAACATGTAACATGCAAAGTATGATAACAAACAAATATCACAATCAACACATGACACAAGAGATTTAACGTGGAAACCTTGTAAAAGAAAAAACCACCTGGGATCGGCAACCCAAAATTTTTTACTTTTTTGAAGTGAGGTCAGTTAAGACCCAACCTTGTTAAAGGTTACAAACACACTGTCAGGTGTGACCTTGTTAGAGGATTTTAGATTAGAAGTTATTGTCCAACCAGCATTCACTATGGGGTTGACAGGATAACAATGTTCATTCTATGAATGATACATCATAAGACTTTTAGAGTCCACTTGGTTAAGAGATTTAGACTTTATACAATGGTTAAATATGTAATAGTAAAATGACCTACCTTAATACAACTTCAATTGTAGATTACAGATCAATATTTAGTCTATACAAATCCTTCTGATCAATATTTCACTTCAGATTCAATACTATATCAACTTACTATCCTTCAGTAATAGCTCTTTGTAGCTCGGTAATTGTTCTGTAGCTTAGTTCTCACTAACCAGTATGATCAGAATGCATGAAATCTTGTTCATGCAAAATTCCTATAGCTTCTTCTTTCGAGCTCCTTCATAAAGAAATTATGTTCTCTTATATAGATGAGTAAATCATTTTCTTCTCCACTATAAGATTTTGCCGCTTAACCTCATTCATAGATTTTTCCACTTAAAAATTTCTCGATACTTGTGTCAATAACATGTTTCAATCTTCTCCGTTAGATCTTCCTTGAATTTTGTCAGTCGTCAATCTTTGTAACAAACATTATATGTTACCTTGATGTTATACTATTGCTAGGTCATTTAATCTTATTGGCTAAACTAATCATTTAATTCATTTTGTTTCACTTTGTTAACAAACAATACGTCAGTGAACACTGCTTGGTTAATATTGCGGTTGGTATATACTACACTCCGTCAGTGTATACTAAAATGCTTCATTTACCGACAACACTGCTTTGTGTCTTTCAGCTCTATACTTCATTATAGATGAATGCAACATAATAAAGTCAATATCATCAAGTCATAGACTCATCAACAAGTTACTCAATGTGTTCCTTATCCTCATCTGTCTTGTACATCTTTCCTCATGTAGATTTCTCTGTTCTTCATTTTTTTTCCACTTTTCTTCAGATGTCTCAGTATAGTAACTTACAAGATGAGTGTTCTCAAACTAGTTGACATCAATGACAACATAATACTGATTTAATCATATTACATATCTAATCAGCAACTCCTTAGTGATCTTGCAATCACAGATCCTTCAATCAAATTCCAAATCAGTTGTAGTCCAACAAAAAGAAAGATGATGATAGATCAAAAGACTAATTTGAAGGAAGCTATGGAAGAAGAGTTAATAGAGGTTACCGACACAACAACAGAGACAACCAAGATGAAAAAGGAAAAAAGCTATGTTACATAGCCAAAGATATTGAAATTGAATCTGATTCTAATGATGATATAGAAGTTGTATTTGTTGCTATGAAAGATGACTCAGAAGAAGAAGAGAAACATGAAGAGATAGCACTGATCTCTAAAGTAAGCAGAAATGATACATGGATCATAGACAGTGGTTGCACACATCATATGACTGGTGATGTAGAGAAGTTTGATCATCTTGTTGAATATAATGGAGGATCTATGAGAATGGGAAATGACGCACCTTGTATGGTAAGAGGTAAAGGCTCATTGATGATCAATGACATATTACAATGTGAAAATGCATATTGGGTAGATGGACTAAACTATAATTTGATAAGTGTGGCTTAGTTGAACAACTCAGGCCACCGACTGGCTTTTGAGAGAAAAAAGGTGAAGATTTATAATGATGGAGGAAGACTTGTTGGAACTGGTACACAATCCACAGGTAATCTATTCTATCTTGATATGGATCAGTCTTCTTGTTTGTTAATTAAGGATGAACATGATTGGTTTTGGCACCAAAGGTTATGCCATGTGAACCTTGACAACATGATCAAGATTAGTAGAAAGAAAAGAGTTAGAGGACTGCCTAACTTAACAAAAATTGATCATGCTATGTGCCATGAATGTCAAAAAGGTAAGATGACTAAGTCTAGTTTTAAAAGAAAAGACTACTCAACAAAGGAAATACTTGAGTTGGTTCATACCAATCTGTGTGGTCCTATGAGAATTCATAGTTATTATGGTGAGAGATATTTTATTCTTTTTGTTGATGATTATACTAGACTAATGACTATTATGTTCTTGAAAGAGAAATTTGAAGCTTTCAAAATGTTTAAATGGTACAAAGCTAAGGTGGAGAAAGAAACTAGAAAGGAAATAAAATGCTTAAGATCTGATATAGGAGGGGAATTTATCTCTGATGAATTTACTAACTTTTGCAATGAGCATGGAATCAAGAGGCAGGTATCTACACCGAGGACACCTCAGCAAAATGACATTGTTGAAAGATGGAATAGGTCTATAATTGACTGTGCTAGAACATTAATGATACAGAAGAATGTTGCTCAGACATATTGGAGGGAAGTTGTTAGCACAGCTATATATGTTCTTAACTGAGTACAACTGAAGAAGGACTCAAACTGAACACCTTATGAACTATGGTTTGGACACAAACCTACTATAAGTTATTTCACAATTTTTGGAAGTAAATGCTTTATCTTGAAAGATGAAAGAAATGGAAAATTTGATTCTAAAGGAGATGAAGGGATATTTCTGGGATATTCCACTACAAGTAAAGCATACAAATGTTTGAATAAAGCTACAAATAAGATTGTTGAAAGTACTAATGTTCGTGTTGATGAGTTTGATCATAAGTACACAAAGGGAAGTACAAAGGAACCAAAAGACTATGGTAGATTCACTTACATTGAATATCTAGAGTATCTACTGACACCGTAGATAGTGACAACTGGTCAGTAGGGAAATAATGCAGGACAACAGGCACCACAAACTGATGAACATGAAGAAACTACCGAGCAAGAAAATCACCCTGAGCAGGATGAACAAGAAAGGATAAATCAAGTCTTGGCTAGTTTTGTCAGGAGACATCATCCTGAAACACAAATCATTGGAGACAGACATGTTGGAATGCAAACTAGAAGCAAAACAAGACAAGGTACATGTTTAATTTGTGAATTTGAACCTAAAACTATGAAAGTTGCATTAGAGAATGAAGAATGGGTTAATGCAATGAAGGAAGAAATAGAGCAAATAGAAAAGAAAAAAAGCTGGTCCTTAGTACCCCAACCAAAAGATAAGAATGTTATCGGTACTAAGTGGATATACAGGAATAAATTGAATGAAAATGGTGAAGTCAGAAGAAATAAAGCTAGATTAGTATGCAAGGGATATGCACAGGAAGAAGGCATTGACTATGGTGAGACATTTGCACCTATTGCTAGATTAGGAGTTAGAATGCTACTTGCATATGTTGCACATAAGAAATTCAAAGTCTATCAAATGGATGTGAAGTCAACATTTTTGAATGGTATACTTGAAGAAGAAGTCTACATTGAACAACCTGAAGGATTTGTTGATCCTAACAATAAAGACATGGTATGTAGATTACATAAAGATTTATATTGGCTAAAGCAAGTACCGAGAGCATGGTATGAAAGACTTCATACTTATTTGTTAAGTATTGGATTTATAAGAACAAGTGAAAACAACAATTTGTATGTGAAAGGTGATACTGATGATACTATTATCATTGCTAAAATATTTGTTGATGATATCATTTTTGGTGGCTTAGATCTTGTCTGCAAGGCATTTGCTGATGAAATGCAAAAGGAATTTGAAATGTCTATGTTTAGAGAGATTAAGTTCTTTCTTGGACTACAAGTGATTCAGTAGAGTGATGGAATATTCATCACACAATCTAAATACATAAAGGAAGTATTGAAGACATTTGGCATGGAAGATGCTAAATCTGTGGGAACACTGATGGTTACTAGATACAAATTAACAAAGCAGGGTGAAACTATCAAGGTAAATCAGACACTTTACCGATCCATGATTGGTAAGTTAATGTACGTAGTTCACAATAGGCTAGATATAGCACATGCTGTGGGAATTGTTGCAAGACTTTCTGCTAATCCTAGAGAATCACACATGATATCTACAAAATGGATTCTAAGATACTTGAAGAAAATAGAGAATTATGGACTATGGTATCCTAAGGAAGGAAAGTTTGAACTGAAAGTTTACACCGATGCTGATTGGGCTGGAAATGTGGATGATAGAAAAAGCACCACCAGAGGAGCATTTTTCTTTGGTTTAAGATTTGTAACCTGGACAAGTAAAAAGTAGGCTTGTATTTCTCAGTCTACAGCTGAAGCAGAGTATGTTGTTGCTACCACTAACTATTCAAACATTGCATATATCAAACAAGTATTGGAAGGAATGAATGAGGTAATCACTGACCTGGTGATTATATATTGTGACAACACTAGTGCTATTAATATTTCAAAGAATCCCGTGATCTAAGACAAAGCATATATCTATTAAGTATCATTACTTAAGAGAACAAGTGCAAGAGAAGCAAGTTAAGCTAGAATTTGTTACATCTAAAGAACAACTTGTAGATATTTTTACAAAGCCCCTACCAAAGGACACATTTGAATACTTGAGGACTAGACTTGGGGTCCGTCCCCTGTCTATTAGTCAGTAAGGTGATCTAGATGTTGTATCAGCCTACTTTTATTAGAAGATCATTCATTTTGATGCAGCATAGTTCACACTTTGAATCATGTTCAAGGTTGTGATTAAGTTTGAGCACTTGAACCGATGAGATTTCAATATATAGAGATACAGAGGAAGTACTAAACACCACAAAGAGTTACTTGGCTACTATAGAGCTGATTGTTTATTTGTTTCTTTGGCATTGTTGTCAAAGGGAGAGATAAATAATATGAAAGGAATGTACAATAATGAAAGGGAGAGACGAACAATATAAAAGAGGTTGAAAGGTTTGAAAATACAAGCACCGACAAGTTACTATCTAAGGGAGAGACAATCTAAATGAGATAGAGCATTGAAGATCAGTTACAAAGAACAAAAGCAAGAATAGGAGAACAGAAAAGATCAGAACTAGAAAAAGGTAAAGCTGTACTATTTAATGTTGGTTTAGTAACATAGTGATTAAACATATTAAGTCTATTTGACTTACAACATTTGTTCACAAAGTTGTAGAATGTATGTTTGGTATGTGTATGGTACATTTCATATTACTTGAGTTTCCATCAATGCCAAAGGGAGAGATTGTTGGACTACAACTGATTTGGAATCTGATTGAAGAATATGTGATTAAAGATCACTGAGAAGTTGTTGATTAGATATGTAATATGATTAAATCAGTATTATGTTGTCATTGATGTCAACTAGTTTGACAACACTTATCTTGTAAGTTATTACACTGAGACATCTGAAGAAAAGTGGAAAAGAAATGAAGAATAGAGAAATCTACATGAGGAAAGATGTACAAGATAGATGAGGATAAGGAACACATTGAGTAAATTTTTTATGAGTCTATGACTTGATGATATTGACTTTATTATGTTACATTCATCTATAATGAAGTATAGAGCTGAAAGAGACAAAGCAGTGTTGTCGGTAAATGAAACATTTCTAGTATACACCGACGGAGTGTAGTGTATACCGATCACAGTATTAACCAAGCAGTGTTCACCGACGCATTTCTTTGTTAACCGAGTAGAACAAAATGAATCAAATGATTAGTTTAGCTGATAAGATTGATGAGCTGGCAAGAGTATAACATCGAGGTAACAGATAAAGTTTGTTACGCAGATTAACAGCTAACAAAATTCAAAGAAGACATAACAAAGCAAATTGAAACATGTTATTGACACAAGTACCAAGAAGTTTTTAAGTAGGTAAATCCATGAATGTGATTAAGAGAAAAAATTTGATGGTGGAGAAGAAAATGATTTACTCGTCTATATAAGAGAAAAAAATTTCTTTATGAAGTATGCTGGAAGAAGAAGCTGTAGGAATTTCACGTGAACAAGATTTCATGCATTCTGATCATACTAGTTAGTGAGAACCGAGATATAGAACAATCACTGAGCTACAAAGAGTAGTTACCGACGGACAGTAAGTTGATACAATATTGAATCTGAAGTGAAATATTGATCAGAAGGATTTGCATGGACTAAATATTGATTTGTAATCTGCAATTGAAGTTGTATTAAGGCAGGTCATTTTACTGTTACATATTTAACCATTGTATACAGTCTAAATCTCTTAACCGAGAGGACTCTAAAAGTCTTATGATATATCATTCATAGAATGAACATTGTTATCCTGTCAACCCCATAGTGAATGCTAGTTGGACGATAACTTCTTGTCTAAAATCCTCTAACAAGGTCACACCTGACAGTGTGTTTGTAACCTTTAATAAGGTTGGGTCTTAACCGACCTCACTTCAGAAGGGTGAACAATTTTGGGTTGCCGGTCCTAGGTGGTTTTTCCCTTTATAGGGTTTCCACATTAAATCTCTTGTGTTATGTGTTGATTGTGATATTTGTTTGTTATCATACTTTGCATGTCACATGTTAGATTTGATCGGTAAACTGTTATAAGTATTAGACAGGTAATTGGTAAAAGCATAGATAGTGAGAGTTATTATTGCTTACCGATGAGAAAAAATTGAAGAAATTGTTTTGATTTATACATTTTGTTTTTGGACACTGGATAACTGATTCACCCCCCCTCTCAGTTATTCTAACAACACTTTGGTCTGGCATGGTCCAAAACGTTCTACTAACTCAGTGGTCGAAACTGGGTTCTCCCTAGCATTTACCCACCCAACTGGAGCTAATGGCATAGTCCATTTGGTGCTAGGATGAACAGTTTAGAAGAAACCTATTGGTGCAACTTTCAACTGACCCTCCCTGCAAGTTTTGGCATCGAGCGAGACATGCGCACCAAATTCAAACAGATTTGAATCTCCCGAAATGGAGAGAGGTTATTGTAGACCTCAGAAACATAAGCCTATAGCATCTCATGAGTCACCAATACCTCTCATGGAGTATGAGAACCGAGCCTCAAAAGTTTGCTTCCCAATTGTGCTTAGTGCACCTTGGGGACACTTTGGTCCGGCATGGTCTGGAATGTTCTACTGACTTAGTGGTCAAAACAAGGTTGTCCCTAGCATTTACCGACCCAATCGGAGCTAATGACATAGTCCATTCGGTGCTGAGATGAATAGTTTGTTAGAAACCCATTGGCGCAACTTTCAACTGACCCTCACTGCAAGTTTTGGCATTGAGCGAGATTGGCGTGCCAAATTCAAACAAATTTGAATCTCCTAGAATGGAGAGAGGTTATTGTAGGCCTCAGAAACATGATCCTATAGAATCTCATGGATCACCGATACCTCTCACCGAGTCTGAGAACCAAGCCTCAAAAGTTTGCTGCCCAATCGTGCTTAGTGCACCTTGGGGACACTTTGGTCTGGCATGGTCCAAAATGTTCTACTAACTCAGTGGTCAAAATAGGGTTGTTCCTATCATTTACCTGCCTAACCGGAGCTAATGGAATAGTCCATTCAGTGCCAAGATGCAATCCTTGAACACTATCCCTTCACCCCAGGGAATCATCATTTTACTTTGGACACATTTGACCAATTTTGACTCAATGACTCCAACTATTACATCATTTGATGATACAAATTTAATGGAATTAAAACAATACAAATGTAAGGATACAAAATTAAGATGATAAAAATTATATAAGGATCCAACATTCATAGTAAGGAAACACATTTTTTTCACTTTACATGACATTAAGATGATACAAATGTGGGGTTTTAATATTTGCAAATCAACCCCATGGGCTCTTTTATATTTCAAATTTTGTATCTAATTTTTTATATACAAAATTTGGCATCTAAATATGCACATTACATTCGATTGTTGTTTTTATATACAAAATTTGGCATCTAAATATGCACATTACATTTGATTGTTGTTTTTATATACAAAATATGGCATCTAACTATGCACATTACATTTGATTGTTGGTTTTATATACAAAATTTGGCATCTAAATATGCAAATTACACAACTTTATATAAAAAATAAGTGTCCTTTTCACTCCAATCTCTGCATTTGGAAGGCAGAAGAAAAGTTAATATAGAGAATATAAGAAGTTTATATAGGTTTGAGAAAAAGATTATGAACATGTATAAGTAACTAAACAAACGAAAGAACATGACTAGACAATGCATAGTGAAGTTTACCATCATAAAAGATGGGCTAATCAAATGTACACCTCAATCTTCTATATCTATCGTATATGTATCAAACTACATTTACAATCCACATACAAAACCAAGTTTATGGGCTCAAACAAATAAAGAAAAAAACTACAATTAATTTATTGAACGAAATCATAATAAACATGGAAAACCTTGCAACTTGAGTTGAACTTACCTACTGAAGTGTGCCTAAAGGGTTATCTCTATGCTTGAGAGTATTTAGTATTGCTTCATGATCAGCAGTACTAATAGTGCAAAGTTCCTTTGTCTTTGGTTTTCCTTGATGTTTCAACAACTTAACATTGCCTGCTATAACAAGGTGTGAATACATGAGAATGGTTTTGTGCTTCTCATAGTCTTCAAATGCAGGAATCCCATTATTTCTAATCATATATGTGTGCAACCATGTTCCCACAACAACATGTGATCCTATTATATATGTGAACATATCATCATCTATCATCGGTTGTGCACGCTTTTTCTTTCCTCATACACAACGTGCTAACCAGTAATCCAATCTCTCATCATGTCCTTATGGTGCAACCAATGCAAAAATAGGTCCGAGCTGTAGAAGATCTAAAAGATGTTCATAGTCAAGTGAAAAATCCATGTCATCATTTATTACAGAGATTGTGAGAGATAAAGGAGTAAGATAATGTGGAACCCATGTATCAACCCACTCACTTGACTCACACTGATCCCAATCACATTGAAGACAACTCAAACAATAACAAGCCAACTCTCATGTCCAAATGGTCCATGTACTAGCATCTAAGCTTTGAAATGAATGCATTTTTGAAGAATCTTTCACAGTTTGACAATCCAACCTATCTCCTATTGTGCCCAACTCAACCAACCAAAAGAATCTATACACTGCTGAATCAAGAGTCCTCCCCTGTCACAATGTTGAAGTACACCAATCAACAATAGAACGGGCATCAATGATTTTTGCACCTGAAATCCTTAGTTGCTCCTTAACTAGAGCTCTCTTTACGCATGCACCTGCTCCATCATGCTCCCCTTTTCCATGATCGACCTCCAAAAAACTCCAAATATGAGGTACACCTCTCTCTACATGCATTATACATAACCAATAAAACATACGAGCATTTTTGAATTGACCTGTACAGTTATCTGACCAAATGAGATGTCTATCCATAGCAATATTATTTTCCCGCACCCACTTAAAATAATTCTCAAAGAAATGTTGGAAAAACTCAAATGAGTATGATCTATCATCACTCAAATAAAAATGGTACTCTCTAATTATCTTCTAGTCATCTTCTGTACTATCAGGAGAATGTCTATATGTTATGTGCACAAAAATAGAAACCTAAATAGAATTGTAATATTAAGCTTGCAACTCATTTTGGGGATACAATGTATAGTTCTCTGCAAAGTCAACAAATGATATAATAGTGCCAATTGGGAAAGTGTCCTTACACATCCTGAATTGTTGATCCAACCACTGAGACCTATGACTATGCTTTGCATACTTGTAAAAAATATTCTTCCTGAAATTTGAAATAAAATCAGCTACATTGCATTCTTTAGTAACCAACTCACATCTAGAGCCTTAACCTCCACTTTTTAATGTATATTTAATGGTTTCATATTCCTTTTTGTGGACAATTGTATTTCCAAAATCATGTTCGCAGCCCTCATGAAAATATTCAACAAACTTCACTAGCCCACCACACTTTGAGCACTTGTCATTTAAGCAATCTTTTCTATAAAAGAAACATCCATCATCTCTAGGACATAAAAAATTATCTAGCAAGTCTCTTGATGATTTTGGAAGAGCACTTGCACCACACTCCTCCAACATTTCATTACTATGCAAAGTAGAATGAATGGATCTTAACAATTCACGGTGCATTGAAAACTCCACATGATATTTGCAATAACAAGTATTTTGAATCTTAAGAGGCACACAAAAAAAAGGCTTCAGGGCTTCAAAAGCTCTTTGTGATATTTGCAATGTTGGATGTGTCACAAATTTTTTTGAACAACATTGTTTGACTCACCTCCAAATAATGTTTGGGATGGGAGGTGTGGTCTCGAATGCCAATTCTCAACGTCAAGACATCCTTCACATTTGGTGACACTCTTGAGTTAGATTGCCAAAATAGTTGAATTTGATCCTTTACAACATCGGTAAGCTTCTTATCACAACGTGGAAGACTCCCACCATAAGCCCATGTATCATTTTGAATAGGATCATCAAGTCTTTCTCTTCTTGCAAGTGCTCTATCCAAAGTTTTATGATTTAGATTCAATTGAACACAAGTTTGTCTCATCAAACAAGCCTTTCTCAAATGATGACTTACTCAAGAGGTTGTAATAACCCTCCTAGTAGATCTCTTATCTTTTTCCTTGGTAGTCTTCATAATGGAATTGAGATCACTAAAAAGATTTCTCACAATAATAACATTCTGCTCCTTTTTCTTGTTCACACTAATCTTCAATTTGACTAGTATACGTCTCATCTTCTACATATTTAACAATTGCACAAACATTTGACATTGCTCAACCAATGTCTTGTGGATAAAAATTCATCAAAAAGTTTTGAAACCCACAACCGAATGGTTCTTTTTGATCTCTTGCCATCGAAATTGTTCATTATGTTCTCATCAATTTCAAGTAACCATTTGGTTCTTCTTGAAGGTCTCAATTTTGATGTTTGTCTTTCTTCCTCTAAAGGGAATTCATTTCTCATATAATTTGGAGATATGTAAAGTTGATTTGTCTCTGCACCATTATCATTGTCAATTCCTTCATATTCAATCAGTGGATTGTCATTGACAATGTCCAAAATTCCATTGGCCACATCTACATGTTCATTTTCAAAACCTACATTTTCATCTTCAAATTCATGTTCTTCACTTGAAACCACATTCAAAGGTGGGTCTATGCTGACATCTTCATTAATATTTAACATACCTTATCTCTTGTTCTGAAGGGAAACCCTATCCATTTCTCTATGCACTTCAACATCTTCATTTATGAGTCTCCTCTTCCGTTTATGCTTTTGACGACTACTACTCCCCATAGTTAGACCAAAAAGAATATGCAAATACCTTTGGTAATAGAGAAAATCACCCCAAAAAGTGGATTTTTGTCTTCTCGTTGCAACTCAAATCCCATAATTCAAGAAAAAAACATGACTCTCTAGATAGAGGGACCTAGAGAATCTTGTTTTTACTTTTTACTAGTAAAAAGAATTGGATATCCGATAATATCAGATATCCAAAACTATTAGATATCTGATATTATTGGATATCTAATATAATTGGATATCCGATATCTCCCGCCAAAATTTTGTGAAAATCTATCTCTCTCTCTCTCTCTCTCTCTCTTACCTTTCTCTCTCTCTCTCCTCTCCTCTCTCTCTCTCTCTCTCTCTCTCTCTCTCTCTCTCTCTCTCTCTCTCTCTCTCTCTCTCTCTCTCTCTCTCCCTCTCTCCCTTAGGTATAATATTGAACATATAATATAAATATTTAATAAGTTAACATTATACTATTATACAATAGAGAAATAAATAATAATAATATAATGCATGCTATTATAAAAATTTATATTATAATAGTAATGCTCCATAATGAAACCCTAAAGTTGATCTGTTGCTGAAAGTCTGAAGAAGGATTAGTCCGGCATTAAAAATCTTTTAAGGAGGTCGTTAAGACATGTAAATATTCTAGTTTTGAGTTCTCATTATTAAATTCTATGCCATTATAATTTAATATTAATATTAAAAATAATAATTTATAATATATAACTTAAAATTGAAAAAAATACTCAATTGAATTAATATTAACATAAAAAGAACACAATTTAATATAAAACAATTAATATTACTATTAAAAAAAATATTTATTATGAAACTTGAATTTGGGAAAAGTGGGTCAATTGAAATTTCAGAAGAGGTGGGCTTTTTTGGATATCTGATATTATTGGATATCCGACTAGGCTTGGTATTTGCTTCGGCAATACCAAACATGGGTGCTCAACCCTTTAGGCATGTTTCAGGAGATAGTTTCTGATATCGAGACTTTGACCATGTAGCTGATGACTATTTGTTAACCTAAAATTGATGAAATGAAAAGGGTTTCTTAAAGACATTATCAGCTTTCCATCAATATAATTGCTGTCAAATTTTGAGTTCGGTAAGTAATTATTACTTATTTTTCAATTGAGTTATCTTTAAAGTCGTAATTGACATACTGATTGAAAAACAACTATAACTTTCAAATCGTTTAACCTTTTTGAAATCTGAAACATGCGTCACATTCTATGCTTTGGCTACTATAAGGAAAAACAATCAATTTTGTAAAGTTAAGAATTAGTTAAGGTGGTCAGACATGAGAGTTTTTTTATTCTGAAAAAGTTGTAGCAGAAAATTCATAATTAATTATTTATTTGGCAAAAAATTACAAAAACATATGCGTCACATCTGTGAATGATTGTGATTAAGATGGTTAGATAGACAAGTACTTTTTATTTTTTCCCTAAAATTTTCCTACTACTACATTGAAATCTAAAATTTTGAACAATTAGATAAAAAAAATTTCAGACAAGGCTAGTAGTTTAGAAACTACATTCAATTTCCTACAGATTCTATTCTTACAACTTTTTCACACAAGGTTCATAAGATGTTCAACTTTTTACGTCAAGTTGACTAACCCTGATTTTCTAATTTTTCATTGCCACTTAAGGCCATAGTTTGTTATACCATGTTCCTGCACATACCCTTCAACAAATCATGACAATAGATTATAACTCTCTACTCTCATTTATATTTTTGGATGGACAATATTGAAAAGATCCACAATTTCCCTTATGGTTGTGATTCCTTATTTTCATTAACAATGATTTAATCCTACATATTTTTTTGATTTCCTTAAAACGATCTTTTTCAACACCTTAAAATCCTCTTTTAACTAATAAAATTAAAACAACAAACTAATCCCACAATATTCTTCAACTTTTGATAACAATTTCATATTCCATTTAATGTGGCATCATTCAATCTTGAAAATTTCTTCATCTTTTTATAAACTCTTCCCATAATGGACCTCCTCCACCTAGCTCTAACCATAGATCTCTCACTATGATATAACTCACATGCCCTTCTCTCCCAAGGATATAAGTTGCAACCTCTAGCACTACTACTTGGATGTAAGTGCTCTACATGCCACTATTATCTTTGAACTCTTCTCAAAACTATGAATTTATAATGATTTTTATCTCTCAAATAGATTTAGTCTCAAATCCACATTGCTCCTTCACTTTAAACTTATTTTACAAATTTTTCACAATAATCTTAGTTCAAACATAAACTTTATTCATTAGTGTAACCTTCTTGGAGCATCTTTGCAATAGAATGACCACAATAATCTCCTCCTCCTATTGATACCTTTGTCTTTAGCAACAATGGTCCTTTAAAATATTTTTTGGCCTCTTCATTTGGCCAAAAATCCTCTTGTAGTGGCATAAACCATATTCTTGGGTGGTAATTTCTTCCTTGAGGAGGTGGTAATCCTCTATGGAAATCAAATAAAAGACTAACAACTTCTTCTCTTTTCTTTTTATAGCTACTTCACATAAAACTTTTTCTTTATCTATAAAAAAGAACCTTTCATCGTTGGGGTTGAACTTCTTAATAGTCACAAAATGCTCCTTGAGTTTCTTTTGGCTTACACGTCATGGCTATCACTTTTGATATGAGATTTACTTTAAGAAACATATAGCACCTATAAATTTTATTAAACAATTAAATCTCAACATAATGCAACAAAACTTGCATCAAGTCTATGAAACACTCCATGACACAAGAAATCATAGCTCACCTCTACACACACATAGCTCAACTTTTTAGTTAGCTCCTACACTCCTACATTAGGAGACTCATCAATCTAGCCATTCTAAAAAAAATCACCCATTTTCATTAAAGTGTCTAGGATCACCATGTGACCTGTTAGATATGGAAAGTTTTTATGCGAGGAAAAAGTAACAAATAGTAATTGAATTATAGAAAAACTAGCTACAAACACAAAAGTTGATTATTAATAAACTTTTGGCTTTGATACCATGAAAAGTAATATGGTGTAGAGGAAAAACTCATAAAAAAGCACTTTGATGAGTATAGACCCAAGCATTTAATGTTTCTTGAAGTACATCATAAATGATTGACATTGATTTAATTATGATATTTATGTTGTGTGGTTGAGATAAGATTAGTATTAATCACATGGATGACATAAGTTATTATGTGGTCATGTGGAGATATTGGGGGGGGGGGGGGGGCTTGTTGTTTTCACGTGCCAACACATGATAATTAATTTACGTCTTTAACATAATTTTTATTTAAATTATATTTTAGATACATTAAGACCTATATGGAAGTATAGTGTAAGTGCTATTTAATCTTTGTCTTTCATCATAGATTTTTTCATTGTGTTTTATAGATGAAATCAATTATGGACTAAACTATATACAAATGATATTTAAAAAGTCTTATCCCCAATCTACTCATAACTTCTTCTGTCTATGAACCAATCACACCTTAGTTGAATTCAATTCTCTTACAATCTTATTTATCATTAACTAATTATCTTTCTTATACATGAATCTTTTACAGAATTTGTAGGAACACATTCTCAATTTGGCCTCACAATGTGATCACTCTAGTCACAATAGTTAACACTTTGGATTACATGATCAAAGAGAGGATGACAGAGATCCACTACTATTCTTTTTTTCTACCATCACCATTATCAAAATAAAGTGCAACTTATTGTAGTATTAGGCAGTATTAACTTTTTACATCTTACATGTTAAAATTGCCCTTGTATCTGTATCATACTTATCTTAGAGTATATTTTTCTTTAATATGCACGATCTTGTAGAATTTGTGTTATCCTTAATGTCAAGAACATTGGAATCTAATGTTAACCTATTAAAGATGGAAATAGATGCCTGATAGAGAAGACTGTTGCTAAGTTCGTTACAAAGGAAAAATAATTGATGAAGAAGATTTAAATACCATTGATGGAGAAGACTAATACTGACATCGATTGATGAAGTAGATTTGAAGACCCTTGATGAAGAATAATCTTGTTGTTGTTGATTGATGAAGAAGATTTGAAAACTTATTTATGTAGTGAAGTGTACTTTAAAATTGATTTGATAGGAAGTATTCTTGAAGGACAATATGTGTTTAGCTTTGGGTGTTTAGATGATGTTGTGTTATTTTGATAAAGTTTTCAAGATAGTATAAGGATTATTTGAAATATGGAATATTATAAATATGGTTCAAGAAACAAATACAATTGAAGACCTTATGCTAGAATTCTCTACATTTCTCCACATAAGATGATGGATTCATGAAGATTTTCTAATTATGGCTTTACATTGTGAATATTGCGTGATCATGCTTATAGGTTCCCAACTATTCTTTGGGATAAGTTATTATGAGATGCTTGTTGACAATAAGTTTGGATCTTAGAGTTTGGTTAAATTGGCTTTGGAGGACGCTCTACATTTCTTTTTAATTTGCATTTCAAGATGTGTCATTTGTTGAACATGGTCCAATGATTTGTGCATTATTTTAGTTTATATAACTTTTAGTAGTGTACTATGTAAGGGAAGATTTGTTGTTGCAAATGCAATAGTGTTGTTTGTGTTGGTCTCTAGATGAATTAGCTATTTTTGGTGACCATGTTTGAATTTTATTGGACCAAATAGGGAATAAAGAAAGTGTTAAGAGGTAAAGGATTATTGTTTTGTTGTGGGTTGTGCTCCGCATAAAATTATAGGCTTTGGAGATTGTTTTGTAGCTAGGCCCCATAGTGTCCAAGGATTCCATGCCTTTTATGCGACCCAACCTTGATTTTGCAGTTGTTTTTAGAATTCCCATATCAAAATTACCCCCAACTCAAATATGAGCCCAGATTGGCCCACCTAGGGTGCCTAGGAAGGTATGGGGTGAGTCAACTCACCACAAACCTCAAGGATTGACCCATACTGTACAGCCTCAAGCCCAAATTTAAATGGTACAATGGTCATTTTATTTTGGTAGGATTTCTAAAACTGCATTGGCCTCCTTTGAGTTTAAAATCCCAAAATGGTATGAAAGAAAAGTAATTCCCTGATTTTGAGGATCAATCTAGGATATGTCTAAACACCCTTGAAGCAAGGAATTCAATGTCAAAAGCTCTCAAATTTCAATTCAAGAAGCAGTGAAGACAATATATTCATCCATTCAAGCATCAAGCATGAAAGACAAGGAGTAATATCTAGATCTAAGCATATGTGAAATGCATTCATGCTCTTCCCACCCTAGATCTATGGTCAAGACACTATTAATTCATTTTCAAACATCTTTATGAGAAATTTTACATCTTAAAGGATTGTGATGGTATAAACATCATATCAGGCCTCTACTATTAACAACATTCTTCCTTGCTATGCATTTATATTTTTATTTCAAGATTAATTCCTTTACAAGGGTTTGACAAAGGCAAACCCTTTTCTACAAACATTTCCTCTGTTTTATGTGTGTAAGTGAGAGGTGGTGCAACTATAGAAAAGGCTACAATGAAATTAGATAGAGTTACAACTGCCAAAGCTAAATCATTTGGCCTTAATTTCCACCAATGAAAATAAATATAAATTATTAATGCAAAAACATATTTTCTCCAATTAGAACATCCAAATAGAGAGATGGCCATAAAATAATAAATAAAATGCAAGATGCTTCGTAAATATTCTCATAGACCACCTCTTCTAGAAACCTATCAAATTGAACAACTATAACAACTTGACAACTCCACAAAAATCTTTTGTAAGACATGCATTACCACTTGTTAGATACCTACTTGTAAAAGATGTTCTTTAAACAGATCAAGTGTAATATTTTGAAATATTTACTATGCCAACACCAATAGTCAAAATAATTTTTTTTAAGAATATATCAAGAAGATGCCACGGACATGTGGCAAATTTCTATGCTAAATTAAATCTTAGAACTTGTCAAACGATTTAGTAAATACTTCAGGCCTTTTACATTCATTTATTCACTAAAATATTTACAATTAAACTATTACAAAAGTCAAATAAAACTTTTTTTTTAATGCAAAATTGCTCTCCCATCCTAAGATGGTCCTGCATAATGGATGGTGAGTGACGGCTGAAAGCTGCTGAGCAGCTGCGCGTGAAACTGAGTAGTTGAGATGTGCGGATAATCAATTTACCTGTTCTAACAAGTTAGACTGGGCATATATTTCTCTTATATATTCGTTGATTTCTCAGCAGTCGTGACAATTATTTTTCAATAATGCAGTTACTCTTCATTTCATCTCTGCCTATTTGCACAGTCAGAGAAGAATTTAAGTTTAGTGTGTTGCTTGTGAATGTAAATAATTTTATTTCCCGAATTATCTATTCATTATAGTGAAAGAGCGGCATTTTATTTTCAATCCTTCGAAATTTTGGGCCACATATCAACCTTGGAGGCATTGAAAACTTGTCACTCAAAATTTGGGTGGCAAGAGCTACTTATCACTCAAAATGTATGAAGGTAGAATACGTAGAAATTAGAAATTGTCTTCTCATTTAGTTCATAATCAATCAAGTGTGTACAAATTGTCTCTTATTGCCTAAAAGAAATCGTGTTTCTAATTACTAGATTTGATTCCTCTTAACACATTCACAAATCAAATATTAATTTAAGAAGCAGATTATTTTAAAAGCCAAGAACCAAATTAAGGATTGACACATTGTAAAATATTATGTCAGGAGCTATATTAATTATATTACGTCAAAAACTGAACTTAACAATTTTCAGAACCCAGTTGATCTTGCAGTGGAAAAGAGTATAATGGATGGTTTGTGCCATGCCCATCTAACCTGAAGTCAGAATCTCAAAACTAGTTGTAACAAAAACAAGTTCATGTCCTGCACTGATAATATACCATTGTGCCTTGGAAATCAAAACTATACATCACTGGATATGACATTCTAGGAATTTCAGGTCCTCTATGAATAGCTGCATGTTTTTGTGCTGAGAATCTCATCGACAACTTCGTCCTGAAAATCTAAAATGCACCCACCTTCAAAATCTCGCGCAACCCTGCTTCAAGGTCAGGATGTTCTGACAATAAGCCCCTGGAGACCACCTCGGCAAATTCAGTTGCCAGTGAATACCTCACCTTTGGGTTGTGTAGATCAGATAACTGAATAAAAATCCTGTTATTATGCTTTTCCCATCGCACAAGGGAAGGTGCAGTTGCGACAATATTCTCTGTATTGCCATCCTCTGTTCTAATTGTCAGAGTGTATGAAATTGCCATGGGCTCTGCGATTTCATAGACAGATGACTCCAAAAGAGTTTTAACTATCCCATGCCGTTTACTCGCTGAAAAACCAAATGTGGGTATTGCGAGATAAGCAAGACTAATTGTATATAGTCCTTTTCCTAAAAATCCCTTCCCTCTTTGCAGCTTACCCAAGGACGCGTCAATTGAAATAGAGACCTCATTTCTCATGACTACTTGTGAAATATTTTTAACTCCGAGAGAGTTATACAATTTGAACAATAATGGCAAAGGTATTTCTGAATTAGAGGGGTTTGGATGCCAGGCGAATATGGTTCTCGTAGATTTTCTTTTGAACATTGCTGTGAGTTTAAGATCGTCAAGGACAACAATGTCAGTAGCAGCACCCAATTTAAGTAAGTCTCCATTTGTTTTCTGAGTAGGAAACTTCAGAACCTTTTGGCCCATCATTGACACTACTTTTGAAGGAGAAAGTAGCCAGTACTTCAGAATGCCTTTCCAAATTGAACAACAATCTGTTTCCGCTACAGGATTATTAGCAGAGGACCAATCCAGCCACACTTCGCAATGCTCCTCGACCCTCGGACGCAAAATTACACCAAGATTATCACAGAAAAAGGGAAGTAGTGAAGCTTCGTAAATATTCTCAAGAACATGTAGCTTGTGATTTGAGATTCCCTAGTCATCGTGAATTATACACATTTTTGGATCTTTCCATTCTCCACGGCCACCGTGTGAAGGAATCCAGATTCTGACAGAATCCTCGCCATTTCGTTTCCAGTCTAAACGGCTCATGTATTTGTAGAGCCTTGTTATGGCCTCAAAATCTGTGTGCATTCGAAGATGTTTTGCAACCGCTTCACAGCCCTCTCCGAAATTGACAACTACCCCTATGTATCGAAGGGCAACTCTGAATACATCCATAGATCTCCCATAGAATGAAGAATCGATGAAAGAAAGATCACTTGACTGCAGTATGGCTTGTGACCACTCATTACCTGACCAAAAAAAACATGTTTGCGGATTGGTATCCTCTCGTGGTTTTCAGCCATCTTGCCTCCATGATGCTTCTCTTGAAATCTGTAGCTAGGAAGAGACCTGCTAGACGTCTGTAGCAAATGTTGAATCCAGCTTAGGAGAAGGATGGCTTCCTCTTGCCCAATTACGAAAGGAAATGCAGGCACTTGACCATTTGGTGGTTTCAGATGTGGAATATCTTTTGCATTAAGACCGTTAGCAATAAACAATGTAAGCTCGTGTCGACTTCCCCCTGCCAGTTGAAGACTATGTTACCAGAAACGAGAAACGAGAAACGAGAAACAGGAAACGGGAAACAGAACGGCAACGGCATCACAATTTGACTTCGTGAAAAATATCTTTACATATCAAATATAAACTATAATAAAAATAAAGAGTAATAATATAATTGGTCACTTTTAAATATTTTATTTAAAATAAATTTTACTTAAAGTACAATAATTCAAAAATTATTAATTTAAACATTAAATATAATAATTATAAACTCATCAAATAAGAAAACTAATAGTAATAACTCATAGTAATAAAAAGATAACTAAAAGATAACTATTTGAAAACAACCTTAACAAATGAATAAATTAATAACAGCTAATAATCCTCCCTTTTTTTTGGCAGAAAGTAAATGTTTAAAGAGCTAATCCTCCTCCGCCAATCTGCAAAAGTAAATGTTAAGCAACCTGGCAAGTAAATGTTAAACGGTAAATACTTCTAAATATATTTTGCCCTACAAGACTTTACAATATGAAGAAACAAATTATCTCTCACCGAAACACACGTTTCTGTGTTGAAACATTTCACATGCATTGAAACATGCAACGACATCAAAACATTGTGTTTCTGGCAACAGAGGTTGAAGAGTGCATGAGGGAGGCCTTAGGTAATCAGCTGACAATATGACAGCCTCCTTCGCAGCCCACCTATTATGGCCCATCAACTTTGCCCATTTCCCTATTGCCACAGGGACTAGTATTGTTTGGCTATTTCTGACTAAGGATCCCGATTCACTAACTATGGGCAGTTTAGAGCATAATGATTGAACCTTTGCATAATCCATATAATTATTAGCAGTAGAAAAATGAAGAAATTGGGCTACACGCACTGCGAATTCCTTGCTTCTAGAAAGGTAAATATTTTCTATAACCTCTTGAATAAAACTCGAGAGAGACAGGTCAGTGAGTTTTGCATACCGATATAGCCATTCAAGAAGACTAGGCTGCTAACTTGTAATGGCCATTTGAGTTGCCTTGGGAAAGAATTTGTAACGTGTAGGCCCTCCCAACTCTTTATTCCATCTTATCAACCACTCGAAGTCCTTCACACTCTGGCAAAAGTATAACCTGTGCTGATCAGAACTAGATATCTGAGTAACACTAATCCAATCCACACCATGAGGAAAACTATCATTGTGATACTTGAGCAGTGGAAATGGATGGAGCTTGACACGTATTGCTCTTTCCATCCAGTATTATGATACAAAATAGAGAAGTTGAACATACACATCTTCAGATAGTCCACGCACCTATGCAGGATCACAAGTGATATAGTTGGGGTACCACTCAAACTTTATGTAATGCACTCCCAGGAATACCAAGGACTCTAATTTGTTCATGCATTGATGAACTAAGAATACTTCATCGGACCAAACAGCATTCGGCTTATCTGATTTTCGCAATATCTTCCTAAAGCTGCGACGTATTTTATGAGCTTGCGAAGGAGGGCAGTACTTATTCTGGCCTTCACAGAGAATGATTTCTTCTGCTTTCAGGCGGGTTTGAATAGCCTGCCGAACACTTTCTAACTTAGGATACAAAACAGGTTGAATTGGTAGTTATTTGTCAAAGCAATAGCTTCTCGAGGATGGCGGTGCTGATTCTATGCCTTTCACTAGAAAAACAAAGGCTGAACAAAAGGCAGTGACAATGCAATCAAGAATCCCTTAATTCCACTTATTATCCCACCTTATGCTCTCCCTTGAGGAAACAAGCATGAAGTCCGCCTGAATGATGAATGGCAATCCAGTCACCATTTCGGTAGGGAGAAAGGCATAAATGCTAGCACTCACTTTGTTTCTTGTTGTTGTCACTCTTTCATCCCTTGGGAAAGCCAGCGTGATTACCCAGTTCTCCACCTCTCCTTTTCCTTCCACCCTATTCTCAATCTTCATAGGAAACTACTGCCTCCACATATAATAACTGCACTCTCCATTGGACTCCTCATTTTCTTGAGCGGTGAGGTGCAGAATGAATGATTCAGATTCCTCATTCTTAATACTTTGAAATGTTGTTTCCTTTGACACAGATTAATTATTAACTTGCTTTGGTTCTCCTCCCGGATTAAGAATTTCTTTATCTTCGACAAAAACAAGATAATTTCGGGGTGTACAGTAGCAAGTTGTTCTTTGACAGCCTCAACCTTTTCATGGCGGAAGGGAAGAATTATGACAGTATTAGGTATCTCTTCTACTCTCCGACCACCTTACACGTTCAGAATATCTTGAAGGCTTGGTTTTTCATCAACCCACTCGGGAACAATGTACCCAATTTTAGTATCAGGAGGAGGGATTTCATTGAAATGAATTTGATACCCATTACTGAAAATGTAAGGGTGTCTAGACACTAAGAACACTCTTAAATCCAATTCCTATGGATAAGAAGGTGCATTTTAGTATAATAAACTTTCACAGTCTGTAATGATTACAATAAACAATGCATTCCTATAGCACAGATCTTACAATTTATAATCATCCTCACTTATTTCTTCAATTTGTGTTGAGTTTTTTAATCATCATTTCTAATCACATTCCAAGATCTTTTGTGTAGACTTAAAGAATTTGAATTAAAATTAGAAAAATAGAATTAAGAGCAGAATACATAGAACACACAATTTATCGTGGTTCACCACAATAGTGGCTACGTCTACATCGAGAGTAGAAGAATATATTAATCTCCAAAATAGAATGTTTACAAATGACCACAAAGAGTCTTATTTATAAGCTCAAACGGAGCAGCTGAAAAGACAAGGCACAATAAACAAAAGTCCGTTGGCCTTCCAATCCCAACAAACTTCCACTGGAAGTCAAAATGATTCAGCTGATTAGGCATTCCCTTGCTCTACATGCTGATCTACTTCAGCTTAACAAGTCCAAGAGAAGTTCTTGCACATTCGAACTTCTCTTTGGTTACAACTTTAGTTAATATATCTATCGGATTGATCTTAGTATCAATCTTTTCAACCTTCAACCTGCCCTCTTCAAACATGTGCCAAACAAAGTGAGTATGGATGTCAATGTGTTTTGAACGTCGCTGAGAGGCATGATTATGAGCCATAAATATGGCGCTGCAATTGTCACTCAAAAGAACATAATCATTTTGCTGATACTTCATTTCACCAAGTAATCACTGCAACCAAATCATTTCCCGAGCACCTTCGAAAAGTGCCAAATTGATGAAGGGTGCTCCCCTTAATATCACAAACACATAACACAAACAAAGAAACAACAACAATATGCAAGAACAAAAAATGGGCTTCTTATTATCTCCACAAGTGTGGAATTACAAACTTTCAGAATTACAATATGCAAAGCCACATGGGCATTCCCCTTACAATATTCTATAGGACAAAGCCTCGAATTATTACCCAGATCTACTACCCAGAATTGCCCTAAACTGCCTAAGAGAACACTATAGCCTTCCTTATATAGGCAAATTCCACCACCCGAGAAGGTTCCAGAAAAATTTTGCCCTAAGGGCCGACCAAACATAGAATTATTTTATTTTTCATTTTATTACATCATAGTCGACTCAAAATAACTTTTGAAACCCGAACGGAAATTTTGAAGGAAAATTATTTTCTGCCATTTCAAGTAGCCCAACTTCCGGAAAGCATAAGTCATCACCAGTTGACTCGATTGACTATTATAACCCCATTTCAGAAAGGGTGCGATGATCTCTACAACACTAGAATCAAGCAAGCTTCATTCAATCAAAAATTCGACCTCATCCGGGGCCTCTAAAGCCTTTAAAACTGAGTTCAAACTTTCTGTACCCTATTTCGAAAATTAAAAATTTTCAATATCTTCAAAACTAGACCTGATCTAGCCATGAAACTTTACTGACAGACTGATATGACTGAGATGAACCTCCACATGTGAAATCAGAACATTTTGAGATTGTATGACCAACTTACTAAAAATAGCAAGTTTCCATAAATAGCAGCTCTACACAAGATAGCCCTTATTGACAAGAAAACATAAATATTTTTGGGTGATGCAAGATTGCTCTTACACATAGGATTCTCCTGCATCAGACACCCCTGGTAATTTGAGAAGTGACCCTATCACGACTCAAGTGTGTAGAGGAAAACTGAGATGGTTAACCTCCTCCTTTATTAGCCATGATGAATTTTCAATAGGTCGTCCTTTCCATTTGACCAAATACTCTTCATATGTCCTATTCCTTGTGCTTCTGCCAACATGACTATCCAGTATGTCTTCAACCTCCTTGATATTTGAATTGGTTGCTGGAATAATCCATTGTGTTGCTGTAACCTCATCTTCAACACCTCCTTCATGATACTCTATCAAATATGAAACATTAAATACTGGTGAAATATTCATCTCAGTAGGCAACTTGACCTCATATGCATTTCTTGAATCATGCTTCTTCAATATCTTACATGGCCCAAGCTTCTTCATTTTCAACTTGTTATATGTACCAACTAGGAATTGCTCCTTCCACAAATGAACCATGACTTCACCTCCAACTTGAAATTCCTTATGCCTCCTTTTCTCATCTGCCTTAGCCTTATACTGCACAGTCATCTTGGTAATATGCTTCCTCACCTCCTCATGGATGTTCTTCAAATGTTCTATAAAATCCTTGGCTTCAACACTACTTATTTCTCCTTTATCTATTTTTCTCAACTCAGACGCATTTCTTAGACTGCTACCATATACAATTTGTGGATGATGTGATGAACTAAACTTCAAATCTGTCTTCAATTCTTCACTTTTTGCTAGTGTCATTCTATGTGCTACTTTATTTGGCAAACTGACTCCTAGAATCAAGTCCATTTGTGGACTGGTCTTTCTTACTAGTGGTAATCCATCAGGCACATTATCAGATACAATATCCTGAAACTCATTCAATAATTCTGCAACTTCTACAGGTACATCTTCTACTTCCTATTTCCCAACCTTTGGAATTAAGGTAAAACACATATTCTCATGCCTCATACCATCTGAGAAATTTCCTCTATCAACAAAAGTTATTCTTGCATTAACACATACCTTTTCTTATGTTTCCTTCAATGGTTTTAGCTTATGTCGCACTCCATCCTTTGTCAAGGAATAGGTATTCACACGACCATCATGCACAACACATCTATCAAACTACCAAGGTCTACCCAACAACATATGGCATGCATCCATAGATATGATATCACATAGTACCTTATCTTGGTACCTGCCAATCTTGAACTTTATTAGGCACTGTTCATTGACCATGACCTTGTGGTCATCCTGCACCCAGGCAACCCGATATGGATGTGGGTGTTTCTACCTCTTGAGCTTCAACTTTGTCACCATCTCTTCTAACACCAAATTATCAGTACTGCCACTATCAATAATCACATCACAACACTTACCCTCACACTTGCACCTAGTACGAAATAGGCTCCTCCTTTGCTCAGGTTCATTCTCACCACTCAACAGGACTCTTCTATTAATCAACATTTCTCCTCTTTCAACATCTTCAGAATATGATGATCTGGCATCTTCATCTACATGTGCAACTTTGGCCTGGCCTTCATTCCTCTTATCTGTCCTTCCTTGGCACTGAGGACATTCAAACGCCCCATGACCTTCTTCTCCATAGTGAAAATATGTTCCACAGAAGCCTCCTCTTCCTGAACCTTGTTCTCTTCCTCTTCCTCTCTGATCTCTATTGTTCTGATCTTAGAAATGATTAAAATTATCTAGTCTCTGATTCTGAGCATTGTTGTCCTCATCTTGCTTTTTTGGACCTTTATTTTGATCTCCATATGACCATCCACCAGATCTTCCATCATGAACTCTTCCGCTTTGTCTTCTCTCAAACTTCGTGTTCAACTTTTTCTCTACTCTTAGGGCAAACTAGTATGCCTCTTCAATACTGTACATTTGAACTAGATTCAGCTCCTCATGAATGCTCAGCCTCAACCCATTAAGATAACGAGCAACCTTCTCCTTATCAACTTCTGCATGGCCTATTCTGATGAGGATTCGATAGAACTCTTCTGTATACTCCTGAACAGATCTTCCTGCTTGCTTCAAACTTTGCATTTTTATCAATAGGTCAAGCTCATAATCAACAAGGATGAACTGTCACTTCAATTTATCCACCATCTGATCCCATCTTGTGATTTTATCCTTTCCTCTTCGATTTCGCTCCAACTGAATCTCTTGCCACCAAATCCTCGCATGACCTTTCAATCTAGCCTTCGCGAATTTGACCCTATCAAGATCCTCAATATCTTCATACTCAAAATATTCTTCACATTCATTGATCCAGTCGATCAATTCCTCTAGGTTAAGATTCCATGAAAATGTAGGAACCTCGATCTTAGGTCTTTTCCCAATCTTGAAAATGGGCCGAAAAAGTATTTCTTCCTTTGGGTTCACAACTTCGACTTCTTCTTCTTGATCTTCTTCTTCGGCTTCATCCTTGCTTTTGTCTTTGACATTAAGATTCATTCCTCTGCGAATCTCCTCTTGCAATGCTTACACTTGTCTCTGGAGCGCTCTAACCTCAGGTGTTACAACACCAGCTCTTCCGCCACGTTCTTTTCATGGAGGCATTTTCGTGATGCATGCTAAAACCCTAACCATGGTCTTAGCACAACCCATCTCATAGTCAACGATCTGTTTACACTCTCAAGAACTCCTACTCTGATACCACTTGATGAAGGGTTCTCCACTTAATATCACAAACACATAACCTAAACAAAGAAACAACAACAATTTGCAAGAATAGAAAATGGGCTTCTTATTATCTCCACAAGTGTGGAATTACAAACTTTCAAAATTACAATATGCAAAGCCACATGGGCATTCCCCTTACAATATTCTGTAGGACAAATCCTTGAATTATTACCCAGAACTGCCCCGAACTGCCTAAGACAACACTATAGCCTTCCTTATATAGGCAATTTCCACCGCCTGAGAAGTTTCTAGAAAAATTTAGCCCTAAGGGCTGACCACACTTAAAATTATTTTATTTTTCATTTTACTACATCATAGTCGGCTCAAACTAACTTTTGAAATCCAAACGGAAATTTTGAAGGAAAATTATTTTTCGCCATTTCAGGTAGCCTGACTTTCAGAGACCATAAGTCGTCACCGGTTGACTCGACTGACTATTATAGCCCCATTTCAGAGAGGGTGCGACAAGCTCTACAACACTTGAATCAAGCAAGCTTCATTCGGCCAAAAATTTGACCTCATCTGGGGCCTCTAAAGCCTTCAAAACTGAGTTCAAAGTTTCTGTACCCAATTTCCAAAACTAAAATTTTTCAATATCTTCAAAACTAGACCCAATCTAGCCATGAAACTTTTTTGACAGGCTAATATGATTGAGATGAACCTCCACATGTGAAATCAGAACATTCTGAGATTGTATGACCAACTTACTAAAAAGAGCAAGTTTCCATAAATAGTAGCTCTACACAAGATAACCTTTATTGAAAAGAAAACATAAATATTTTTGGGTGATGCAAGATTGCTCTTACACCTAGGATGCTCCTGCATCAGACACCCCGGATAATTTGAGAAATGACCTTATCACGACTTAGGTGTGCAGAGGAAAATCGAGACAGTTAACCTCCTCCTTTGTTAGCCATGATGAATCTTCAACAGGTCCTACTTTCCATTTGACCAAATACTCTTCATATGTCATATTTCTTGTGCTTTTGCCAACACGACTATCGAGTATGTCTTCAACCTCCTTGATATTTGAACTGGTTGCTGGAATACTCCACTGTGCTACTGTAACCTCATCTTGAACACCTCCTTCATGATACTCTATCAAATATGAAACTTTAAATACTGGTGAAATATTCAGCTTAGTAGGCAACTCGACGTCATATGCATTTCCTGAATCATGCTTCTTCAGTATCTTACATGGCCCAAGTTTCTTCATTTTCAACTTGTTATATGTACCAATCGGGAATCACTCCTTCCACAAATGAACCATGACTTCACCTCCAACCTGAAATTGCTTATGCCTCCTTTTCTCATCTACTTTAGCCTTATACTGTACATTCATCTTGGTAATATGCTTCCTCACCTCCTCATAGATGTTCTTCAAATGTTCTACAAAATCTTCGGCTTTAGCACTACTTATTTCTCCTTTATCTATTTTTCTCAACTCAGACGCATTTCTTTGATTGCTAGCATATACAATTTGTGGATGATGTGATGAACTAAACTTCAAATCTGTCTTCAATTCTTCACTTTCTACTAGTGTAATTCTGTGTGCTACCTTATTTGGCAAACTGGCTCCTAGAATCAAGTCCATTTAAGGACTGATCTTTCTTACTAGTGGTAATCTATTAGGCACATTATCAGATATAATATCCTGAAACTCATTCAATAATTCTGCAACTTCTACAGGTACATCTTCTACTTCCTTTTTCCTAGCCTTTGGAATTAAGGTAAAACACATATGCTCATGCCTCATACCACTAAAAAATTTTCTCTATCAACAAAAGTTATTCTTGCATTACCACATACCTTTTCTTTTGTTTTTTTAATGATTTTAACTTATGCCACACTCTATCCTTTGTCAAGGAATAGGTATTCGCACAACCATCATGCAAATCACATCTGTCAAACTACCAAGGTCTACCCAACAAGATATGGCATGCATACATAGATATGATATCACATAGTACCTCATCTTGGTACTCGCCAATCTTGAACTTTACTAGGCACTAGTCACTAACCATGACCTTGTGGTTATCTTGCACCCAGGCAACCCGATATGGATGTGGGTGTTTCTGCCTCTTGAGCTTCAACTTTGTCACCATCTCTTCTGACACCAAATTAATAGTATTACCACTATCAATAATCATATCACAACACTTACCCTCACAATTGCACCTAGTATGAAACAGGCTCCTCCTTTGCTCAGGTTCATTCTCACCACTCAACAGGACTCTTCTGTTAATCAACATTTCTCCTCTTTCAACATCTTCAGAATATAATGATCTGGCATCTTCATCTATATTTGCAACTCTAGCCTGGCCTTCATTCCTCCTATTTGTCCTTCCTTGGCATTGAGGATATTCAAATGCCCTATGACCTTCTTCTCCATAGTGAAAACATGTTCCACGGAAGCCTCATCTTCCTGAACCTTATTCTCTTCCTCTTCCTCTCTGATCTCTATTGTTTTGAACTTGGAAATGATTGAAATTATCTCCTCTCTAATTTCGACTGTTGTTGGCCTCATCTTGCTTTTTTAGATCTTCATTTCGATCTTCATATAACTGTCCACCAGATCTTCCATCATGACCTCTTCCACTTTGTCTGCTTTCAAACTTCTTGTTCAAGTTTTCCTCTACTTTTAGGGAAAACTTGTATGCCTCTTCAATACTATTCATTCGAACTAGATTCAGCTCCTCCTGAATGCTCAGCCTCAACCCATTAAGATAATGGGCAACCTTCTCCTTATCAGCTTCTGTATGGCCTGTTCTGATGGGGATTCGATAGAACTCTTCTGTATACTCCTGAAAAGATTTTCCTGCTTCCTTCAAACTTTGCATTTTTCTCAGTAGGTCAAGCTCATAATCAACAGGGATGAATTTTCGCTTCAATTTATCCACCATCTGATCCCATCTTGTGATTTTATCCTTTCCTCTTTGATTTCACTCCAACTGAATCTCTTGCCACCAGATCCTCGCATGACCTTTTAGTCTGGCCTTCATGAATTTGACCCTATCAGGATCCTCAATATCTTCATACTCAAAATATTCTTCACATTCATTGATCCAGTCAATCAATTCCTTTGGGTTAAGATTCCTTGAAAATGTAGGAATGTCGATCTTAGGTCTTTTTCCAATCTTGAAAATGACCTGAAAAAGTCTTTCTTCCTCCGGGTTCACAACTTCGACTTCTCCTTCTTGATCTTCTTCTTCGGCTTCATCCTCGCTTTCATCTTTGACATTAAAATTCATTCCTCTGCGAATCTCCTCTTGCAATGCTCACACTTTTCTCTGGAGCACTCTAACCTCAGGTGTTACAACACCAGCTCTTCTGCCACGTTCCTTTCGTGGAGGTATTTTCGCAATGCGTGCTGAACCCCTAACCTCGGTCCTATCGCAAACTGCCTCACAGTTGGCAATCTATTTACACACTTAGGAACTCCTGCTCTGATACCACTTGATGAAGGGTGCTCCCTTAATATCACAAACACATAATAGAAACAAAGAAACAACAACAATTTGCAAGAATAGAAAATGGGCTTCTTATTATCTCCACAAGTGTGGAATTACAAACTTTCAGAATTACAATATGCAAAGCCACATGGGAATTTCCCTTACAATATTCTGTAGGACAAAGCCTCGAATTATTACCTAGATCTACTACCTAGAACTACCTCGAACTGCTTAAGACAACACTATAGCCTTCATTATATAGGCAATTTCCACCGCCCGAGAAGGTTCCAGAAAAATTTAGCTCTAAGAGCCGATGAAACTTAGAATTATTTTATTTTTCATTTTATTACATTATAGTCGGCTCAAAATAACTTTTGTAACCCAAATGAAAACTTTGAGGGAAAATTATTTTTCGCCATTTCAAGTAGCCCGACTTCCGGAGACCATAAGTCATCACCTGTTGACCTGATTGACTATTATAATCCCATTTCGCAAAGGGCGTGACGATCTCTACAACACTTGAAACAAGCAAGTTTCATTCGGCCAAAAAATTGACCTCATCCGGGGCTTCTAAAGCCTTCAAAACTGAGTTCAAAGTTTCTGTACCCTATTTCTAAAACCAAAAATTCTCAATATCTTCAAAACTAGACCCGACCTAGCCATGAAACTTTACTGACAAGCTTATATGACTGAGATGAACCTCTACATGTGAAATCAGAATATTCTAAGATCGTATGACCAACTTACTAAAAAGAGAAAGTTTCCATAAATAGCAGCTCTACACGAGATAGCCCTTATTGAAAAGAAAACATAAATACTTTTGGGTGATGCAAGATTCCTCTTACACCTAGGATGCTCCTGCATCAGACACTAGGGTAATTTGAGAAGTGATCCTATCACAACTTAGGTGTACAAAGGAAAATCGAGATGGTTAACCTCCTCCTTTGCTAGCCATGATGAATCTTCAATAGGTCATCTTTTCTTTTTGACCAAATACTCTTCATATGTCCTATTCCTTGTGATTCTGCCAACACGACTATCCAGTATATCTTCAACCTTCTTGATATCTGAACTAGTTGTTGGAATATTCCACTGTGCTGCTATAACCTCATCTTCAACACCTCTTTCATGATACTCTATCAAATCTGAAACATCAAATACTTGTGAAATATTCAGCTCAGTAGGCAACTCGACCTCATATGCATTTCCTGAATCATGCTTCTTCAGTATCTTACATGGCCCAAGCTTCTTCATTTTCAACTTGTTATATGTACCAACCGGGAATCGCTCCTTTGGCAAATGAACCATGACTTCACCTCTAACCTGAAATTTCTTATGCCTTCTTTTCTCATCTGCCTTAGCCTTATATTGCACATTCATCTTGGTAATATCCTTCCTCACCTCCTAATGGATGTTCTTCAAATGTTCTACAAAATCTTTGGCTTCAGCACTACTTATTTCTCCTTTATCTATTTTTTTCAACTCAAACACATTTCTTGGACTGCTACCATATACAATTTGTGGATGATGTGATGAACTAAACTTCAAATCTATCTTCAATTATTCACTTTCTCCTAGTGTCATTTTGTGTGCTACCTTATTTGGCAAACTGACTCCTAGAATCAAGTCCATCTAAGGACTGATCTTTCTTACTAGTGGTAATCCATCAGACACATTATCAGATATACTATCATGAAACTCATTCAATAATTTTGCAACTTTTACAAGTACATCTACTTCCTCTTTCCCAACTTTTGGAATTAAGGTAAAACACATATTCTCATGCGTCATACCATCTGAGAAATTTCCTCTATCAACAAAAGTTATTCTTGCTTTACCACATACCTTTTCTTTTGTTTCCTTCAATGGTTTTAGCTTATGTCGCACTCCATCCTTTGTCAAGGAATAGGTATTCGCATGACCATCATGCACAGCACATTAGTCAAACTACCAAGGTCTACCCAACAACATATGACATGCATCCATAGATATGATATCATATAGTACCTCATCTTGGTAACCGCCAATCTTGAACTTTACTAAGCACTATTCACTGACCATGACCTTGTGGTCATCCTGCACCAAGGCAACCCGATATGGATGTGGGTGTATCTGCATCTTGAGCTTCAACTTTGTCACCATCTCTTCTGACACCAAATTATCAGTGTTGCCACTATCAATAATCACATCACAACAATTACCCTCTCACTCGCACCTAGTATGAAACAGGGTCCTCCTTTGCTCAGGTTCATTCTCACCACTCAAGAGGACTCTTCTATTAATTAATTTTTCTCCTCTTTCAGCATCTTTAGTATATGATGATCTGACATCGTCATCTACATGTGCAACTTTGGCCTAGCCTTCATTCCTCTTATCTATCCTTCCTTAGCGCTGAGGACATTCAAATTCCCTATGACCTTCTCCACAGTGAAAACATGTTCCATAGAAGCCTCCTCTTCTTGAACGTTGTTCTCTTCCTCTTCCTCTCTGATCTCTATTGTTCTAATTTTGAAAATGATTGAAATTATCTCCTCTCTAATTCTAATTATTTCTGGCCTCATCTTGCTTTTTCGGATCTTCATTTCGATCTCCATATGACCGTCCACCAGATCTTCCATCAACGACCTCTTCCGCTTTGTCTTCTCTCAAACTTGTTCAACTTTTCCTCTACTTTTAGGGCAAACTAGTATGCCTCTTCAATACTATTCATTCAAACCAGATTAACTCCTCTTGAATGCTCAGCCTCAACCCATTAAGATAATGGGCAACCTTCTCCTTATCATCTTCTGCATGGCCTGTTCTGATGAGGATTCGATAGAACTCCTTTGTATACTCCTGAACAGATCTTCCTGCTTGCTTCAAACTTTGCATTTTTCTTAGTAGGTTAAGCTCATAATCAATAGGGATGAACTGTCGCTTCAATTTATCCACCATCTGATCCCATCTTATGATTTTATCCTTTCCTCTTCAATTTCACTCCAACTGAATCTCTTGCCACCAGATCTTCGCATGACCTTTTAGTTTGGCCTTCGCGAATTTGACTCTATCAAGATCCTCAATATCTTCATACTCAAAATATTCTTCACATTCATTGATCCAGTTGATCAATTCCTTTGGGTTAAGATTCCTTGAAAATGTAGGAACCTCGATCTTAGGTCTTTTCCCAATCTTGGAAATGGCCCGAAAAAGTCTTTCTTCCTCCGGGTTCACAACTTCGACTTCTCCTTCTTGATCTTCTTCTTCGGCTTCATCCTCACTTTCATCTTTGACATTAAGATTCATTCCTCTTGTAATGCTCACACTTGTCTCTGGAGCACTCTAACCTCACATGTTACAACACCAGCTCTTCTACCACGTTCCCTTCATGGAGGCATTTTCTCGATGCGCATTGAAACCCTAACCATGGTTCGAGCGCAAACTACCTCACAGTTGGCAATCTATTTACACACTCAGGAACTCCTGCTCTGATACCACTTGATGAAAGGTGCTCCCCTTAATATCACAAACACATAATAGAAGCGGAGAAACAACAATAATTTGCAAGAACAAAAAATGGGCTTCTTATTATCTCCACAAGTGTGGAATTACAAACTTTCAGAATTATAATATGCAAAGCCACATGGGCATTCCCCTTACAATATTCTGTAGGACAAAGCTTCGAATTATTACCCAGATCTACTACCCAGGACTGTGCCAAACTGCCTAAGACAACACTATAGCGTTCCTTATATAGGCAATTTCCACTGCCTGAGAAGGTTCCAGAAAAATTTAGCCCTAAGGGCCGACCAAACTTAGAATTATTTTATTTTTCATTTTATTACATCATAGTCGGCTCAAAATAACTTTTGAAACCCGAACAAAAATTTTGAAGGAAAGTTATTTTTCGCCATTTCAGGTAGCCCGACTTTCGAAGACCATAAGTCATCACCAGTTGACCCGATTGACTATTATAACCCCATTTCAGAAAGGGTGCGATGAGCTCTACAATGCTTTTATTAAGCAAGCTTCATTTAGCTGAAAATTTGACCTCATCCAGAGCTTCTAAAGTCTTCAAAATTGAGTTCAAAGTTTCTGTACCCTGTTTCCAAAACCAAAAAATTTCAATATCTTCAAAACTAGACCTGATCTAGCCATGAAACTTTACTGACAGGCTGATATGACTGAGATGAACCTCAACATGTGAAATCAGAACATTCTGAGATCGTATGACCAACTTACTAAAAAGAGCAATTTTCCATAAATAGCAGCTCTACACAAGATATCCCTTATTGAAAAGAAAACATAAATATTTTTGGGTGATGCAAGATTGCTCTTACACCCAGGATGCTCCTGCATCACAAATACTCAGCTTCAGTGGAAGAAAGAGCAATAGAATATTGCAGCCTTGAGGCCCAACTAATAGCAGCTCGAACAAACATGAATGTGTAACCGGTAATAGATCTAAGCTTATCCAAATCTTCGGCAAGATCTGGATCCGTGAATTTCCATAACTGTTCATTGTTGCTACCAAAATATAATACCAAATCTGAAGTGCCTTTAAGGTATCTTAATATCCATTTGATAGCCTCCCAATGTGTCTTCCCAAGATTGCTCATGAATCGACTTACAACTCCCACCGCATGAGCAATGTTGGGACGTGTCGAAACCATAGCATACATAATGCTACCAACTGCAGATTTGTAAGGAATGTCCTCCATATATTCTTTGTCCTCTTGTGTTTGTGGACATGAATTAACTGATAACTAAAAATGTGAACCAAGTGGAGTGGAAACACTATGCACATCAGCCATACCAAATCTCTGAATTAATTTGTCAATATATTCTTTTTTGTGACAATGTGATTACTTTCTTCTTCCTATCCCGGGTGATGGTCAGACCAAGAATCTTCTTGGCTGCCCCTAAATCCTTCATGGAAAATGTGCTTGCCAATTTAGTTTTTAGCTCACTAGCAATTTTACGACTTGTTCCTACTACTAACATGTCATCAACATAGAGAAGAAGAATAACAAATTCATCATTCGGGTGTACCTTGTAGTAAATGCACAGATCAGATTCACATCTGATAAAATTATGTTCAAGCATGATGGAGTCAAACTTGACATACCACTGTCTTGGGGCTTGCTTGAGCCCATACAAACTATGCTTCAGCTGACAATAGAGATGTTCCTACCCCTTTTTCACAAAAGCTTTAGGCTGATGCATATACAACTCCTCATTAATGTCTCCATGTAAAAACGTTGTCTTAACATCTAACTATTCCAATTCAAGATCCCAAATGGCTGTTAATCCCAATATTGTTCGGATGGATGTCATCTTCACAACCAGAGATAATATTTCAGCAAAATCAATTCCCTGTTTCTGAGCATATCCTTTTACTACCAACAGAGCTTTGAACCATTTGTGACCTCCTCTTTCGTCTTTCAATTTATAGACCCACTTGTTCTTGAGTGATTTTCGATTTGGCGGAAGAGCAACCAAATCCCATGTGTTGTTTGCTTCAAGCGAACTCATTTCATCTATCATAGCAACAAACTAATTGTTTTTGTCATTGCTTATACATGCCTCTTTAAAGCTTTCAAGTTCAATATGCTTAGAAATTAATAGCTCTGGCTCTGCCTCTTCAGCAAATAATAGTTGATAATCAAAGAATTTTGAAAGAACTTTCCTCTGTCTTGAGGATCTTCTCAAATCAAGATGATCTGGTTCACAAGAATGAATTCTCTTTAACTGATTATCATTATTTTCTCTAGGTGAAGGATCTGTTCTGTTGGTATTTGATTCATTGAGTAATTCATGAGGACTACTATTGGAAATGGGAAGGGAGCATGTCCTCTGTATACCCGAATTATTATGGCATGATAAGACTCCTTTGTTCTAAGTATTATCCCTATCACTACTTTCCCTTATATCATGACTGTCAAATCGAGTTTGGTCTCGTGACTGCAAATTATCATGAGCTACTTTAGCTCTATCATCCATGTCGTGAGATAGCAGGGGACTATGAAAACTTCTGTGTGATTTTCCTAGTGGAACTTGCATTTTGTCATGTGATATTTCAAAACTGCCAAGAGGTGTATCATCACTATCATGGGCTCTTTCATCCTTGCCGCAATGAGTTTGAAACCTTTCATGAATTGCTTGTTCCTCACCATGAGCTGTTTCAGAACAACTGGGAGCATAGACCTCTCTGTCGTATTCATACTCATGACTGTTAAGTGGACTGGCATGAGTTCTTAGTGAAGGAGTGGTTTGGGAGCAAGGAACTTGAGTTGTATGGAGAGGAGCAGTTAACGGGTGATAGGGATCAATGCCATCACTATCATCAATGTCATTAAAGTTGTCAGTCCCTATTCCTTTATCGAAGCTGTGAGAGCAGGGGTGGGTTATATGGTGAGAGAAGTCACCAAATTCAATAAACTCTACCGCATGATGTCTGGACTGCTCATTGTCATGAGTAATTTTGTTCATATCATGGTGGTGACTGGTATTTCCTCTGCCATGACTGGTCTCATGATTGTTATTTTCTCTGCCATATGGAACTTGCTCTCTGCTATAAGTGACTCCATGGCTATCGAGAGGACTATGGTAGGAACTGTTATGAGGAGGGGAGGGGAAGAGCATGGGCTCTCCCTTGTTTTCAAAAAAACTTTAACTATCATCAGTCAAATTTCTTTATTCTTCATCGAATAGGTTATGTGAGTAATCATCCTCACTTGATGAGGATTGAAAAGGAGGAATTAGGATAGAAGTTGGAGTCGCCTGAAGGGAACTTCTTCTCTGTTGAGTAGAATCAATACCATTTGAAGGTATTTTGAAGGAAATGTAATCCTTTTCAGACTTATCAATGTCTGCAAGAGCTATAAATTTGTGCTCATTAAACATGACATCACGACTGCGAATGATTCGCTCTTCAACTGGATCCCAAACTCTGTAACCAAATTGATCTTCGCCATAGCCAACGAAAATGCCCTTTTGTGATTTGAAATCCAGCTTTGTCATCTTTTCTTTTAGGACATGAACATGAGCTTCACAACCAAAAACTTTAATGTGTGAATACGAAATCCTCTTTCCCAGCCATTCCTCTTCCGGAATGCCAAACTCTAAATGAGATGAAGGAGTCCTATTGATTAAATAGACTGTTGTATTACAGGCTTCCACCCAAAATTCTTTGCCCAAACCACATTGGAAAGCATACACTGTGCTTTCTCAAGAATGGTTCTATTTAACCATTCTGCTGCCCCATTTTCTTGAGGCGAATAAGGAACAACCTTAATTCATCTTATACCATGATTTGCACAAAAGTTATTAAACTCCAACGAACAGAATTCACCTCCATTATCCATTTTTAAACACTTAATTTTATGACCACTTTGATTTTCCATAAGAGCTTTAAAAATTTTGAATTTAGAGAATACTTCTGATTTTCTAGAAAGCATATAAACCCATACCTTTCGGGTGCTATCATCAAGAAAGGTGACAAAATATTGTGCGCCTCCATAAGAGGTTACCTCCGTAGGTCCAAAGACATCCGAATGCACTAATTCCAAAGGTGTAGTCCTTTTATTGTGTCCATCCTTCAATAAACTGACCCGCTTTTGTTTCCCATGAAAACAATACTCACAAAATTCTAAATTTACAGATTTGAAACCCGGTAGTTAATAACAATTCAGCATTACCTCAAGGCCTTTCTTGCTCATATGGTCAAGCCTTTGATGCCAAAGTGCAGCATCGCTGTCCACAAGTGTCAAAGCAGCTCCCACCTTATCAATAGGTTTCAAAATATAGAGACTTCTAGTTTTGTCTCCTTTAGCAATAGCCAATGAACCTTTGACTATTTTCCATGTATCTATGAGTTTAGTTTTAAAGCCTTGGGTGTATAATTGGCTAACGAAAATTAGATTCCTCTTTAATTCAGGAACATGTCTAACATCTTTGAGAAGTAATTTTGCTCCTCCTTCAAGATGCAAGACAACATCTCCTTTCCCAACAATTTTACATGCTTTATTATCACCCAAATATACCTCTCCAAATTCACCATCTTGATAATTTGTAAATGCATCTGTGAGAGAGGAAACATGAAAGGAAGCTCCCGAATCAATTACCCACGAATTAGCTTTTGTACCACTTGTTGACAAAATTAGGATGCCCGGATCCTTTTCACAAACTGTGTTTGCTTGGCTGTCCAATACTTGTTCTTGTGCCTTCTTATATTTTCTGCAATCCTTTTTAACATTTCCAGCCTTCCCACAAAACCAACAACCATTTTGTCTTCCTCTTGACTGTGATCTTCTTGCAGATTGGGACCTTCGATTGTTATTAAATTTGCCTCTATATTGGCTTCTTCCTCTATTTTTGGTGCTCACCATTGTGAGAGCATTACCGAAAGAGGACTCATCATTCTTTCTCCTCAAATCTTTGGAGAGCAGGGTGGCTAAAACTTCATCAAAAACCAGCTTCTTGGTAGTTGATGCTGAAGTGTTGATGGCTGTCACAAGTCCATCCCAGCTATTAGAAAGAGAACATAGCAATAGAACAGCCTTATTCTCATCATCTTGTGTCATGCCAATTGAATTTGCTTCGCTAATCAAAGTGTTGAATTCGTTGAGGTGATTTGTCATTACTTCGCCTTCCCTCATTTTAAGTTTATATAACTTCTTCATGATGAAGACTTTGTTCACAGTGGATGCTTGTGCATATGTTGAAGCCAATTTATCTCATACGTCTTTGGCTGTATTTTTGTCTGAAACATTATACAGCACATTATCGCCTAATGCGAGAAAGATTGTCGTCATGGCTTTCTCATCAAGCTTTCCCCAATCTTCATCCGACATGGCTGTGGGTTTCTTCGCTTTTCCTTCAAGTGCCAGCGAAAACTCTTTGTTCACTAACAGAGACTTCATTTGAATCTTCCATATTCCATAATTCTTCTCAAAAAATTTATGTACTCTTACTTCTTCCATAATTCTAAAACTGAAAAACCTAACCAGCGATTAACCTCGCTCTGATACCAATTGTAGATTTAAAAAATTTGAATTAAAACCAGAAAAATAGAATTAAAAGCAAAATACATAGAACACACAATTTATCGTGGTTCACCACAATAGTGGCTACATCCACACTGAGAGCAGAAGAATATATTAATCTCCAAAACAAAATGTTTACAAATGACCACAAAGAGTCTTTTTTATAAGTTCAAACTGAACAGCTAAGAAAACAAGACACAACAGACAAAAGTCTTTTCGCCTTCCAATCCCAACATTTCGTACAGTAATAAAAAGGTAAGAGTATTAACTCTTTAATATAATGAAATCAAAAAATGCTAACAAACAACTCACATTTAGATATTATTCATTAAGCCTATTTAGAACCAATATTTCTTCTTTTGAACACCCTAATTTCATTTATTCATTTGTAAATGCAGTTGAATACCTTTTTCTCCTATATCATCTCGGTACTGGCTAAATCATAAACTAAAACGTAAAATACATAAGGCAAGTTTGAGAAAGTTTGAAAAAAAAACTAAGTGTCCCCCTTGGTAAGATATGCGTTTTAGTTTACGATTTAGACGTTCCCATCTCCACCTTGCCTTTTACCCTTTTTTGTGGATCATCCAACACTGCAAACGGAGTCAATGTTCTTGGCGGTGAAGCCTTTCTCGTTGTTAAAGACGAGCAGAGTAGCAGGAGCACCAACCCCCGTGATATATTCTCTGTTTGTAATAACAAATTCTGTCGACGGTTCCACATCAGCTGCATAATCATTGTCCTCGGCATTCTGCCACACAGCAGACATGTTAATCAGATATTCAAAGAACGCATTAAATTTGAGAAAAAATGATAAAAGGTCCTGGCGTAGTAATAATTATCTGCTTACCATGTTAAACATAAGAAAAAATAAAGAAACGTCTGTAACTATAAAGCAGTTGACCTGAATAAGTTCCATTAGAAAATGGACATCCTTTGTATAAAGCTCTGCAGAAAGATGTTTAATAGCGTGATGGAGGTCTTCAACCAGTGGATTTTCTTCTCTACCGATTGAGAATTTGTCCCTCCTAATCTGTTCAATATGCTCTCTTGGCGTCGCCATTTGATTCACACAGCTGGATTATCAACTAAATCAAACATATGGAGAAATCAGACATAACAATGTAGAAACAAAGTACATACTAAAATGCAAGCAAGTTAACAGAACTCATACCCGGCAGCAGCTATGCAGCCACGAAAATTGTTATGCATAAGAAGGGGAAACACTTAGTTTTCAAAAGTTTGCAAAAAGTTATACAAAGTAAAACATTTTTGTGGCTGGCCCATCACAACTTGATAATTTCTAACGATGGAGTACGGTATGAATGATGGTTTGAACTCTGCAATATCGAAGATATATGAATGCCGCCAAATCGTCTCAGTACATTACCTACTTTGATATCTTTAACTTGCTGCGCTGGCCAATCTGACAGACAAAATGACTCAAATATTTATTAATGGCTGCCACTTGTTGTCTTTACAACTACATTAACTAAAGATTAGTTTGAATAAGATCGCGATATCATCATCAACAATCACTGGAATGCAGTGAGTTTTTCAAAGCCACTTTATCCAATTAAATGTCAACAATCACTGGAATGCGGTGAGTTTTTCAAAGCCACTTAATCCAATTAAATGTTAATTTTTTTTCCCCGATGAATATGATTTAGTTTTAATGTGAAATTTGTTTTTCCCGATGAATATATATGATTTGTTTAAACTTACAGACAGTTACACAGAGCCCATGCGACTCAAGAATTAAAGCCTAACAGCTACCCTCAGCAGATACAATGAAAACACATAAATAAATAAATTAATCGGTAATCTATCGCTTCAAAGTTTAGCCCATCACACCTTATGACGACCAATAATTTTGATGTTGTGGAGGACAGTATAAATGATGGTTTCAACTCTGCAGAATCCGAAAAGTAAGAATGCAAAATCATCTACTTAAGATATCTTTTAACTTTGCTGTCCCGGTCAATCAATCTGACTGAGAAAATGGCTGTCAGGTGTTCACTTTACAGCTAAATTAATTAAGTTGTTTTTTAAAGATCGGCAACAATCTATCTATAAGGAAATCAACAACAAATCTTTGAAGTGCAGTGAGTGCATGGAGCTTGATGAAATTTAGTCTGGTGATGTCTTGATTTGATTGATTAACAGTAGCCAAATCCGGCAATGGCTAAAAGTGCGAAAATTTGCACCTCATTCGTCGTGTTCTTGCCGTTGCCGTTACCTTCCCCCGTCAGCCCAGTCTCCCGCCCGTACTTTCCTCGCTGCTGCAGTGGGCGCCGTGTACATCCCGACAACCTGCACGATTTGACGGTTGACAGCGTCCACAGATTTAAGGTGGACACTGTTTTTTTTTTTTTTGCAAACGCAGCTGTTTATTTTTCAAACGCTTCCTTAAATTTTAAATTTTTTTATTTTCATTATCTTAGACTTATATTCGAAGGCCAATTTCAAAAATAATTTATTTTTAATCTTTTAATTTAATAAATTAAAATATTAATAAAACTTGATTTAAAAAATATTTAGATATTTTATTTTTTTATCATATTAACTATTACTATATAATATTTAATAAATATAATCTAAATATAAATATAAATATAAACATTTATATTAACTATTACTATTTAATATTATTTAAATTTTTTAACTATACATATAGAATAATATAACTATAAATATAAAAATTTATATTTATATTTATATTTAATCTCTTTTAGGTGTTGTGAAAGTAAATCAAAAGTAAAACAAAACTACGAAAATAGTACAAAATATTTAAAAAGTTCAAAAAAATGTATAGACCATTTATTCGAAGTTATTCATATTTAACTTATATATGTGTAATATTATTAAAATCACTATACAATATGTAAATTATTTTAATAGGTATACATATACATATAAATATACAAAGTTAGAATATAAATATGCATACAGAAGAATATATTCACAAATGTAGCAAGGAGATGATACATAACCATGCAAAGTAGAAAACATATGCAATTAATTAGCTTTGGCCAAAGCATTTTTAATATCATACTTCTACTAAAAGATAAGAAGAAAAGTACAACTTTTCCTAAATTACCCATCCTTATATCATCCACATTCAACACCATTCCACTTTACTATATATCTTTCTCACACAGAGGACATAATAAAACACATCCATTCACATTGTTGAACTAAACTCAAAATGCTCTTTGGAATCAAGATTTTTATACACTCAATTTTTCATAAAATATCCAAAATCTCATTCAATATAACAACTGGATCATAATAGAAGAACAAATTATATTTCCAAATTAAAGCAAGGAAAATAAACAATGCCAATAATGTAATTCTGCAATGTTTATCATTCTTATCAAAATACATAACATATTTCATGAAATGAGGTGCCACTGATAATTAGAAATGGATTATTACACTTTAGGTAATGACATTCAAAGAGGTTTTAATAGCCCAAATAAAAAAGACTATTGTCATTAACTCTGTGTGTTTTCTACAAGTTTGGGAAACCATGATATAGAATATATTTATCATAACCTTATATTTATATTCTAACTTTGTTCAGTTTATACACTATTAACCATTATTTATCTTTAGATATGTATATGTATATATATATACCTATTAAAATAATTTACATATTGTATAGTGATTTTAATATTATTACACATATATAAGTTAAATATGAATAACTTTGAATAAATGACCTATACATTTTTTTGAACTTTTTAAATATTTTGTACTATTTCCGTAGTTTTGTTTTACTTTTGATTTACTTTCACAACACCTAAAAGAGATTAAATATAAATATAAATATAAATCTTTATATTTATATTTAATTATTCTATATATATAGTTTAAAAATTTAAATAATATTAAATAGTAATAGTTAATATAAATGTTTATATTTATATTTATATTTATATTTAGAATATATTTATTAAATATTATATAGTAATAGTTAATATGATAAAAAAATTAAATATATAAATATTTTTAAAATCAAATTTTATTAATATTTTAATTTATTAAATTAAAAGATTAAAAATAAATTATTTTTGAAATTGGCCTTCGAATATAAGCCTAAGATAATGAAAATAAAAAAATTTAAAGTTTAAGGAAGCGTTTGAAAAATAAACGACTACATTTGAAAAAAAAAAAAAACCCAAGTGTCCACCTTAAATCTGTGGACGCTGTCAA